>JACVVK020000260.1:227500-430000 GCA_018292915.2 Batillaria attramentaria
AGATTGCATCGCATTAAGAGCTGTACTAATCACCAAGATAGAGTATTTCGAGCATACAGGCGCGCTCATGGGCGAGAAACTGTTGCAAGACATAAGTTGACTTCGCAAAGATGGAGTTAAATCAAGCGACTTTTCTGTCTCAGGGTTAGCAGGTTTTATCAATGTCAGGGCCCGTATGTAAAACTCGAGGTTAATTTAACCCACGGCTACGGGCCTAACCCAGACTAGGACAAACGAAACCCAAAAGCAAAATTAAATAAAAAGGGAAGCGAAGAAAGGAAGAACAAAAATCCTTCTATAACGGCCTAGGCATCTTGCTGGAATGGACCCGATTCTTGATTTAAAACGAAAAACAACAGAAAATGTAACCTTAGAGCTAGTTTAGTTCGAGGTTAGAGTCTAGCCCGGGGCTAAAAGCCCTAACCTCGACTTTTGCATACGGGCCCTGATATAGGCACCGCTGTGTGTGTGTGTTTCTGGCAGTTACCTAATTTTTGGTTAAAGTTACATCACTCACACGCACACAGAACACATCCTAAAACATCAGGCAGCACGGTTACATGAATCAGCAGAAGGCAAGTTGAAACAGATAAGTTTTAAACTCTGACTTGAAATATGACGGAGTAGGTTACTGCCTCACGCAAGCAGGCAGAGAGTTCCAGACTGTTGGGGTGGTTGTTAAATCTTGTATAACCTTGTGACAGTTTGTTCCCGAGTCAGCGCGCTACCTGGTGGCGGCTGGAGAGAGAGAAAGGGCACTGAGCATTCTACAGGCCGCCGCTAAGGCAAAACATACGTCACTTCCACCCGGAACTCTCAGCAAATCTATCAAGGTGAATCTTTGTCTTTGTTTGTGATGTTTTTGTTGCAATGTTTTGATGTGATATTTCGCTCACTCCATTGTAAGGGACCATAGGTCTATGAAATAAAAAAATGTCTGAGTCTGAATCTATAAAGGTAATTCCAGTCATTCACTCGATGGAATTATATTTTGAGATTTTCTTTTTTTTTCTCTGCGCTGTACCATCAGAGAACACCCACCCGCCCTCCCTGTTTCAGTTTCACCACCCGCCCTGATTTTGACCGTCTCTCGTGCCAGATGGCAAACGTTGACATATGGAAATAATCTTAACGTGTGGCAGGGCTCTTGGTAACGCTCAGTTGGTATAGTTCGCCTGTTATGGGGTGCAAACGTATACCAGTCATTCGCAGGGGGGAGCAAATGTACACTAGCAGCGCGGGACGGGGTGCAAAATTTATGTATCCCGGATTTGGCGGGTCTCACAAGTTGAAGTCACGTGACAGCTAACTTCGTTTTATGAATGCAACTTAAACGAAAGCACTAAATGGATATAGCCACCAGATGGTGATGATATAATTATGTGCGTGTATAGTATTTGTCGTAATTAGTAACCGTTTCGCTTTCCGGCAACGAGCCTTTCGAGCAATATCGCGAGAGCTGACCGGACTGAAGGGTGGAGTACATTTGCTCCCCCTGCATGTAACTGGGCCCGCATGTAAAAGTCAGGGTTTGGGAGATTAGCCCGGGGTTAGAGTCTAACCTCAACTAAACTAGCTCTAGGGTTAAATTTTCTGGGGTTTTTGTTGTTTTAAATCAGGAAGCGGGTCCATTCCACCACGGTGCCTAAGCCGTTATAGAAGGATTTTTGTCTTTCTTTCTTCGCCTCCTTTTATTTATTTATTTATTTATTATTATTATTTTTTTTTTGGGGGGGGGGGGGTCTTTTGTCCAAGTCCGGGTTAGGCCCGTAGCCTTGGGTTAAATTAACCTCGAGTTCTACATACGGGCCCAGGCACACATTTGCTCCCCTTCCCCCCCCTCCTCCCCTAAGCGGGTGAACTATACCACCTGAGCCTTATTAACCGAACATTGGAAGATTCTCAAGGACGCCGTTAGGAGACATCTGGGAGATGGGCTACAATGCCTACAAAATTTAGTGGACATTTCAGAGTACAGAAGTGCCATCTTGAAAAGAACTGAACGTTTTCGCGTATGATGATTATTGTACGATACTTCTGTGCAGCAGGAACCACGTGGCAGCCCACGTGATCTCTTCAGTCCGGAGTACTTACGCTCTACTCTTCTTCTCTGGCCTATGTGGTTCGGCGTGTCGTTTGCTTACTATGGCATCGTTCTCGCCAGCCCCCTCATCCTCAGTCACGAGAAGGATAACGCCACAGGTCAGTGACGTCATTGTGACGATGTGGTCAACAAGTCAGGTTGGCCGCAAAGCTAAGGGTTAACTGCAAAAGCTATGCACTTACAGTCATTGTTTTGCAGTGAGATAAACAACTTAAGAGTAAAATGTTTACATGACAGAAAATTGCCAGTGTGTATATTTTTTTGTGTAGTCTAGTGGTCCAGAGACTTGTCACCAATGCGAGAGGTCGGGGGTTCGAGTCCCACTTGGGGCAAAGAATTTTTCCTTCTCGTACGTGGCACCGTTCACTCGGGCCGATCGTCGGGGGTTCTCTCCGGGCACTCCGGCTTCCTCCCCCTCTGCTTTGGAATTGTTCAGCCCACCAAATTTGAAAAATAAATGCAATTCTAAATTCAGAAATTTAAATAGCTGAGCTGACCCTTCGCACAACGTGATCATGATTGTAATGTGTTTATGTCCAGTGTGTGAGAGAATGCCTGTGATTCACGTGAGCGTGCGTGTTGGGTTCAGTTCGCGGCGCTTTGAGCCGATTCACGAAATTGGGTAAAGCGCCTATACAATACTCATTATTAATATTATTATTATTATTATTATATTTTACGTCACGGAGATTAAAGGCGACAATAACTTATGAGTATTACGCCTAGCATTTCAGTCAATCAAACTTCGACTTTAATAAGGGCTTATCAAAACTTTCCCTTTATGTACCCTTGCAAGACTGTAGTGTACAAAGTATGTTTATTTATGCACATGTGAGGTATTTGAGGAAGCACTCACTTTGTGTGTGTGTGTGTGTGTGTGTGTGTGTGTGTGTGTGTGTGTGTGTGTGTGTGTGTGTGTGTGTGTGTGTGTGTGTGTGTGCAGAATATTCCTGCTTTGCTTGTCGGAAACTATCTTCGGATGATTACATCTCCCTGGCCGTGTCAACGCTCGGAGAATTCGCATGTAAGATGGACTTTTGATAAAAACGAGACCTGCTGTCAGTTGGCATCCTGTTGTTCTCACTATCAAAGTATTGTTGAAAGTGAGCTCAGAAAGAAACATGTTTTGTTTGTGTAGCGTTGTCTGGTTAATGTAGCTATATCGTATTACCCCTTAACACCAGGAGTGTTCTTCCCCGCAAAGGTTAAACAAACAAACAAACAAACAAACAAACAAACAAACAAACAAACAAACAAACAAACAAATCAATAAAACAACAGCAACAACAAGACAGCAACAACAACAGAAAAAAATATTGACATACCCCTAAAAGTCCCAAAGACAAATGAAAAGCAAGCAAACAATAGCAGCAGCAGCAGCCACAACAACAACAACAACAACAACAACAACAACAACAACAACAACGAGAGGGATTTGGGGGAGATGTCAGAAGTTTCAAAAAATGCAGCATTTTCTGATGTTTTCTTATTTACCCTAATATTATAAACTCAGTTTCTACCAAGTACGTTTGATGTTGTACTCCGCTGACCTCACACACACACACACACACACACACACACACACACACACACACACACACACACACACACACACACACACACACACACACACACACACACACACACACACACACACACACAATCATAATTCGTGCATGGATGGATGCATGGATTTAAATTTGGCTTAGTGGGAGTGTTGCACTTTGATTATACTCGTGTTTACTGCAGTAAGAGCCATCAAGGAACCGTTAATCTTGCCTGATTTTCGCATACAGGGCCAACACCGAAAAAGACGTAAACTTGGGATACTTGTGCGCGGTAGTAAATGTGTGAAACTGGTGACATCGGCAACGTACTTTTCTTGCCACAGCTTGTAGTGTTCTTTTAGACAAATGCTTGTATAATAATAATGCATGTAATAGAGCGCATATCCCCGAGGAACAAGCTCTAGGCGCCTTACAATCTAAAACCGAAGTAAAACAACAACATAAAAACAACCCTTTCACTCAATGTACACTACGTAAGAACAACTAAAAAAGTAAAAGCGCGCGCGCGCGCGCACAAACACACACACACACACACACACACACACACACACACACACACACACACACACACACACACACACACACACACACACACACACACACAAAAACACAACACAACACAACTGGGTAGAAATGATAAAGGAGAGGCAGAGACAATTAAAAACCAAGAACAAGTATCAGTGATACCCCCCCCCCCCCCCCGAAAAAAAAAGCAAAGAAAAAAGATTAGATTGGAATGAGCCAGATAAAACCTTAAAAGATAGCAGTGGTGAGGAGCTAAAAGTAGGATCGATTTTTTTTTTTTTTCAGTTTTGCTTGTCAGCTTTCTCCTCATCGACCGCATAGGACGTCGAAAGACAGGCATTCTTCTGTGTGTACTGGCGGCCACTTTTCTCGCCCTTCTGCTGTTGAAAGTGAGCCCAAAGTGGCTCACGTTCTTCGTCTTTGGCGTTAGAGGAACCACACTCACAGCGTTTAATCTGTCTTTTGTGTACACGATAGAGGTAAGTACCAGGTATGTTTATGGTGATCATTTTGTTTTGTCCCAATACTGCTGTGTGGGCTAAACAGAGACATGCATAGAGAGATAGGAAGCTGGCCCTTGCAGCTGCTTACACCCTTTGCTACGCTAGTCATCATCAGCTTGCTTCACGTCCTATGGTTTTTAGCCCTTAAGGACAAGTTGTTCCTGGCATGTGTCTTTGGCTCCTTGGCTGGGCGAGTGCCTTTGGGGTGGATGAGGACTGTTTTGCTTTGCTTTGGGCAGCGTCAGACCTACCCTAGGAACCAAGTCGCTGTTTAAATTTCAAATGACACAACTCTTAAGCCCCGCTCCCACCCCCCACCCCCCCATCTGCCTCCAAATGACCCACTAGGCGTTTTGAAACAGGTATCCAGCGACTGGAAACAAAGTATTCTTACCGCAAACAAAATGATGATATATGCAAATTTCAACAAAGATGTAACGTCACATATTTAAATTCGGGATTCTGACCTTCCCAGATAATTACAGTTTCAAATACTGACTTGCTCAGACCTTTTGGTAAACCAAAAACCACCCAGTAATGTTTTCACGTAGCTTACATGAAGGAACAAAGTCGGTCATGTGGACAACAAAGCGTTATTTAAGAAGGAATTTAAACAGGGTGAGCGGTGGTCTAATGGGTATCGCGTCGGACTTAGCCTCTGTGCTACTGAACGGCTGTCACCAATGTCACGGGCTACCAGGCTACCAGGCTATAGGCGCTTTACCCAGTTAATTTAACTGGCTCAAAGCGCCGCGAGATGAACCCTACGCGCACGCTTACGTGAACTACACGCATTCTCTCACACACTGGACATGACCACATTACAATCACGTGGTGCGAAGGGCCAGCTCAGCAATTTAAGTTTCCGAATTTAGAATTGCATTTATTTTAAATTTTTGTGGGCTGAACATTTCCAAAGCAGAGCGGGAGGAAGCCAGAGTACCCGGATACAGAAAACCCGACAATCAGCACGAATGAACGGTGTCACATACGAGAAGGAAAATATCTTTGCTAATGAGCTACTTGTTTGTGCAGCTATATCCAACAACAGTACGAGCCGTGGGACTTGGTATATGCACAGGGTTTGCCCGCTTTGCGTCTATGGTCACCCCTTTCTTCGCACAGGTAATTTTTTTTCTTGTTATCATATTGCATCACTGAAAGGCTGACCAGCTGACTAACTGATTGACCGGGTCAGCCTTAAAACATTTGGCCAACGTTCTTTCAGTTATAGTGTCCCCCCGCGTTTGGAACTCCTTGCCTTCTTCTCTGAGAAACATCACGTCCCTCCTACAGTTTAAAGCACAACTCAAAACACATCTTTTCAAACTAGCTTTTCATCTTTAAGTTTAAACTCCACAACCTGTATTGATGTGTATAAATGTGGTGCATGTGAATGTTGTGTGTATGCCTGAGCAAAAAGCGCATTGAGTGCTTTTCTAAGCAGAACTCCGCGCTCCACAAGTGCAATATATTATTATTATTATTATTATTGATCGATTAAGTGAGTTATAGTAAGTGAAGATAGTATTCTTAAAATGGTGTTTTAACATGCGCTGTCACTCGAACACATGCAAACTTACATCCACAGATAAAAAAGAAAACATAAAGGAACACATACATGAGCAGGCACCCTAATTTTAAATACTGAAAAAAGTTTGTACATCCTTTAAACAACTGTCCATACACTCAATCAACAAAATTCCGTTCGATGCATCATCCCCCCCCCTCTACCCCCACCTCCCTAATGCTACGTCAGTGGGTACGTTTGTGCTGGCTCAGTGCCAACGTTTGAGACGCTGTCACCCTGCAGGTGTCGAAGTGGTGTGATGCTAGACACCCCGAAATTAGCTCACAACGATCTGTGTGCACACACACAAAAAAAAAATCATAGAGAGGTGAGCGGTGGTCTATTAGGTAGCGCGTCGGATTTAGCCACTGCGCTACTGAACGGCCGTCACCAATGTCATGGCGATGAAGCGTGGGTTCGAGCCCAGGTCGAGCTTGTGATATGTGATACCGGTTTTTCCTGGCTACCGGGCTTGTCATCGGGGGTTTCTCTCCGGGTTATCCGGCTTTCCTCCCCCAGCAAAAATTGTAAAAAATATAGGATAGGTAATGGGTGGCGCTGCACCGCGGCGACGCGCTTCCCCCCGGGGAAGCAGCCCGAAAATCCCCAAAAGGGATAATAAAGTAGTAAAGAACAAAAATTAAAGCCCCATGACAAGTCAAAAAACGCTGGTTGAATTTTTACGTTGTTGATTTGTCTCTCTTTTTTTTCCCCATCACTTACAATGAAACTATGTCTTTTAGAAAATAAAAGAAATTCTTTACTCAGTCACTGAGAACAATGTAAACTGCCTGTTTGATTTGCCAGATGATGCTCGTCTGGTCATTACCCTTAACGGTGGGAATATACAGCGCTGTGTGTCTCGTCTGTGGCTTGCTGATGCTACTCATGCCCATAGAGACAAAGGGCAGACCACTCATGGTAAGCAGTACCTTGATTCTCTACCCCTGATCAAAAGTACCGGAAGTTTTCATAGGATACAATGTAGCATCGTTATTCTCTGACCTTTGACATAGTATTCAAATGGGAAAATTAAACGCCCTCAGTTAGATGCTAACTTGCCCGTGTTTCTTTGTTTCAGTTCTACCGATATCGTAAAGAAGTAGTAGTAGGCATTGGCATTGTTAACACGTTTCATACGGCGCACGGGGGGTTCCCCTTCTCTTCCTGCCGCCCGCGTACTTTCAGTTTGGCCCCTATAATTATGTGCGAGCCTCAGACAGGAGTAACGGTTCTTTAACGGTTGTTTTGCTCCATTGGACCGATCTAGATCTGGACGTTAACATTTTCACACAAAGACTAAGGCTACGTGACACTAATGCAAATTTCAAGAAAACGTTATATATTCCTATTAAACATAACGTCGCGTATGACACTCTAGAAATGATTTAAAATTCACCACAAAAAAATCACAAAATTCCACCAGCCAAAGACTCATGTGTAGAGTAAATTTCAACAAATCCCAATATGTCGTTTTTTTTCAATGTTAGCAGCGACCATGTACCCCCTCATTCCTCTGTCGTCTGCTGGCTCTTGTGCCCTTCGCACATGAATACAAACAGTCCCCAAGCCAGGCTCATTTTTCCCTAATTTTACTATTACCTGGTATGAAACTTATTTACAATGCCAACAAAAAGCCCCAGATTACCATGACTGTTTTATTCTGCACACAAGTTTAAAAAGGGGCAAAAATTGTGCACTATTTTTAGCGTAGTTGAAGCTGTTTGTGGTTTGTGGCCTGTAAGGGCTGCGTTTCCAGTCCTACCTCGTTCAACATTTGAACACGAAGGACTGCACACCCAGCACGGGGCTTTGAAATGCGCGTTGCACAAGCGGTCCGGGGGTTTCAAATTCGCGTTGCATTGGTCACGTGGATTGCGAACCGGACCGCGTATGCGGTTCTCCGTATTAAAACGTTGCGCAAGGTACGCGGTTCTTAGTATGGAAAGAGTTAACGTTGGAAAGAAGACAAAAAAATTATTGGCAACTGCTGGAGGGGATGTTAAGTATGTTCCGGCATCAGTCACACGTTTTGACAATATTGTGTACTGTGTTTTCGTTCCAGCAATCTGTACGCTACGAATCAACGAAAGATCCAGGGGAGAGAACTGTGATAACCACATCCGAGTAGAAAATATGAACAATTGATTAATACTCTCAGACACTCATCAACGAATTTGTGTGGAAGACAGTTCTGCAGATCTGCATGACTTTTCCCCTGGGGTGAAGTGTTCACAGATTGGAACGCTGCAGACAAGGAATGAGATAGCGAGGAGGACTGGTGGATACTTTCCGAAGTGGACTACCGGGGTGGCGTGTTTGAGGTGGACTGTTGTGCGGTCCAGTCAAAGCAAGTTTAACTCCTAAAAGCCCATGCAAAAATCGCAATTTGACTTCGGAAATCTTCAGATCACTAGGAGCCACTTCAAGTCACTATTATGCAATCTGCAGCGGTCTCGGGCCTAGCGGGGAATTCCCACACCTTGCGTAATAGTAGCGTGGTGGCTCCTACTAGTGTGCAGTGGCTTGTTATTTTTAACCAGTCTTATTATATTGTGGAGAGGGGCTCTTAAGAGTTAAACCCTTCCTTTTAATTTTTGCACACACACACACACACACACACACACACACACACACACACACACACACACACACACCGCGCGGACACACGGTGGCCGGTTGCCTTCGGATTATTGTGATATGTAAATAACAAACTGGATATTCAATGTTTGCGTAAACTTATTTGCACATTAAGAAAGCAAAGAAGCATCAGGGATTAATTGACGTTTTATTTCAAGAACCACTCACTGTCCCGAAGCAGTTCTAGGACTTTTGGATTCCTGATATCTCATCTGCTGTCACCCAATCACAGTCTCGACCTAAAGTCGCGTGGTCAAATAGTTATTCAACAGAGCGCAATTCTGCGCCAGCGTCGGGAGGTTGTTGTCGTTGACGTTGATGGGGATGAGGACGCCGGCGGTGCTGACGCCGTTGCAGGCTGCCTGAAAGCCGCTGACCGCCTGGGAACACGAAGTCTCCCGGGCAGACAGTGTCTGAGTGGTTTCACCCAAACACTCTGCACTGCTGGGGTTCAAAGCCCAGTCAAAATATTCCTGGCAGTCACGGTTCGCGGTGTAGAGACCCGGCTCGCTGCTGCAGAATGCGGTCAGAAACTGCAAAGTATGTGAAACAGTATCAAGAAATTGCTGAGTATGTGAAACAGTATCAAAGTACATGTACCAGAAGAAGCGTCAGACTTGAAGAATAATTGTGAATCGGTCCTTTTTTTCCGCCTTCCTTGAAGAGAGGCGACGAAATGAACACATAACATGGCTTGATTTGTTCTAAAACCAGAGAACTGCGAGAAAAAAATAATTACATTTACTCATATCAAGTGCCTTGCAATTTAACCCCCCCCCCCAAAAAAAAAAAAAATAAAAAAAAATGAAACGTTTGTTTTTCCTGCACAATCACTCCTTGTGTTGTTGTTACTGTTTTCTCACAAACATTTAGAACAATAAATCTTTAAATCTTTCTTTAGCAACAGTACAGAACTTTGATCAAAGTGTGCAGTTTTCATGCGAGAGAGAGGGAGAGAGAGGGGGGGGGAGAGGGTGGGTGGGTGTATGGGGGTTTAACGTCCTTTTCCACCACATACGGGTGATATCAAAGACGGGGCAACGATGAAAAAGCCAGCACAAATATTTGGCCCCAGCCGGGATACGAACTCACGACCCGAGCATTAGAAGTCCAACGCTCTACCATTCGGCCACCCCGAGAGAGAGAGAGAGAGAGAGAGAGAGAGAGAGAGAGAGAGAGAGAGAGAGAGAGAGAGAGAGAGAGAGAGAGATTTACGTCTAGTTGTATCTGGTTGAAGTCACTGTACGATAGTTGAAACTCGCCTCCTGTAGCAGGGAAAAACCGACACAGCATTAATTGACATACACTGTAGAAAGGGACGCCACCCCCAGCAATAACTGATGATTATTATTCATTTGTCTACTTATACATTAATGCATTTAACACACTGTGAACTATCCAAATACTGCCTTACCTTAACTTTTGCTGTACTTACTAAGGCCCTTGGCTCCAAGTGGAGCATAGGCCATCGACAACCCTTCGCCATCGCACTCTGTTCTGGGCTAGTCTTGCCACTCCAGTCCAGTTGGTCCCCTGCTTACATAGCTCTGCCTCAGTGTCCCGCCTCCAGCTGTTGCGAGGCCGGCCTCTCTTCCTTTTCCCCTGCAGGTTCCATGTTCCCCAGCAATAACTGATGATTATTATTCATTTGTCTACTTATACATTAATGCATTTAACACACTGTGAACTATCCAAATACTGCCTTACCTTAACTTTTGCTGTGGATATACAATAAAAACAACAACAACAACAACAACAACAGCTACTACAAAAGCAGCCTCGACAACAGAAATGCACCAAATGTTCCCATAACCTTTGGGGGAGCCGGGGTGGCCGAATGGTAGAGCGCTGGACTCAATGCTCGGGTCGTGAGTTCGTATCCCGGCTGGAGCCGGCTTGTGCTGGCTTTTTCATCGTTGCCCCGTCTTTGATATCACCCGTATATGGTGGAAAAGGACGTTAAACCCCCAAACTCCCACCCACCCACTCCCATAACCTTTGCTTTGGACATGCGGTCACTACTTGTGAAATTTTTGTGGATATGCAGAAACAACAACGACAGCAATAGCATCGACAAGAACAACAACATCAACCACAACAACAACGACGACGACATCAACTCACCGAGTACATGTACTTCCTTAATCTTGGCTGTGGAGATACAGTCACCGTACGTGTCACTGGGGTAACGGTTGTAGACATACTCCTCTGTCAGGCCGTACAACGCCACTTGATGGGCCACCCATTCCGCACGGCTCGTACAGCAGATGTCACCTGTATCATCATCATCATCATCATCATCACCACCATCATCATCATCATCGTCGTCGTCGTCGCCATCGTCGCCATCGTCAACGTAATCAGTATCATCGTTGTCGACATCACGTGTGTGTGTGTGTGTGTGTGTGTGTGTGTGTGTGTGTGTGTGTGTGTGTGTGTGTGTGTGTGCGTGCGTGCGTTCGTGTGTGTGTGTGTGTGTGTGTGTGTATGTGTGTGTGTGTGTGTGTGTGTGTGTGTGTGTGTGTGTGAGAGAGAGAGAGAGAGAGAGAGAGAATAGGGTCGACGCCTGACGGTGGTAAGCAAAATTTGCACCGGGCCATACAACCAGCATTTGCAATATCAAGTTTCCTCGAGAACCTCTCTCAGAGAGAGAGAGAGAGAGAGAGAGAGAGAGAGAATATATATATACTGACTGTCTCGCTGGTAACGTAGCAGATCGATGTCGATGTCGTTGGCGTCGATAATGCGGTCACCGTTGTAGTCGTTCTGGTCCAGGATAAGTCTGATGCGAGCCGGCAATGAGTTGAGTTGTCCCCTTATACTGCAACCGATGCAATATGATTAGCATAATCAGCATAAAATAATTAGTAAATGACACGTTCTTCTTGAAGCTATGCGAAGTATTTCAGACATGACTAAACTCCAGGCAAGATCAAGGCGTGAAATGGTAAAAAATGACGCCGACGCCGTTGATGATGGCGTGAATGATAACGACAAACGACGATGATGACGATGATAATAATAATGACGATGACAACGACGATGATGGTGATGATGATGACGACGGCGGTGGTACTGCTGACAATGAGGATAACAACGACAACGACGACGACAATAATAATAATGATAATAATAACGACGACGACGATGTTGGTGATGATGATGACGCCGGCGACGATGACGATAACGACCAAGCTGATGATGATAAGTACGACGGTGATAATGTCGAGGAACCTGCAAATAAATTATTTATTCATACTCACATGCGGTTGACGGCGGGTTCAGGGTGAACGCTGGTTTGACAATTCACCAGAAGCGGTAGAAGCGCAACACACAAGGCCAGCATCGTCACCTCGTTCTGGGTTTAGTCTCTGGGAGAGTGGAGAAGAAACGCCATTTGTTGAACGTACAATTTCAACGGCCAGAGGCGAACAGGAAACAACAACGACACGCACGCACACACACACACACACACACACACACACACACACACACACACACACACACACACACACACACACACACACACACACACACACACACACACACACACACACACACACACACACACACACCTAGAAGACATTTCCATATCTCTGTCGTTCACGTTTTCACCCAGACAAATCCTTCTTCTTCTTAATGAATATTTGTATAGCTCTAGACGCTTTACAAGTAGACTGATAAATAAAGCAGGGAATAAATAAATACATGAATAATAGATGAATCATCATAAATACAAAGAAAGCATCCATCCATCCATCCGTCCGTCCGTCCGTCCGTACATACATACATACATACATACATACATACATACATACATACATACATACATACATACATACATACATACATACATGCCATTCATTTTTTATCTTGTCATTATGATTATTTATATTACCTACACAAACGGAACCGTACGTGAAAACTTACATCTCACCTGTAGGAACGCAAAAATAAACTGGCAGGGAAACAGCACACGGACAGCGGCAAAAGCTCTGGAATTACGGCTAACTCTCTCTCCTTCTTCTGCGGCAGGAAACGTTAGTTATTCTGGTCAACTTTCGCCCGTACAGGTTAACCAAAACGGCGGTTCGTTTATCTGGTGCTGCCCCATTCAAAGTTGTATATGTGATTGTGTGATTGCTCAAGCTATAAGCTAATCTGCATGCTGACGTGTTTGCATTGTACTGACATGTTGAACGGGCTAATGCTACCATTTTTCGCACTCACAGATCGTTATGACCCGTTTTTTGTGGTATCTATCATCACAACGCTAAGTCACCTGGACAGTGACAGCGTCTGTAATGCTGGCAATCGGCCAACGGAAGCGTACCCGATGACGCGGCGACCACACTGAGCGCTCCAGTAGTGTAACAACAGTCGTAGAATTTGAATGTTGAACTACTCGCGCAAAATGTAGACAACATTAAGAACTGTACAAATCATCAAGATAGAGACTTTACCGAAACGTTTAATGTGATGTAGCACCAGTTAAAACACAAAACAAAACGCCCCGCCAGTTTGACCACCACAAAAACGTGTTCGACCACTTCCAAGTCGCCGCCGCTGAACGAAAAGATTTTGCACAGTCATGGGGTGACCTTGCAATGTGCTACACAAACAATGACCACAGCAGAACTGTGGCTGATGACACGGTACAGATTTTGCTTTGCCGTGTCCCGGAGTCCGTGGGGTTTTCGTAAACTATGTACACTCTCGTACAGGGTGGGTAAACGCCCGTGCTTTGTGATACGCTGTGCGGTCCTGATACGTCTTGAGCTTGCTATTTATGCTTGTATCTCACAAAGAATCAGTTTGTGCAGCATATTTTCTGCATCAACTACACTCTAAGAGACTGGCGCACCTACATGTAGCAGCTAAAGCCGGTTGAAAAGGCGGTGAGTGGGCATTACTTGACGTAATCGGAGAGATGTTAGTGTGCAAACTTCGATCGATCGCGAAGCCGATTCATCGAGGCCGATTTTGAAGCTCAAACACATCCACACCACACCAAATACGCTTCTCGAGATGTCCGATGGTTACACGAGTGGCAGTCAGCACTCAGTTTACGGTATTTTAGTGTCTTTTGTGCAAAAACAAGCCTAAATAGCAAGCCAGTGTGTTTTTAGCTACGTATCACCACCCGCACAGCGTATCACAAAGCAAGGGCGTCTACCCGCCCTGTGGTATACCACTAGCACATTGTAACCACACTCTTTGTGCGTGACTGGCTTTCCTGTCGGAAGACAACTGCCCGGCTGAGGAACGACTGTGCACAGTGAGGCTCCTAAGTACAGAGGTGAGGCTCCGTTATAAAAACGCCGTTGGGTAGCCAAAATTCGTGAGTAATGTATGAAATTGTTGTGTGTTGTTTGTAATATGCCATTTCTATACAAACACCATAAAATAGTAGACCTCAACGCAGAAAAAAAAGAACTGACAACAAAAACAGTCTTACTAGAATATCATTGTCAAAATCGTGGCTTCAATAGGGTTCTGTATCTGCTCTGAAAAGAGGTACTTATGCTGGTTGTAGTCAGTAGGTTTATGTGCGGTTTATTTCTTTATATTGTTTTTTCGTGGCTTAAAAATAATTTATTTCTCCTTTCAGGGACATTACAGTAGACACAACATGACCCACGTTGCAGTGACGTCATTGCTTCTCCTGCTGTGTGTGGGTCACGTGACCCCGTTCTGGACTTGGGGTAACACCAGTATCTATAATCCTTGGTGGTACGTAAAATAATAATAATAATGAATACAGTTTATATAGCGCCTATCTGTTTTCTACGAAACACTCTTTGCGCTCTCTCTCTCTCTCTCTCTCACACACACACACACACACACACACACACACACACACACACACACACACACACACACACACACACACACACACACACACACACACACACACACACACACACACTGACACACTGAGTGCCGATGAAACAGTGGTCGGTCTACAGCTCGAAAGCTTGCCTAAAGAGGAAGGTCTTCAAATGGGCCTTAAATTGAGTCAGTACTTTACAACTCAATAGACGACTCCACTCCTGTCAATCAAAACGGGCGAACCCCCAGAATTCAGCCAGTTGCGTGCTGTGGCATACTGAGCACAACAAATGACTGGCAAACTTTCTTTTCAGACACCACAAAGAGGGAAGCACATGTAGTTTGATATGACTGAAACGTGGAAAGAAAGCAATAAGCCCCTTGACGTCATTTAAGGAAAAAAGACCATTACGTCAGTTTCTTTCATCTTGAAATCACCCGGTCTTTCCCCACAAAAATGACGTCATGGACGTACTGTGTTTTGTCAATACACGACAGAGTAATAGGGAGGGGCTTTGACCCCGGGGCTTGCAGAGTCGAGTCGTCCATTAATATTCTAGAAGATGTTTATCGTGAAAGTAGACATCGTGAGCAAAAACATCAGTAACAAACTGTGTCCTAAGGCACCCTCGAGAACTCTCCTTACCCACCTTTACCCCTGATGAATCACCCTGCTGAAGAAGCAATATAATTACCGACCTTGACATCTCTGGATGCCTGTTGTTCAATACACTTCCTGAGTTTGACTATCAGTAGATATCCTGAACTCAACTGGACTCTGTCTTTTAGTCCTCTCTCTGCTTCTGTCTTTCTCTGTCTGTCTGTCTGTCTATCGTACGATGACTTCAGTCAGATACAACACTGCGTAACTCTCTCTCTCTCACACACACACACACACACACACACACACACACACACACACACACACACACACACACACACACACACACACACACACACACTCTCTCTCTCTCTCTCTCACACACACACTCTGTGACTCCCTCCCTTTTTGCATTTGTATTTATTTATTTATTTATATTCTGTTTATCTGTTTATTTAGGTATTTCTGGCAGCAGACTTACTGCCACAGACAACTCATGGACACAGAAGCCTCGCGGTTGAGTATAATTTCAAATATTTCTAGCATAGCAGCATATATTTCTAGATAATCAAACAATTGCTTCATTCTTCCTTGAAGATCAATCATAATTCAGCTCTACGCGACTCGGAGTTTTGGTTCAAGGAAAGATCAATGCACAGCATCCGACAAAAAGCAGTTATTCTTTCAACCACGTGTCATAATTATGTAAATTACACGACATAATTATTCCTTTGTCGTAGCAATCACAAAAAAATTCCTAGTAAAAAGTTTTCGTAGACATATATAATAAAGTGTTTGTGTTTTATATTAATTCAGTTTAAAATGTGCATTATTTCAACAGATGTGTGGAACTCAGAGACATCTGCGTCTCTCTGGGAGCTGGTCCTTACAGTGAGTGTGATGAAAAATACAGTCTGTTCTTGGAATTATTTAAGAAGTGTTCGACATTTTGATGTCGTAATACCAGCATTATATAGGCTGTTGACGTCCGAAGGGAGACAACTACCACTTTTGTGTGAAAGGTGAAAACGTTGCTTCCCTTAGTGTGACGACGAACTTCACTAATAGGGCAGCTTCGATCAACATTAGGTCAGCTTTGCCGATACCCACTGTTTCTTGTTTTCGTTCGTTTGATGAAAAGTGTGACTGTAGATGAACATCTTCACCAGGTCGTTGCGAGTTTGCTGGTGTACTTCAGACTCGGATCGCCCCCTTCGAGGCCGGACTGTTGTTTAATGAACTGGACACCGACAACGACAACAGCCTCACTAAGACAGAGGTCAACAACGCTAGTAAGTGTATACATGTACTTATTTTCATTAATTAATTAAAGTGACACGACAGACTGCGGCCACATGATTAGTGGTGTTAAAAAAAAGACTAAAAAAACCTTGGTAGTAATGTGTTCAATTTTATTTTTGATCGACTGACCGATTTACTGATTTTTATTTTAAAATTGTCCGGAGATGCCAATTTTGTTTCAGATATTTAACCACAGCAAAGAAATTGTCTTAAAATCGAAAACGCTTACCATTCACCAGAAAGCGTTCATCGGCAACTTGAAATTCATGAAATTCTATTAATATCGTTTTTTTTTTTTTTTTTTTTTTTTAGTAAACAACATCGGAGTTTGCAAGGTAATCGCCTCTGTCTGTCTGTCGCCCCGCCGCTCCTCCTCTCCCCTTCTCTCTCTCTCACTCTCAAAAAGATATGTTGGTGCATGGTAGTCGCTTCGTAAAAATGGTCATTATTTCTGATTACTTCTGTAAGCAGGGACTTCCATAGAGGGACTATGTAAGTCCCTGGTGTAAGCAACCCTGTAAATATCGCAACAGGGTTGAGTTCAGTGTGTGTGTGTGTGTGTGTGTGTGTGTGTGTGTGTGTGTGTGTGTGTGTGTGTGTGTGTGTGTGTGTGTGTGTGTGTGTGTGTGTGTGTGTGTGTGTGTGTGTGAGAGAGAGAGAGAGAGAGAGAGAGAGAGAGAGAGAGAGAGAGAGAGAGAGAGAGAAAGAGAGAGAGATGTTTTGCATGGCCGTGATACAGGCAAATCAGTTTTATGTGGAAAATTCTGCGAACGAAGGACGCTCGCCATGCTGGGTCATAGGCGACCTCTAGCCAATTATGACTACTACTGCTAGGGCATCAGGGAAAGAGAGAGCTCTTACACAAAATCAATTATTTGTCAATACTTTTTATTTTTACTAATAGTAGTATAAGTATCGTTTTTATTCTCATTATACTTACTGTTTCAGGCCTACTACAGAGCGCTACAACAGCAGAACTTTATTGACGGGGTGTCCCTCGGCCTTGCATCACGTTCTCCTTAATTATCCCCCCCTGCCCCCCCCCCCCCCCCCACCCCCCTCATCAATTGAAAGTGGGTTACGGAGGGCCGCATACGCCACTCGTTGTCTGTGACTACTCTGTAGAATGCGTGTACTGAAATAAATTTCGAAGGACCTCTCTGCGTTTTATTTTTATCATTTTTTCCCCAAGCATTGCCCTACTTGCATCTAACGACTCGATATGATTGTATCCAGCGAGGCAGGAAGAGACGTATATATTAGGAAAAAAAAATCTGTAAGAACAGATCTAATTTTTTGTGCGTGTGGGTTCGCAAGTTCGCGTCTGGTTAACATTTTCTAATAATTATAAAAAAAACAGAGAGAGAGAGAGAGAGAGACAGAGAGAGAGAGAGAGAGAGAGAGAGAGAGAGAGAGAGAGAGAGAGAGAGAGCAAAGGTCAGCATTTTTCTACTCCATTTTCCACTCCATACAGTGCATGCAATCTAAGGGAGGTAACCACGATTCAGGACCAACTCCACAATAGCGTTTATCTCCCTTGTAAAAGTCGCAAGAAACACCCTTTTCCGCACTCACTTGATATATTACTAGAAAAGAATTTCAAATTATAGAATGGCACAAAAAAACCCAAACAACAACAACAACAACAACAAGAACAACAAACAATTGTACCGTTGAAATGGAAAGAACCACTGTCATTGGGACAAGTGTCCACTGAGGTTGACTGAAGCTGAATGACGTTCCGAACCGCCGGAGAATGACACTCCATCCGGGTTATTTCTCGCCTTGCGTATCATCTTCCTCTCTCAGTCCCAGCCACTGCAGCACGCGCTTTCTGTCCACGCGACCAGCTGTCAGACAGTAGCGCACGTGCTCGTCCACGCTGTCGCTTGGCAACGAGATGAGCTCCGTCAGTAGATTGTCTAGCATCCTCTCAATACGACCTTGAGTGCGTTTCTTGGCCAGACGCTCTGACAGCGTGTTGATGGTGTAGAGGAAAGGGTTGAGGGCCGAGTTGAGCGGCAGCACGAAGATGGCGGACCACACGTTGACCACGCCGGGGATGGGGGTCCCGCGAGAAGCCAGCAGTCCCATCAGACCGATGGGGAACCAGCAGCAGAAGTTGGTGAAGACGATGAGGAAGAGGCGGCGTGCGATGGTGACCTCTTGCTGACGGCTGTCCTAATAATAATATTAAATATTCACCATTATCATCATCATTATCATCATGGTGGTGGTGATGACTTGATGATGACGATGATGTTGATGACGATGGTGGTGTTAGTGAAGAAGAAGAAGAAGAAGAAGATTTGATAATAATATCAATAATAAAATTCATTATAACAATTTAAACTTTTATAGCGCTTATTTTGAGTATATCTATTCTCTGCGAGCTATAAGCCCTTACAAACAACAACAACAACAACAACAACAACGAAGAACACTGGTCAGTACAATGCTACACACACACACACACACACACACACACACACACACACACACACACACACACACACACGTACGCACGCACACCTTCTGTGTCGCCTTGGCTGTGGCGTGGATGGAATGGAAAATGAAGACCTGCCCCACACCGATCAGCAGAAAGAGGACAAAGTTGAGAACGATGAACACGCCGAAAGCGTAGCCGTGTCCCTCAAACTGACGCCGCACGATCGGGAGGGGCAGACAAATGCCGGTCTGGCCGTAAAACTGCCACTTTGTCTGCACGAAAGGGACGATAGCCAGCGCTACTCCCATCCCCCAGATGGCGCCACAAACCGTCAGAGCGGAGCGTTTTGTCAGATGAAGATGGGAGCTGAACGGGAAGCGAAGCACGAGGAAGCGATCCAGAGTGATGAGACAGATGGCCAGCGCCGACACTTCACCAGACACGAGCGCCAGGAAGCCGGCAGTGTGACACAGGCCGCTCTGTTTCCACTCCACCTCCTGCGACACGAAATCACCTCTGAAATACTCATCGGCCGCTCCTATGATGGTCAGGTACAAACCCATCAGTAAGTCCGAGAGGCTGAGGTTGGCGACCAGCACTCGGTAAGCCAATGATGAGCCTGCTTTCTCCAGGAACAGTCTGTAGATCAGCACCCCGGCGTTGCCAGTGACCGCCAGTACGGACAAGCCCCACAGAAACACCCTGAAGAAATCAGACCTCAGCAGATCGCTACAGGATGATAATTCGTCTGTCGGGGCCAGACACTGCTTCAGCCTGGCGTCGGGGTGCATCTGTTCACAACAGAGTCTAGGATCGTCGACGTTTAGCAGCTGAAGCTTGTGGAGTCCTCTGAACAACTGCTTGTCGAATGTCTGCAGCTGGTTCTGGCTTATGTCAAGAGTTTTGAGGTTTTTCAGTAACACAAAAGGACTTGATTGCACGTGTTCAACGCCTGTGTCTATCATGCTCAGTGACTTCAGCTTGGACAGAACGGCCAGCTTGGTGAAAGACACAAAGTTCTGCCCGAGCGTCTGAGTGAGAGGGTTTCCGGATAAATTCAGGTGGCTAAGTCCTGAAAGTTTGACAACGTTTAGTCTAGCTAAGTCCATTATCTCGTTAAAGCTTACATCGAGAATTTTCAGCATCGGCATATCTCTGAGAGTGAAAGTGGTCAGCCCACAAAAAGACAGATTGAGGAATGTTAAAAATGGCACAACCTGAATGTTAGTTATGGACGGCTGCACTGATCCGCTGAGGTCCAGATACCGCAGCGCGAGGTACTGCCGAGGGTCAAACATTTCCAGGCACGTGAAGGCGTGACCCTCGCACGTGCAATTCGTGGGGCAGGTCAAGTTGCAGTACCGCTCATCGTCCTTGTTCGGACAGTGGTAGATACCGTCACAGACATAGTCACTGTGCAAGCAGTTCCCGGTCAAGTAACAACGGTAGAACCCCGGGCACGTGAAGTTTTCTTGTGGAATGTTCTCGTCCTCTCCATGGAGACAGTCCTGCTCGTCGTTGTTCAGCAGGTAGGTAGGGATGCAGTATCCGTCTGGACACTGGAAGTGAGTTTCAGGACAGCTCTCTCCCTCGTCCATAGGTTTGAGATCAGACAGCCCATAGCCGTCTAACTCCACAATAGCAGGGGGCGGTATGCCTGTCTGGTAGGGTTTAGTCTCATGCAAGTAGACACAGTCCACCAAGAACGACGTATAGTGTTTGGGCACACAGCCAACAGTGTAGCACAGGGCCATCTCACCGTTACAGAACGGACACACCTGCTCGTCGCTTTGATCAAAACAGTCATTGTTACCGTCACAACGAGACGAATACGGAATTAACTGGGAGCTCACGCAGACAAACAACGTATCACCGACCCCTTCTAAGTTAGCTTTGTCACAGCCTGTTTCGTCACTTCCGTCTGCGCAGTCAGCACGTCCGTCACACACGAGAGAGTAATGGACTGCAGGTCCAAGCGCGCACTGGAACAACGGTAACTTGCTGGCTGACCAATCAGATTGATATCCGTCCTGATTCAACGAGCATGGATAAAATGTCTGAACCACCGAACCGTCCACACACTGTTTCACAGGGAAAGCAAAGTGGCTTGAAGTGGATGAAGGTTTTAATCGCGCTTCTTTAATCGCTGGGTTTTCATTGGACGATGCTTTTGGTTTCTTCATGCATATAAACCCTTGCACGGCGTACATGCTACAATCAGTGCTTGTATATATTTGGTCGTCCGCACCTTTGTAGGGCGCGAGAGAAAGCATGGCACAATGGTCCACCCGAACAGTTCTTTGCACTTCAGTTTCTCTGTAAGCGACCGGACCTTTCCGGCCTCCCCATCTCCACAAGAAGCGGTAGTAAATTTTGTCCGGACCGGGCTGGAAGTTTCGTAGTTTTACAGAAACCGGAAACGTTCTTTTATAATTGAAATAGTTCACACGCCCACTGCGTTTCAGCAGCTTTAGCAGAAGGTCCACTCCGCGTCTTTCACTATCACGCAGTTCCCCCAGCTCTGCACCGTATTGCTGACATAACTCTCCCGAAGAGATCCGTTTTTCATCGTCCGAGTTCTCAACTCTGACGAATTTCAGACACGTGTCGCTATAGGGGATCCAGTCACCACAGGCTCTCAATCGGTACGGGCAGATCGGCGGTTCGTCCTCGCCGCCCGCACACTGCTGCACCATGTCACATCGGAGGTTATCTGGTACAGTGTACGGATGAGAACAGTTGTATAACTTGGTACTTACGAACCCTATTTCCACTTCAGGCTGGGTGTCTGTCTCCACAGGCATTTGACTCAACGGATGGACTTCATAGCCAAACTTAAAATCTTCAAAACTGTAAACGACGATGTAGCCATTTCTGAACAGGTAGGGTGTCAAATCGTGCACGATCTTCAAGTTCGGTGAATCATATCCTCCGACATACACAGTGAACGTGGTATCTATAACAATGCTGTACACGACGATTCCGTAGTAATGTAAAGGTTTGGGTTCAATGTTGAAGTGGAGGTAAGTATGACAAGAGACACCGTCTATCTCTTGCGTCAGCTTCCAACTATATCTTCCCTGGGGTTGGTCCCAGAGACAGTGGAGATGAGTGGGTGAATGGGGGCCGCACACACGAGGACCCCTTTTGATGCAGGGTGGCCTCGGGCTCCACGATAAACTGTTTGTCACTTTTCTTACAGTGTTCTGCGTTGAGGTCACGAGCCTGGAAACCTGCGTCGAAGATATGGCTTGGGAAACTTGTACTCGGGAAACCCGTGTTGAAAATACGACCGGGGAAACCCGTGGGGAAACCTGTGTTGAAGATGTGAATGGGAAAACCCGTGGGGAAGATACGGCTAGGGAAACATGGACTTGGGAAACATACGTTGCAGACACGTCTTGGGAAACGTGTATTGTAGAGACATCGTGTGAAACTTGCGTTGTTGATATGACTGGGGAATTCTGTGTTGAAGATATGACTTGGGAAACGTGTGCTGTAGACGCATCTTGGGAAGCGTGTGCTGTAGATACATCTTGGGAAACGCGTGCTGTAGATACATCTTGGGAAACGCGTGCTGTAGATACATCTTGGGAAACGTGTGCTCTAGATACATCTTGGGAAACGTGTGCTCTAGATACATCTTGGGAAACGCGTGCTGTAGATACATCTTGGGAAACGCGTGCTGTAGATACATCTTGAGAAACGCCTGTTGATGATACGGCTGGAGAAAGGTCTGTCGAAGGTCTGTGAATCGTGATTGTGCCTTCATGAACCATATTCCTCGTTGTAGGTTTGGGTGAAGAGAGGACTGTGGAAACTGCTGGAAAATCTGTCGGTGCATTTTGGACCGTGCTTTCATCCGCATCCCGTGTTGATAGCCAAGACACTGCAAGCAAGGGTTTTGCTGTCACGACTTCATAAGGTGGAGGAGTCGAGTTCTGACCAACAGAACATGTGTCGTTGGCTGTAGAAACATCTTCCGCAGTGGGGAAAGGCGTTTGCTTCATGGGTTGCGGCGATGGCAAGTTTGTAGTCTTATTTGATTCGGGTAAAGCCCATATTATTTCAGTCTCCTCTGTAAGTTTTCTGTCCAACATTTTTGAGCCGTTCTTGTGTTTTGTTTCTGATAGCGTTTGCGTTGCTGCTGATTCTTGCTGGTCACCCGTTTGCATCTGGTTCACATCTAGATCTACACTAGTGGCGTCTTTTCTCTCAGTACTGCTGGTTTCTACAGGTAATGATGTGGTTTCCACGTTGGATGTCGTCGGATAAAACTTCAGCTTTGTTGAAGATTTCTCTGGAAGAGGAAATAAGACAAAAAAGGAAACCCCCCGCCCCCGCCCCCCCCCCCGCGCCTCTTTAACAACAAATATCCACAACAACAAACAAACAAACAAACAACAACAACAACACAAAAAACAACAACACAAAAACCAACAACAACAGAACAGCAGAACTGATTGCGAATTATCCAATTCTGTTAGGGTGGGACTGGACGATTGAGGCGGTTTTATTTACCGCCAGAAAAATATACCTAATCTAGAATCATTCAAGCACAAAATCTAGCACAGTTGACTAATACCACCTTCACGGAGTCAAACGTAGCGGTGTGAAAATTTAATTTATAGAATGTGCTCTAGACTGGCGTAGGTATGTTTGTTCATTCAGAAACTTTACTACTACTGCTACTACTACTAACGTGGATATATAAAGCCACTAATCGAACTATAATCAAGAACAATTAGATAAAAAATGACTAAATACAAAAACAAATAACACAAGGAAAACATTAACATACAAACATAAATGTCATACACATTAGAAATACACTCACGAACAGTCATCCAACCAACATACCTACATACATGTAATTATTCTACCACGGGAACCTATCACAGCCATCCTAGTCAAAACAGCTACGTTTTACTTGACATTTCCATTCCGGTTTTCGGAATTAAAAGTTATACATGCACGTGTAGTGCACCCGAAGACCGACAAGACAGGCAGCGATATTCGAGTCTGCACACGACGTTGACTCGATTGGGGGACGGTAATTGGGGCACCCAACCCTGCTCATCATGGGATCAAGCCCGAGGTTTTACAATTTGCATCACAAAATTATGGAATAAACGTGTGTTTTACGTACCTTGGTCATAACCTGAAGCAGTAGAAACAGTGAACAAACACCAAAACAGCAGAACAGCAACCAGGAACCTCAGCCTCTGTCTTCCACTGTTCCATTGTCTCTCCGCCATTGTCTTCACTGTCCTCATAAGATGTTTTACCAAGATCACAAACTGCATTATAAGAATGTCCTATCTGTAATTTGACGCTTATTACGGTTTCTTCTGTTTATTTATCAGTTTTGTGTTGAAACTTGTTAGGAATTGCCTGGAACTGTGTGAAAAACGAACATGTATAATGAGTATTCTTTGAATATTTATAATTCGGATTCTTTCGTGTTCGCAGTAGGGGAGCCGGGGTGGTCGAATGGTAGAGCGTTGGACTTCTAATGCTCGGGTCGTGAGTTCGATCCCGGCTGGGGCCAAATATTTGTGCTGGCTTTTTCATCGTTGCCCCGTCTTTGATATCACCCTATGTGGTGGAAAAGGACGTTAAACCCCCAAACACCCACCCGCCCACCCGTGTACGCAGTATGCAGGGCGAAGGACACAAATACACAGGGCCTCCAAATGCCTATATATTCCCTATTAGCCTCAGGCATCATAGTCACCCCTAAAAATGCTTCAGTCTAGAAACAATTACTACCATGAACAGACCATTCAAAGGCACGCACCTGACGGGGGTTTAAAGAAATTTGAATGTCTCCTTTCCGCTCAGGCCTCACTGGAGTACTGTACGTCTACTTTCTCTTTAGGCCAGAGAGGCACTTCACACAAATCCACTTGCCTCACTTGTGTCCGAACTCTGTACAAAGAGTCTCAGCTCCACTGGCAGCTTGCTTCTTTTTGTGACCGCCCTGCCCCGCACCTTGACATACATCACAAAAATCATGAAAATCACGCTTTTTTATGACAACAAAAATCACTACAGACTAGCACACTTGCCAAACAGGGTACAAATAAACACCAAACATGAACCCACCGTCAAGTTGTGTCCTTATGCCTACTGAAGGTGTTGTTCAGGGATGTCACCCCTGACAGCTCCTTCAATTTCTTGAATGAGGCAAACCTGGTTTATACAATTTAATTCAAATTCATATTCTTTCACTGCCCTCCGTCCGTTCGATTTTTAAGTCTTGTAAGAAACTTCTCATTTAAACCCATTAGATTTTTAATATATCTTTACATCCTGTTTTATTGTATGCCCTTTTATATTTTTAATGACCTGGCAGAAAGATACCTCGCTTAGCCGCGAAATAGTCTTTGTAGCTTGCGCGGCGTAAAGCCCTAAATAACTAACTAAGTAACCTTACGCCTGCATTCAAAGACCTTCAATGTTTCTTTGACTGACGACAAGTACACTATGTTAGCCGACCAGCAGCTTCTGAAGGAGGTCGGGGGGAGGGGGGGGGGTCCTCAAATACACAACAGCACAGACACCACGAACATATTCTTTGCGAACTGTAAGCACCAGCTTGACGCTACAGCGTGAAGAATGCCGTACTGCTTGAAGCAAGCGCTAGCTTCGTCCGTTTCATCTGACCCAGGAGGCCTGAGTCAGATTCCTACACCCGCAAAAAGTTTCTTGAAGCATTGTGGGGCAGCGGGGATTTTGACTGTGTCGGTTGGGTGGTAACTTGGTGGAATCAAAGGTGTGCCAGCTGTAAGATCCTACCGTGACACTGCAACCGTTAGAAATCCCAAAGGAAGTCGCTGTACGTTTTCTGTGTCGCCCGACAGGCCCGCAAAGACTGAAATTATTGGTGTGGAAAATCCGACACAACGAAAGCGGACTGTACTGTTTACTGATGGCGGCTGGTACAACTTTTCACCGCAAGAGCGCAAATCAAACGCTTGAAGCACCCATCTACCCGCACGTAAACATCTTCTCAACAGTAAGATGTATTCCTTTTCAGGTTCTTCTTCGTTTCAGGTTTGCTTTGTTGCTCCCTGCTGCACGAACTTGGATGCGCCTCGGACAGAAGATTTCCAACCGTGTTTTCCCAACAGTGTGCTACAAACTCTAGTCTATAGAGTCTGTAACATACGAACTAGCACCATCTTAAAGAAGAAAACACTTAAACAAGTTTCTGATGCAAGTTGTCATTATAAGAGGAACGTGATCACACAGAGACACCAGCTGAACTAACGGCTGTCCGACACGTAGTTGGTATTTTTGATAACCTGAGATGGCAGCTGAAGTATTTTAACCTTTTGTTTCTCCTCCCTCGGGGTCTCCAAGTCTAATCTATCGATAGGATACAAGTTCTGTTTGTTAGCGATAATTTTTATTGGTATTAGGAAAACGACACTCCGCGCAAAGGAGGAAAACTCAGCCGTCGACTTCTCTTGTCGGTTGCTCCGACTCAGTAAGCTACAAGGTCGAGTGTCGTTACGCCGGCTACCGCGTTCTAGCTTCAGTCAGCTGAACGAAAGCCTGTCTGTGCATGTGTGTGTGTGTGTGTGTGTGTGTGTGTGTGTGTGTGTGTGTGTGTGTGTGTGTGTGTGTTAATGGTGTGACGATAGGCACCACCAGAACATTCCAGAACGAACTGCGAGCCTGAAAATGTGAAAAGAAGGGCCTTTAAACCTTTTGTTTATCCTGTCTTGGCTTTCTGTGTGTCGAAAGATAAAATTTCTCTTTGTCCGGGTTTTATTACGGACACGACTTTCTGTAATGAAACGACAAAAACGCGTTAATGTGTGATAATGGTTTTCTTTAATCACTTCATCAATTATTCAGTGAATCGGATACTTATCTTGTCTGGACTACAACCTCTTTTGCCGAACGTGTGTCAGTACAGGGACTGGGGGGGGGGGGGATTTACATCAAAGGTTAAATGTGAATACCGACTCTCACTAATTGGACACTTTACTTGTGTTTCACGTATGTGGTACCATGTGGTTTCTTTAAAGACTTTCAGTAATACAGTCTTCACAAAAAGTTAAGGCCCAGTCAACATAATGGGCGACAGTTTCAATAAATCAGAAAAAAATAAACGAATAAGATTTTTCCCGTAAAATTCGGTAGCAAGGTTAAGGGGTAATCAGTGTGGTTGGCACGTGCGCGTCACACAGCATGCTTGGCGCGTTTGAAAATCTGCAATTTCGGCACAACTAGACCGAGTTTCAGTGTTCAGTGAGCGATACCTGGGGCTTTCTGCACGGTAAAAATGAGATGCAGGTCAAAGAATACATCCCTGGTTATGAACTGTGCTCATTTGTTTGCCTCCATCGGCCGCCGTTTCAGCGATGTTCAGCACTACACCAGCATGCCACCACGACAAAAGTTGAATGATATTTGCAAGTGGTCCTTAACTTTTTGTGAAGGCTGTATTACCTTTATCGGGCATATTTTGTGGACGACAATATCCTGTGCTGAACATTTTCAGTGCAAAGACTAGGTAAAGTTATAGCTTCACAAACAGCGACGCATTAAATATTAACACCTACTCTCAGTAATTTCAACCTTTACTCGTGTTTCGCGGTTGTGATACCTTTAATTGTCGTTTTTTTTTAAGGGGTCATTATTTAACAAACAGATTATCCTCATTCATCCTAATCTCGCTTTTACCAGAAACACGACCCGTCGTCATTTGACTTTCACTTGCAATCCCTAAAACTTGAGACTTTTTAGAAACATTCTAAACAGCTACGACATTTTAAATCGTTAGGAACGAAACTTTAAGGCAATTACAACCACGACACGCAAGCCAAAAATCATTTCAGAGTAGGTGTTAAAATCTAATACCTTGATTAAGAATCATTTTACGTCGTCCTCGCATTAGAAACGTTCAACAAACTGTAGTCCAAATACATCCTATCGACTAAAGACTTCATAAAGAGATGAAACGAAACCATCATCAAAAATCCACCATCACACATTACGGCGCATATTTTGTCCGTTAGTGACAGTGTCGTGGTCGGAGTTTCATCCACAGAAATTATCTAAAGACATTGAATCCTCGATACAGACAGAATTTGAAACCCCATGAAAATACGTCAACTCAGACATTCACACATCACTCACACGCACATAGAACACATCCTAAAACAGCAGGCACCACGAGTACATGAATCAGCAGAAGGAATATTGAAACAGGTAAGCTTAAGCTCTGACTTGAAATAAGACAGAGTAGGTCGCAGTCTCACGCTAGCAGGCAGTGAGCTAAAAACAACAACAACAAAAGCGTTCGCTAAAAGATTTCAAATTTCTCTGAGGAATATTGAGAAACTTCTCACTGGATGAGCGGAGGGAACCTGACGGATTGTGGGGGGCTTCGTTACAAATAAACATCATCAAACAAGCAACATCGGAAATGTATGTATTATTATCTCGGCGAGACAAACAAATGAACAACAATAAAATAAAAACCACACACACAAACCCCCCAAAACAATAATAAGAAAGTACAACAACAACAACAACGACAACGACGACGATGACGACGACGACGACGACGACGACAACAACAACAACAACAACAACAACACTGAATGCTTAGTTGTCGGAAAATACAACACCCAGATCTGGTACGTTTAGTTAATTTGACATTACACTGTTATTTTACACTCACATTCTTCTCTGTGTTTTCATCCCCCTGTCCACACGACATTTCACCGCAAGCAATTTTCATCGTGCGTCAACACATTCGACGCAAAACTTTCGTCACGCGATGCCACTGGAATGTAGAGCATGCGATACTCCGTACAGGAGGCGGTCCCATCGTGATGGGTGATTTGCTATGGAACTCAGATTGAATGACGTCACTGTCCGTCCTTTGACATGGCTTTGCTGTCATACCCACGGACATCGCAGTCGGCTGACATAAACCGGTGGTGCAAGAGGTTGCATCTCGTCAGTCCTGGTCCAACATGTGCGGAGGAAGGAAACATCGGTGACGCTCGTGCCAGCATCGTGTCTTTGAGGACAAGGTGACTTTTGATTGGTGTAGCCTTTAGTGTACTGAATATTCATTGTTGACAAGTTAAAGTAGATTATGCGTTTGGTTTCTTTGTATTGCAGTTGATACAAAACTTTCACCCAGTCATATGTTTACGTGTGGCGAATCCCACACACCTTGGGCCACCGTTTCAGCTACTGAAGCGTATATTCAAGGTATTCTAACACGTTCTTCGGTCTCCAAACTTTACTTTTTGGATGAAAACAAACAAACAAACAAACAAACAAACAAACATTGCTCATAGCACACGCCTTTTATCTTTGACATGGACCATGCTGTCTCTTTCTTTGAGATATATATATATAATATTTTTAAAA
This sequence comes from Batillaria attramentaria, assembly GCA_018292915.2. Lineage (NCBI taxonomy): Eukaryota > Metazoa > Mollusca > Gastropoda > Batillariidae > Batillaria > Batillaria attramentaria. The sequence goes on from JACVVK020000260.1 coordinate 257,002, forward strand.
CATTTCTTTAAAAAAAAAAAAAACCTGAAAAAAAACCCTTCTGTCACTTTGGCCAGATGAATTTCTATCACTTCTAATTCTACGCATGTCAAACTTCATGTCTTTCGTAATTCTTTAGATCTTTGTTTTTGTTATTATATTATATTATATTATATTATATTATATTATATTATATTATCGCTTTACAATTATTATTATTATTATTCCTATGAAAAGACAAAATAATCTGCGTACATGACTGTGTTCAAAGAAACTGTAGACATAAATAATGTGAATGACCGCGCAGTCTGTCCCCTATACCCCCCAGCCCCCTCCCCCGGCCTCCTACACATGCAGCCTCCCGTGAATGGAGCTAAATGATATACAAATAAAACTGAACAAAATACAAATTTCTCTCACCTATTTTTCAGTCGTATCCAAACAAATTTCTCTTACCAATTGTTTCAGTCGTACCTAAACAAATCTCTTACCATTGTTTCAGTCGTATCCAGACGAATTTCTCTTACCAATTGTTTCAGTCGTATCCAAACATCCAAACACATCTCTCTTACCATTGTTTCAGTCGTATCCAAATACATCTCTCTTACCAACTGTTTCAGTCGTATCCAGACGAATCTCTCTTACCAGTTGTTTCAGTCGTATCCAGACGAATCTCTCTTATCAATTGTTTCAGTCGTATCCAAACATCCAAACACATCTCTCTTACCATTGTTTCAGTCGTATCCAAACACATCTCTCTTACCAAATGTTTCAGTCGTATCCAGACGAATCTCTCTTACCAATTTTTTCAGTCGTATCCAGAAGAATCTCTTTCATCCAGATGTTTCTGTCGTTTCCTGACGAATCTCTCTTATCAATTGTTTCAGTCGTATCCAAACATCCAAACACATCTCTCTTACCATTGTTTCAGTCGTATCCAAACACATCTCTCTTACCAAATGTTTCAGTCGTATCCAGACGAATCTCTCTTACCCATTGTTTCAGTCGTATCCAGAAGAATCTCTCTTATCAATTGTTTCAGTCGTATCCAGACGATTCTCTCTTACCAATTGTTTCAGCCGTATCCAGACGAATCTCTCTTACCAGTTGTTTCAGCCGTATCCAGAGTCCTGCTTGTCCCTTGCCAAAACGCGTCACCATGCAGTGCGTGAACATGATGATTGTCCTTGTCGTCCTGATGCTGGCTCTGCTTTGGGAAGGTAATGTCGGCATATTAAGATACTTATGTTAATGACACTACTGTGCTCTTCAGATACTTCTTGTCACGGACGGCAGCTTCCACTGACATACAGTCTTCACGGTGAGGTAACCCTCTTTACGTCAAATACACCACACACGTTTACCGACTTCGACTTTCGGGTTCGGGGAGTGAGGGGGAGGGAGGGGGAGGGAGGGAGAGGTGAGTGGGCAGGGCTGGGAGGAGGACTTGATGGTAAATCGAGGCGACAGCATAAGACGAGAAAAAAAAATATTATCTGTCTGTTTTAATGTCCAGGAATGTATTTTTATGCCATTTATTATGATGAATTTACGGCTAAGTGTCCTTCACGCGTCTTCTGCTTCTGTACTTACTGGTTGTTCACTTTTTTCAAGGAGAAACTAGTGATTTCTCCCAGCTGATTACGTGTAAGTTTTCCGGCATTGTCAACAGTGACATTAAAATGGCGTTTAAACCTCACTGGAGATGGCGACAGAGCGACGTTCTTGAATGCTGTACACTGGACATGATAATAGTTACTTAACCTCATATGAAGGTTTGTTTCAGTGGCCACTGTGGATTTAAGTGACTGCACAGAAGTCCAGTCTAACGGTGTGTACGTGCTGACAGTTCGGACCGACCGTATTCGCGTGTACTGTGATAATGACACCGCTGGAGGTGGATGGACGGTACGGTGTGTGTGTGTGTGTGTGTGTGTGTGTGTGTGTGTGTGTGTGTGTTTGTGTGTGTGTGTGTGTGTGTGTGTGTGTGTGTGTGTGTGTGTGTGTGTGTGTGTGTGTGAGAGAGAGAGAGAGAGAGAGAGAGAGAGAGAGAGAGAGAGAGAGAATCAAGAAAACTTTATTTTTCAACGGTAGAGGTAATTAACGTAAAACAGCCAATTTTCATACCTGCCGTTGCTAATTCTAGTAGTATCTAGTCTAGTAATTTCTATCTACATTAAACACACACACACACACACACACACACACACACACACACGTGGGACGATTAGAGAGAGAGAGAGAGAGAGAGAGAGAGAGAGAGAGAGCAGCCTCCCCACTGGGCCCATAGTACACCCGCTCTGGGTCGAAGCCGACGTAGGTAGGAAAAAAAAAATCCCGCTTGCCTCGTCTGGGATTCAAACTCGGGTCTCTCGGCCCATAGTCCGAAGTGCTAACCACTACACTAGAGGGTCGAAGCACGATGTAATACACTGTGGTTCCGGTTTTATCGCGTCTCTGTATACCCGTCGGCTCGTGAGTTCGTATCCCGGCTGGGGCCAAATATTTGTGTTGGCGTTTTCATCGTTGCCCCGTCTTTGATATCACCCGTATGTGGTGGAAAAGGACGTTAACCCCCCCCCCCTCCCTGTATACCCGCTGTCTGTGCCTGAAGTGATAGTGTGACGTAACTATGTTGTCTTTCAGGTGATTCAGAGACGCATAAACGGGTCGGTGGATTTCTACCGTGGCTGGGAGGACTATGAGAACGGATTCGGGGATGTGACTGGAGAATTCTGGCTAGGTCAGTATGGACACTGTGTGACGTATAATGTGTGGGTGTATTGATAAAACATCTTAGTGGTCTGTGTGCATGAGACTTCATGCAGGCGTCAGACAGGCCTGACCATTATTTTGAGAAAAAATCAGTCGAGCACCTCTCAACACTAGCACTTTGAACAAAGATAAACCGATAATAATAATACTAATAATGGGTGGTGGGTGGGTGTTTGGGAGTTTAACGTCTTTTTCCACCACATACGGGTGATATCAGTCAAAGACGGGGCAACGATGAAAAAGCCAGCACAAATATTTTGCCCCAGCGGGGATACGAACTCACGACCCGAGCATTAGAAGTCCAACGCTCTACCATTCGGCCACCCCGGCTCCCCGCGCTCACGGGCAACAGTTGTTAATGCATATTACTAAGCGTCACAGAAGAAACCCTTTGGTTTGAAAGTTTCACACCAAAGCGTTTCTTCTTCTTTGACGCCGAGTAATATGTGTCTGTGTCTGTCTGTTTCTATCAGTGTGTCTGTCTGTCTGTGTCTATCTGTCTGTGTCTGTCTGTCCGTCATATTTTGTCTGCCTGTTATTGTCTGTCTGTGTCTGTTTTTGCCTGTCTGTGTCTTTTTTTTCTCTGTGTGTGTGTGTGTGTGTGTGTGTGTGTGTGTGTGTGTGTGTGTCTGTCTGTCTGTGTCTTTTTTTGTTTTTGTTGCTCAGTGTTGTATTTGGGTTTTTTGGGGGTGTTTTTTTTTTTGCCAGTAGTTCTTTCTTTTGTGGCAACGGCAGACTGAAAATTAACCATTGTATGGCTGAATCGTTTCCGTGGAGAAAGTTCGTTCGTTCGTTCGTTCGTTCTGTCTGCCTGTCTCTGTCAGTCTCACTCTGTCTTATACTGCTACATGTATCACCGAGCATGACTGTGTCTCAACAATCTGTCTACCTGTCCGTCTATAATTATGAAGATTCAAGGTGAACAGTTTTGACATTCCGTTTGAATTCTCCAGGACTGCTGAACATTCACCGCCTGACGTCCTCGAAGAATTACACACTTCGTGTTGATCTTGAGGATTTTGACGGCAAGACTGCGTACACAGAGTACAGCAACTTCCGCATTAGCGGGCCGGACCAGAAATACCGGCTGTCCATCGGTGGTTCTCGTGGCAATGCAGGTGTGTGTGTGTGTGTGTGTGTGTGTGTGTGTGTGTGTGTGTGTGTGTGTGTGTGTGTGTGTGTGAGTTGGTTGGTTGGTTGGTTAAAGGTTTAACGTCCTTTTCATAGACGGGGGAAAGTCAGCCAAAATATTTGGGTGGGTGTTTGGGGGTTTGCCAAAACATATCGAGGAGAGACTTGAACTACTGTGCTGTTACAGTTGATATCACTTGAGTATAATGCTTTTCGCTAAACACGTATCATGTGAAACAATAGTCCAAAGATCTTGCGATTTCACAAGCACAGCTCTCTCTCTCTCTCTTTTGTGTTTACAAAGGTCGCACGTGTGTGTGAATGCGTTTTGACCTGATGGACGATTTTCTCTATGGTTTTGTTTCTTGTAGTTTAGTGCATAATTTTCTGTGTTGAACTTTAAAAAAAATTGTGCTCCATTTTTCCTTAGTAGATAGTGTCTGTAGTATTAGCAACGGCAAGTTTGCAAACTGGCGAATTTCTACATCAAAACTTTTACCGTTGATAATAAAGTTTCATCATCATCATCATCAGCATCTCTCTCTCCCTCACACACACACACACACACACACACACACACACACACACACACACACACACACACACACACACACACACACACACACTATGTACGCACGCAGGCACACACAAATGGAATTTACAGAGAGAGAGAGAGAGAGAGAGAGAGAATCCTTGAATCGATGAAACTTTATTTTACAACGGTAGAGGCAGTTGACGTCAGACAGTCATACCCGGCCGCCGTTGCTGAAAACTACTATTAACTAAGTGATCAAAAGGAATAAAACAAGAAACAAACAAGCACAAAACAAACAAACAAACAAACAAACAAACAAACAAACAAACAACGAGCAGATGTTTCAAACACGCAGAGAGAGAGAGAGAGAGAGAGAGAGAGAGAGAGAGAGAGAGAGAGAGAGAGAGAGGTGAGCCTGTGTTAAGTACTATTATCACTTTATTTCATCAGGTGACTCTATGGCAAAAGACCTTGTTCTGAGAAACATGTCGTTCACCACTCGGGACAGCGACAATGACAAGAGGAAATTCGGAAACTGTGCCAAGGATCGTCGCGGCGCCTGGTGGTATAGAAACTGTGCTTTTTCCAACCTCAACGGTCGCTACATGAATGGGGGAGGTATCAATTTCCGGAGCATCTATTGGCGTAGCTGGAAGAGTTATCTGCCCCTTAAACACGTTGAGATGAAGATAAGACCGAGGCGGTAGAATGATGATCTGTCACGTGTGCATTCACAATCTTAAAACCTGTTCGCTGTACGGTCCTGAATAAATTCTGTCCAGTGTCCTTTTGGTAAAAACATTCAGCAAGGGCGATTGTTCCACAAGCATCTGCTGTGCTGGCTTTTTCATCGTTGCCCCGTCTTTGATATCACCAGTATGTGGTGGAAAAGGACGTTAAACTCCCACCCACCCACTCATCAACAAGCATCTGCGTTTGATCAAATGTGTCTGAAGGGCAGTTTCCAGTTTCAGGAATCAGGAGGTCATTTGTGTTCTAGGGGAGAAAAATCCAAATGGCTTTAACATTCTGCATCGTAAGTAGTTAGCTTCAGTATTAAGAGAATGATCTTTGGAATATTTAACATGATTATCATTTTTTTTAAAAAAGCTTTGATTCCAGAAATCGGAAATGGCAAGTTAGTCAAGGCACATTCTTGCTGAACATGTTTTTAAAGAAACATTTGAAACTCATACGTCACAGCCGGTGCATAGTTTTGTTCACTTTTTGGGGTGAAATTTGAATGGGTCACATAAAATATGATCGCACGGAAAATTCTCTGCGAAATATTTGCGAGTGCACTTTTGAACGTCATACATGAGCACATGCTTTCAGTGATTTTCTTCTTAACATCATGCGAGCGAGCGCGAGCGAGTTTTTAGGGCTTAAAGCCGCGCAAGCCACAAAGACTAATTCGCGGCTGAGTCCTGAAATGGCTGTTGTCAACCTGTGTCCGCAGTTCCATCCGTATTGTTGGAGTCCAGCGATGGGTTAGACACCTCCAGTACCCTGTAAGCGTGCAGGAACGATCATCAGCGAGCAGCCGTGAGTAGGGAACGAGAGCAAACAAAACTAATGTATGACCCGTTCTCCCGAATGTCACATGGGTCGTTCCGTGGCTTTCCGAACACTACACATAAAGCGCTATGGGGCCCAGCTAGTCTGTACTGCAGTCACCACTACCAACTTCAATTAACCGCTGTATTCACAATGTTAGAAGTACACATCGCCGTTCAAATTAAAGAACACTTTCTCATTTTCGTAAATCTGCGCATATCTCAATGTTGACAAAAAGACATGAAACATTTTGTGAGAACGGGTCACATCTTGGCTGTTTAACTTAGGAACCAGGAAAGGGAAACAACAAGAGCATAATAATTATTTATAACAAAAAAATTGTAGAAAGAGAGACAGAGAGAACAAAGCAAATTCAGGCGTAAACCTTGGTACAACCACACTTCTTTAGAACCTCTACACGCCCATTAGGCACTTCTTCCAACCCCCCCCCCCCCCCCTCAAACAAAGTGGTCTTCTGTGAAGCCAAATAATCTTAGAATATATAAGGGTATTTTCTGTTCGATTAGTTGTTTTCACTCGAAATAGTACGATCTTAACATTGTCGTCTCTGATGCCTCGTAATATAAGAATGTGGGTCTTTGAATTTTACCTTTTCGGGATGACTTCTTCTGATGCTGGTGTACAAGTGATGATCCTGCCGCCCCTACAGGCGACCCACAGGCGACCTCTGGTGTCCGTGTTGAGCGCCGTGGGTTGCACCAGCAGCGGACAGCCCGGGGCCAGGTAGCGCGCGAAGCTCAGGCGCCCGTCCTGCACGTTCACCACGTGGATGGCGTCGTTGAGCTCATCAGCCACCAGCAGCACCTCGTGACCGCCCAGCGTGTAGAAACACACGTCCGACGGCTGGAAGGGCGTTACAGGCGGGCTGTAGGTGGCGATGGCGTCCGGCTGTGAGCGTCGGTACAGCCGCACTCTCCGGTGTAGATCAGGTGCGCTTGGTTCTTCCAGCACCACGAACAACTGAACGTCACTGTCTGCGTCGAATGCTCGATGGGTTCCGCAGTTAATCAAAATTTCGGATTTTTGTTCCGTTTTGAGTGGATTGTCAGACACAACAACCTCCCTCCGAACATCACCCTCCCCTGCTCCATAGCTGTTTAGGCGGTATAGCTTTTCTGACTTGGCGTACGTGCAGACCATCTTCCCTTCTGCCCTCACCTGGTGCAGGCTATTGCCGCCTCGCATGTTCTTCCAAGACACGATGCCCTTTAGATCACCGTGCATCGCGATTTGATCGCCTTCGTTGTTAAATTCTTGAGATGGTAAATCGTTTATGTACGATAAAATCACTCTGCCGTCATCCAGAGGACACACACAGTACACCTCTGTGTCCGGGTCATTTCCGTTCCGGAACTGCTCTGCCACGGTCACCTCCGGTGCTGATACCGCCATATCCATCTTGGCCACGCTTCCGATGTAATCGCGCATGCGCTGAAATGTAAGCTCTGGCGATGGGTTGAAGCGGAGGACAGGACGGCAGACGGTCGTCATCTGTTTCGTCGTCAGCTTCTGCACGGCCTCCTCGCTGCCACGTCCGCATCTCATCTCTCTGGCCACAGTCATCAGCTCACAGCCCGCTCCGCTGTCCACAGTCTGCCGCACCCGCTGCTGTAACTTGGTCAGTTCCTCCAGGTTTTGCTGCGTCTTTCGTATCTCCGCCTCTTGCTTCATCTCAATCTCGGCTGTGACTGTGCTGAGGTTGGACAACGCTTCGTCTCGGTATTTGTCAGCCGCGGCCGTGATCATGGCGTGCCTGTTGTGGATATCGTTCTCCACTACTGTCTTCTTGTCCTGCAGTGCCTGCCTGTCTCTCGTCGCTTCTTCCAAGTGGCTGTTCACATTCTCCAGGCTCCTCTGTAGACGTTCTCTGTCTTGGGTCAGCTGGGCCTTGAACCGTTCTTCCACACCGGATATGTTGTCCGACGCGTGTTGGTTATGGTCCCTCACAAAGCAGTTGACGCAGACAAGCACATCGTGTTCAACACAGTACAGCTCAGCTTGTCTGTCAGGATGCTTCGGGCAGGGGGAGCTTTTCTTCTCGGCTTTCTCAACGTACGTGGACGGGATGTAGAAGTTGTTCTGAAAGGCTGGCACTCCTCCAGGTGGCACCTGTATCTCACGACGACACGAAGGACAAAGAAACGTGTCTGTTCGGTTTCTGTCGACCAGATTCGAGAGGCAGCCTTCGCAAAACGTGTGGAAGCAAGGGAGAATTTTCGGCGTCTTGAAAGTGTCTCGACACAGAGGACACACAAAAGCTAAAGCCTCTTGAGCAGAACCGTTTCCGTTCTTTGTTGCCATGGTATGTAGAATAAAGCAGGCATTTGAAGTTTGAATTGTGTGACGACTCGCGCACGAGTGATAGTTCAGTTCAGCTGAGAGTTCAGACTGGTTGACAGGGGATTATCTTTGGCGTTTTGACAGTGTCTTGACACAGAGGACAGACAATAGCTAAAGTCTAATGAGAAGAACCGTTTCCATTCCTTGCTGCCATGGTGTGTAAAATAAAGCAGACATTTGAATTGTGGCGACTCGCGAACGATTGATAGTACAGTTCAGCTGGGAGTTCAGTTTGGTTGACAGGGGATTATCTTTGGCGTTTTGACAGTGTCTTGACAGTACGGACATAAAAAGCTGAACTGTCGTCACAAGAATTGCTCTGTTGCTTGCTGCCGTGGCAGGAAGTATACAGCAGGTATTGAAAGTTATGTGTGACGATTGGCGGACTGGCAATATTATGGCTGCACTAGTTCTCGGATGAGTAACAAGATGGACGTAACTGGAGTTCTTTATACTGAGTGATATCGTCTCTGCGGAAATAAAAAAAAATGGTGAATAACATTGCAGATACAATTTTACGGTGAAAAAATAGCGGTTTTGTCTTCATTTCAGTGAAGGTTATGGCAGTAGTTACACAGAAACTCGAAAGTTATCTGCCAGCGTACAAGGACAAAGGCTGTACAATGTAGATTATCGACGCTGACCTCATTACGTTGTCATGCAGCTGATTGAGTTTGACCTACTCTACCTACAATGTCGTGTGATTGTGGTCTGAGATATGGGCATTAAAGGTATGTGTGGTTCTTTTTCGCGTACACGTACTTCTGTGTGTGTGTGTGTGTGTGTGTGTGTGTGTGTGTGTGTGTGTGTGTGTGTGTGAAACTTGAAGAAAGTTGCCATGTTGCCAAATTCGTAAATTCATTGAAATTACGACTTTAACAAAGAAAAGGTCTTAACATTTCCCCTGAAAGTGCAGGAAGACTCGTGTTTTGCAAGATCTTAAAAAGCAAAGGAAATTGATAGACAGAACCTGGACAAACTGTAAGATGAGTTAAGGAACGGGTGCAAGCGGTCCTTTGCAAATGACTGGTGACGTAGTGAAGACTGTACAAAACATTTCTAGAACGCCAGTTTCATGCATATCAACTGATACCCCGAGACGGTGAAAGTGTACCGTCGTGTAAACCTAGACGCATTCCCGTTCCGGGGGTCTCGCTACTCCTTTTTCCCCGCGACAACGCCAACTCGGGCTAACCGAAACCGGGCTGAGCTTAGTAATGCCTAAGAAGGGTGGGTGTTTGGGGGTTTAACGTCCTTTTGCACCACATAGGGTGATATCAAAGACGGGGCAACGATGAAAAAGCCAGCACAAATATTTGGCCCCAGCCGGGATGGAACTCAGGACCCGAGCATTACAAGTCCAACGCTCTACCATTCGACCATCCCGGCTTCCCTGCCTAAGAAGGAAAAATCAAACTACTCGGTTTCAAGGAAAGTGGACAGTTGCGAACAACTTTGAGGTCCCCGTGTTATTTCACAGTGTGGACAGAAGCGGTGAAAACTGTCGCATTCACCAGTACATTCTCGGCCTGTTTCGAGATTTTTACCTGCATGAGTAGTCCCCCGTGCATACATAGACCCGCAGCAATCAATCATTTTTTTGTGGCAGCTTTGTGCTCCGCCGCGAAAAATGCGTGCTTGTTGCGGCAAGGGCGATTACTCATGTACGTACTAATCTCGAAAGAGGCCGAGAATGTACTGGTGCTGGTCAATGCAACAGTTTTCACCGCTTGATTTTTTCCTTCTTAGGCATTACTAAGCTCAGCCCGGTTTCGGTTAGCCCGAGTTTGCGTCGTCGCAGGGGCCAAGAGTAGCGAGGCACCCGGAACGGGAATGACCTACACGAGGATTTTGTGAGTCAAGTTGACTGTACTTTCTCTGGTAAACTTTCGTCACGGTATTATGATAATGAATGTTGAGCAACATGGCGTTCACGGATTTCCTTGGGCATTCACAGCGATGACACCCCCCTCCCCTCCCCCCCACCCCCGTCCTCTCTCAGCCCGACTCCTCAGTTTCCGACTAACATCTTACAAGTAAACTCGCGTTTACTAACACCACCCGCGCCCCCTTTCCCCCATCCCCAACTCTACCTCCCTTCTCGTTACTAAATTTTCTCCGTGAGGGATTTTAATATGAATCTTTACTAAGATAGATAAAAAAATTGACGAAATCATACTTTATTTTTACCAACTCCCCAACTCTACCTCCCTTCTCGTTACTAAATTTTCTCCGTGAGGGATTTTAATATGAATCTTTACTTTACTAAGATAGATAAAAAAATTGGCGAAATCATACTTTATTTTTACCAAGATACTCAAACTGTATTTTACAAGATACGTTAAAAAATGGGACGAAATGAAACTTCATTAACCAAAATACGTAAAAAAGGAACGAAATGAAACTTTAATTTACCAAGATACATAAAAAGATTGGACGAACTGAAACTTTATTTCACTAAGATACGTAAACAAAATTAGGACGAGGTACAGAATTTAATTTCTGTCTTCGATCTTGTCCTTGCTGCTTAGCCCGTACAACCACACTGACTCGCACCGCAGTAGTGATAATAATTTACGTTCAAGAAAAAGTAGAAAATGGCATACTTAGAGAAAAATCAAACGTAATCATGATTTCTAAAGAACATGTTTCGACAACAACAACAACAGTAACAACAACAAAAACAACAACAACAACATTAACAAATGCTAACTTACCCACCTTCACACAGATCTCAGTGTTGTTTTCCCAAGACTCCATCTTACACTTTATGACCGTCTTCTGTTTCTGCCCATAGTCTGAGCGACCGAAAGAGGTTTCTGACTGAACCGGTTTAACGCTTATATTGAGCTATACTGTAGCTTCAAACGTTTTGCCTGCTTCTGAGTCAGTGGTAAGTCACAACTGCTTGTGTCATACCCCTGTGTTATCGTTTTCCAGAAATAGTGTCAGGTAAGGCCGAAGTGTTATCTTCTATTCACCCGGCAGTCACTTCTATGTGCGAGTGTCCTGCGGGTATATTGGAAGCGGATAACAGCAAGTTTAGGAGAAATTGGGGTTTTCCGTTCGTATGGTTGTATTTACGGGCATATTCGAAGTTCGTTTCAGAGCGTTAAACCTAATTGAACTTCGTATCGAAAGTGGCAGATTTGCCAGAGAATGCAGACTTTCTTACCTAGAAAAAGATGCAAAATTAAGATGTGTGTGAAAATTGTTCAAAAGAAAATATAAACATATAATTTTCACTCTCTCTCTCTTAAACACACACACACACACACACACACACACACACACACACACACACACACACACACACACACACACACACACACACACACACACTTACTCTTTCACACAAAAAAAACCCTCTCGTCTGTCTCTCTCTCCATCACCACCCCCCCCCCCCTCCCACACGCACACACACGACGGTTTAAACAAGGAACGAACAAAGAAAGGAACAAGAAACGGGTGAGTGAGTTAGTTTCTAGGGTTTAAAACAAAGTAACAAATGAACAAATTCAAGCAGTTTATTCCTACTCTCTGGGGGCATACGAACAATCATTCAAACAACTATTTAAACAAACAAATGATATATGAACATCGGTTTTACAAATAATTATTTTATAGAAACTGGCTTGTGTGTTGAACAAAATATTCATTTGAATCGTAATACCTACATGCCGTTCCTAGCACAAAATACATACGATTTAACTCAGTTACTCACAAGTAAATTTGGGGTTATGCACCAGTGTATTCACTAAAAAAGATCCCAATGGATTTAAATTTGGCTTAGTAAGAGTGATGCACTTTGATTATACTCGTGTTGCTGCAGCAAGAGCCGCCAAGGAACCGTTAATCTTGTCTGACGTTCGCATACAGGACCAAAAAGTGGAATACTCGTGGGCGGTACAAAGTGTACTATAAGAAAGTGGCCCATCGCCTACCTTTCCCCTGTCTAATAGTTTACGTTGACTCCACATGCTAATGACGGCCCTCTATATCCTAATTCAATCCGATCCAATACACTGTCCCAGGCGCGTAGGAAGATGCTGAGAGGAAGGGGCGCCCACTAAGTCGGGTGAGCCATACGGCCGGGGTGAAGAAGTGTGTGTGTGTGTGTGTGTGTGTGTGTGTGTGGTGTGTGTGTGTGTGTGTGGTGTGTGTGTGTGTGTGTGGTGTGTGTGTGTGTGTGTTGGCTGCCAAGGATTGTGTCCTGCGACAGCAGAGCAGGAGGGTGGGGGGGGCCACCACCGGTGGGCCCCCTCTCCTCTTATCAAAAGCAAGGGGGGCCCAAAGATATTCGGGCCCCCCTTCCAAAAATCGAACGGGGGCCTGGGCCCCTAGGGCCCCCGTGGTTCCTACGCCCCTGTGTCCCCTTATACAGGGGGGAGCCGAGATAGCCGAATGGTAGAGACTTTCAATGCGCAGGCCGTGAGTTCGAAACCCAGCTGAGGCCAGATAATTATTTAGCCGGATTTTTTCTTGTTGCCACGTCTTTGATATTACCCTTATATGGGGCCAAATATTTGTGCTGGCCATTTCTGGTGGAAAAGGATGTCAACTCTGAAAGCCCACGCAAAAATCGCAGTTTTACTTGAAATCTTCAGACCACTAAAATCCACTTCAAGCCACTTCAAGCCAGTATTATGTAATCTGCAGCGGTCTCGCGTCTGCTTGATAGGCTATGCCTTGCTTAGCAGTGGCTTGAAGTGGCTTCTTCTGGTGTGAGGTGGCGTGTTCTTTTTCACAAGTCTTATCAAATAGCGGACAGGGGATGGGTTCGGGCTCTTAAAGAGTTATACCCCCCCCCTCCACCTCCTCCCTGTCATACAGAGCAGAAGTACTTCAAGAAGAAAGTTCATACTCAGTGCGCTTAGAAATAAAGGAGAGGGCAAGAAAATACAACCAGAAAGAAACACAAAAACAAGAAAGAAAAAAACACACGCCAAAAACCAAACAAACAAAGAAACAAAGAGGGTACAATTTGCTGTGTTTGGCACTGTCAGTCAGTCTTATCGTGGGCACCATTGTCACACAGTGTCTTCGGCTTCCTCAGTATTGTTGGAGTCCAGTGAAGGATTGGAATAGACAGAGGGGATGGCCACTTCTAACACACTGCAAACAAACAACGTATCTTTGAAATGTTGAAAGGATCAAGAAGTGGTGATCCACCTCCGCAGATATTTCATTTAGGATCGGTAAATACTGCCTCTGAAATTATATATATCTTCGCCTTACAGAGAAAGGCCTAAACAACAGATGCCATCCTAGCAGACTGTACCTCCTCCCGCTCCCCCCCTTCCTCCCCCCTCCAACAAATAAAAAGAAAAAAAACCCACCAAAAACACAAAAAAGCAAACGAACAAAAAAGAAAACAAAAACAAACGAACAAAAAACAAAACAAAATAAAAAAAAACAACCCCCCCCAAAAAAACAAAAACAAACAAAAACAAAACACAACAACAACCCCAAAACAACATAAAACAAAAAATAAAACCCACCAAAACAACAACAACAACAACAACAAAAAACACGACAAAAATTAAAACATAAACCAACAAAACAAAACAAAACAAAAATCCCCACCAAACAAACTAACAAACACCCACTAATAATTAACAAGATGGCCACCAGCCCAATATGTTGTTTCCATTTAATCACCTGCTGTCGTCACAGTCGTTCTGTTGTAATGCCATGTATCCGGGAGGACTCTCTCTCTCTCTCTCTCTCTAATTGAAACAACTGACCGGGCTTGTCAGACCAATCTTGTTTTTGGAAGAGAGACGTGAATTTGTTTTCTTTAAAATCTATGACGTTTCTTCTCACTGGGATGACGCATAATACATTTGACGTAATCACTTTGATACAATTCTTGCAATGAAAGCAGCCCCATGATAATTGAAGTGTTGCTACTGCGTGTAAAGATCGAATTAATACCGGCTCAGTATGTTTAACAGACAAGTCAGGGATTATGAAAAGACTCGTCCGAAAGCCCGCAGACTAGTGAAAATACCGTCGGACTAGTTAAATTGTTTTACCACTGGCCCGCCGGACTAGTTGAGATTACGAGGCAAAGCTTGCTCTATTTTCACAGAGCTGAATGCACAAGGTACTGTCAGCGAGCCTCTCTCTCTCTATCGGAAAAAAAATTCCCAGTAGTACGCTTTCCGCGAACGGTGCAAATCTCCCCTCGCTACGGTCCTGGCAAGACAGCGAATTAATTTTGTGTGCACGCGTGACCGCGGACAAAGACAGGGCAATTAGCGCATCGCCCCCGAAGCTCCACTGCAGCTCTGCGGGTAGTTATCACCTCATCCGCCAGTTCCGACGTCCTTTACACGTGTCAAATCACTGACCATTGTTTTCACAAGACACCCTATCACGCGTAGGTCGGTGCGTGTGAACTGACGTGTTTCTTTGTGTGCCGGTGTGTGTGAGCGAATTAAGGCGGACCGGATATTAATTTTGATAGGTATCGCGTGGGTACTAATCCGGCCCCCTTGTTTTCGTGTTTGACAATAAAGACAAGCCAATCGTATTCTCGGTGTCGAATGACGTTGATGACACAATTCAATGAATCACTGAATCAATGAACATAGATTCCATCTTTTTTCCGCGCCTGTCTGTGTGTGCGTGTGCGTGTTGGGGAGAGAGGTGGTGTGTGTGTGTGTGTGTGTGTGTGTGTGTGTGTGTGTGTGTGTGTGTGTGTGTGTGTGTGTGTGTGTGTGTGTCAATCTGCAGCCACACTTTAGACGTTGTTTTGTCTAAAAACTGTAAACGCTCTCTCTCTCTCTCTCTCTCTTACACTTATGTGCTGTTCTGTCACTGTATTACACTGCTCAGAGTCTGTGGCAAAAACAAAACTTCAAATAGAGAAATTCGGAAAACAATGGCGAGACATAATCAAGAAACGCCAGCATTAGGCCTACGTCAGTCAAATATGACGTCGGCAAAATGAGGCTTATACTGCGTGAATGTTCTAGATCTGACCTGTTCAGTATGTAAGCAGCCCTGCACAGCGTCCTGACTTCTTCTTTCAAGAATTTGTTCTCCGCGCATCTTCTGTTAGTAAAGTCATTGGAGTTGTATTCTGTTGTATCCCGTGTCTTCTCTGCGAGTGCACGAAGATGGCGACATAGCAGAAGTAAAATACAACACCGCGTCTCCAAACACAGGAATTCGGAAAGAAAGTGGCGAGACACCCCCAAGAAAAAACAGCATCACGTAAATCAAACATGACGCACTTACTTTACGTCAGTGCGCGTGCGTCTCTTCTTCTATGTTTGTGCGGCGTGTGGCTTGTAGAGGAAATGTGCTGTGAGTACAAATTTTCGAGTCAACTGACGATAACGGCTGCAGTGAATTTTTCTAATTTTTTTGTATATTTTTTATGGCACCCCAGGCTCATTATCTATGTATAGTAGGAGCGATTTTGAGATCTAAAGTGTGTTCACCAGCACTTTCATCAGGTACGGCTTACGCCAAAAGTATAAAAGCGACAACCTCCAAAATTCACTCCGTTGAGAGTCCGTATTATTGCTATCTATGTCCAAAACATGGAGTGGTTTAGGTAAATATTACGCCTTTAAACGCCAGAAAGCCACTTTTTCTAAAAAGGGAGATAACTCGCAAATCACGTGTGCAATCGTACCTGGATCGGGCCTTCTATTCAACAATCTTGATTCAAATTTGAAATCGATCGGTTCAGTATTGTCGGAGAAATAGGTATCTGAACTGGGTTCACATGCAATGTCAACTCAGGCTCGGTTTACATGAAAACTATAAGAGCGACCATTTTCCATTACTATGGAAACAACATAAAAACGAAATACAGCTGCATTCACATGAAATAGTCAACGCCCGCACTCAACGCACCCCAACCCTCATTCTTTCTTCTTTTTTAACGCTTTGACTGCACACTAGCTCAGATGAACGTACCAAATTTAACGTACCACAGTTTTTCTGGCCAAATTTAAAGCAACCGGACACAACCCAGTCTTCAGACACTTGAATCTTGATCTGGTTGCATCACTGTATGTCTCTTGGTTACATGTTACACTGGGGGAAAACAACGTCAGTCTCAAGATAAAGACGTGAGCGTGAGGAAGATCGACATACTGTAAAATAACTCACTGTTCTTTTTTTAATTGTATTTAATTATACGTTTTTGCATAGGTAACAAAAAAATTGTACCTTTTCGGAATGACTTCCTCAGAAGCTGGTGTACAAGTGAGGATCCTGCCACCCCTACAGGCTACCTCTGGTGTCCGTGTTGAGCGCCGTGGGTTGCACCAGCAGCGGACAGCCCGGGGCCAGGTAGCGCGCGAAGCTCAGGCGCCCGTCCTGCACGTTCACCACGTGGATGGCGTCGTTGAGCTCATCAGCCACCAGCAGCACCTCGTGACCGCCCAGCGCGTAGAAACACACGTCCGACGGCTGGAAGGGCGCTACAGGCGGGCTGTAGGTGGCGATGGCGTCCGGCTGTGGGCGTCGGTACAGCCGCACTGTGCGCTGGAGGTCTGGTGCCTGCGCTTCCTCCAGCACCACAAACAGCTGCTGGTTGGCATCAGCGTCGAAAGCCTTGTGCGCAAAGCACCTGATGGTAAACTCCAAAATCTGTTCTGTTTTAAACGGCTTTAGTGACGTTATCACCTCTCTATATACTTCACTCACTACACGCACACTTTTCCCCAAACTGTACGAGCTTCGTTTCGCGTACGTGGCGATTTTCGTCCTGTCTGAACGCAAATACAAGCACATCATGGTTGGTACAAAAGTCACCCTTCCGGTCACGTGTTCACGAGATTCTATCAGTTCTCCGTCCTCTCCGTATTTCCTGACGGGAGGGTGCGTGTTGAAGTGAGAGGGTTCAAATGATACCCACACAGCACACACACAGGGCACAGCGAATACACTTCAGTACCCGGATCTACTCCACAACGAAAGTTCTCGGCCACAGTCACCTCCACCTCCGACAGAGCCATCTCAACTCTGGACGCACTGCCCGTAAAGTCTCGTAAACTTTGTAGTACTGAGTCGGTTAATGGCTGAAACGGAACAGTGGGATAACTTACTGTTGTCTTGCTGTTTCTAGTCAGCCTTTTCACGGCTTCCTTGCTGCCAAACCCGCATCTCATCTCTCTGGCCACTGTCACCAGTTCACAGCCCGCTCCGCTGTCCACGGCCTTATGCATCCGCTGCTGTAGCTTGGTCAGTTCATCCAGGTTTTCCTGGAGACTGTCCAGATTAGCTGCCGCCTTGATGTCGTCGATCTGGTCATCTAGAGATGCCAAAGCTTCATCCCGGTATCTATCTATCGCCGCTTGAAGCAAGGCGTGTCTGTCGCGAATGTCCCTCGTGAGAACGCCTCTCTTGCACATCATGTCCTGTAATTCATACCTCCCTTGTCGCACGATTACCTCCACGTCATTCACTCCTGTGTTCAGGCGGTTCATGTTGTCAGAGATGTAGTCCTTGAGACGCGGGATAGCGTCAGTGATGTCCTCGGCGTCGTGGTGTTTATGTGTCGTCGCCAGACACTTCCCACAAATCAGCTCGTAACACCAGCAACAGTACAGATCCAGTTCTCGCCCGGGGTGTTGTAGGCAGCGGCTTTCACTGTCAGTCACGTTAACACTCATTACCCTTTCCATTGCAGACATTGTGTTGACGTTGTGTTGAATTAACTAGCTGCTTAAATCGCACTTTAGTAATGTGTCATAATAATTATCTCGCACTCTTCGTCAGCATCCTGTTTCAAAGGCCATTCCCACATTCGTCAGTTTTCCCGAAATGAAAGTCCACTATATGGTGGTATAAGGTCACTTCCACCGTAGTTGTAAAAGGGCATAGGTGCCATGGAAATAATAATTGCTTAGACCTTTTGTGTTGTCGTGTGTTCAGCCTTGTAATGGTCTTAGGGTGTAATACGTCTACCGCCGTCTGGTAAAATGTTTGAAATGCCATGGATTTGATAGTCGCCTAGGCCCTTTTTGGGGGTGACGGTAGACCTGATACACCCAAAGATAATGACAAGGCTGAACGCACGACAAGTGATAACCTGGACTAAAGTAGTCATAGCTGCAGATATCACCTCTGACCTGGCCAGCTAAAGTCACGAAGGTGTACCCTGTACTAATTACCTACAGGAGCGTATTACACAAGATACAGTACATGTGAACCTTCAAACGTTCCTCCTGGGGCTAAATAATTTCGCTGGATTTTTCCTCCAGGATAACTGTCTCCTTTGGAGGACCGTTTTGCACAAGTATGACTATATTTTGCTTTCATTCACTGACACTGTGCGTGGTGCATTAACATATTTATCAGTGGCTCTTCGAGACGAATGATTCACAAATGATGATCCTCCCGTTCTTGTAGGCGAGTTCATGTTCTAAAATTTTAGCACACAAACGCAATTAACTGTTTTAATGAACAAAATGAATTCTCTATAAAGGGTTCATTACATTTTCTGGATATGTGTCACCGTGTTTGAGTAATTTAATTTTGAATACGGTGAATACTTTCTTTAGCCTCTCATTATAATTTGATACTTTAACAACCAACCAAAACTCTCTATTCCTGGCTACAGTACCTGTGTTACTGATTTGCCTAGCTGATGGGTGTACAAGTGATGATCCTGCCGCCCCTACAGGCGACCCACAGGCGACATCTGGTGTCCGCGTTGAGCGCCGTGGGTTGCACCAGCAGCGGACAGCCCGGGGCCAGGTAGCGCGCGAAGCTCAGGCACCCGTCCTGCACGTTCACCACGTGGATGGCGTCGTTGAGCTCATCAGCCACCAGCAGCACCTCGTGACCGTCCAGCGTGTAGAAACACACGTCCGACGGCTGGAAGGGCGCTACAGGCGGGCTGTAGGTGGCGATGGCGTCCGGCTGTGGGCGTCGGTACAGCCGCACTGTGCGCTGGAGGTCTGGTGCCTGCGCTTCCTCCAGCACCACAAATAGCTGCTCGCTGGCGTCAACGTCGAATGCACGATGAGCGGCACAATTAATCGTAAATAATTTTGTATCTTTATATTTGAGTGGTTTTTCAGCTAGTACCACTGTAGAAGACACAGCCGCTTGTCCTGTCAGGCCGTTTTGTAATTCGAAGAATGTGATAAGTTCTGGTTCAGTCCTTTTCGCAAACGTGACAATTTTTCCAATCTGTTGCCCATAACACATACTTGAACCGTTTTTACGTGGCACGTTTGTTATTCTTGCTCGGACTTTCTCTTTACGAATATCAACAAGTTTGCCGTCAGTACTGAACAACTCAGACGTTGCCCCTTCACGCATCATGCTCGGTTCATACGACACCGACACCTTGCCGTCAGTCAAGGGACACACGTGACAAACGTCAGTGTCCGGATCCTCCCGACATCGGAACTGCTCCATCACTGTCACTTCAGGCGCTGACACCGCCATCTCCATCTTGGCCGCGCTACCCATGTAGTCGCGCATGCGCTCTAAAGTGGCGTCTAGTGTGGCGCTGAAGCGGAGGACAGGACGGCAGACGGTCGTCATCTGTTTTGTCGTCAGCTTCTGCACGGCTTCCTCGCTGCCACGTCCGCATCTCATCTCTCTGGCCACAGTCACCAGCTCACAGCCCGCTCCGCTGTCCACAGCCTGCTGCACCCGCTGCTGTAGTTTGGTCAGTTCCTCCAGGTTTTCCTGCTGACAGTCTGAGTTTGTCGCCAGTTGCGTTTCTATTTCATCAGTGATTTTGTCTAGTGACGTCAGAGCGTCATCCCGGAATTTGTCTAGAGCTGTCTGTAGCGTGGCGTGTCTGTTGAGGATGGCGTCTTTCACTGCGGACTTCTTGTCTTTCAGCTCCTTCTCTTCTTGCCTCCTTGCCTCAGCAGCATTTGTCTTGACAGTCATCACACTATCATCCAGACGTGATTTGTCCTTTCTTAGCTGGGCCTTCAGCCTGTCTGTCGCCTCTGACATATCCTCTGCCTCGTGTTGCTTGTGACTGGTTATCAAGCACGTGACACAAATCAGCACATCGCATCGCACACAGTAAATCTCCAGCTCCTTCTTAGGATGTTTACTGCAGAACGTGCTGTTCCGCGCCTTGTCAAGGTCCTCGGGCTTGATGTAGAAGTTACTCCTGAAGGCCGACACTCCGCCTGAAGGCAGTTGGATGTCCTGGCGACAAGAGGGACAGGGGAAGGTACCGGCCGGGTGATTGTGGACCAGGTCTTTCAGACAACACTCACAGAACGTGTGGAAACAGGGCAGGATCTTCGGGGTCCGGAAGACTTCCAGACAGAGAGGACACGTCAGGGATTCGTCTGTTGTGGACAGACTGGAGGCTGCTCCAGGGTTCGCGGCAGCCATGATTATAAAACACACTGATACTGTGTAGACTGTGAAGTGTGTGTTGGCAGTTCCGAGAAAGAGATCAGGCTGTCACCACGCAGACCGAACCAGCTGTCAATACTACGTTAGACACGTGTCAGAGATGAAAGAAGCGTCACGTGCGCCTAACAAAGTACGTTTTATTCAGTTCTGGAATGTGTCTGGGTTCTGTCCTTGATTGATGACGATGAAGAAAGTCTGTCAAATCTCTGAGCTAGCTGAAAAATAAATAAAATCACGTAACTACAGCAAGATGTTCTCGATGGTATAGATAGAAATGTTTATATTTCTAACAATTAAGAAATAATTTTCATGGAAAAAAAACCAACAACAACAACACAAGAAACAAACAAGAAAAACTACGAAATCACACAATGATTTGGTAAAACTAAACAGATTGCTCCCCGGGGCACAAGCCCTCACTACAAGTAGAGGTGGCCATTCTGGATAGTTATGTATAAATAGATAAAAGAAACAGCCAGTGGAAATACGGCCAGCAGTGTACAGGTCAAACAGTGTATCCTTACAACACTAGTTCACAGGCTGACTCACCCAGTATGTACTGTATCAAATTACTATACATAGGCAACCTTCGGCGTAAATCATAGGGTAACTTGTGCATAGGCAAAGAAGCCTTCGTGTTGATCTCTGTATCTTACCAAAACAACTAAGCTCTACCTAATCGTGCACTGCTATCGTTTGATAAAATAAGTTTTAAAAAAGGTTACTTATACTGACGTCCAAACAATGCCAATTACAATGTTAGCCGACAAGTACAAGTACACACCGTCACATTATTGTGATTATCCACATTATTCTTACCTGTACTCACTGCTAGAATGAAGCACTAGTAGTAATACTGTGAGAGAAACACACACGACGTCCTAATAGCACCCCTAGTACCAGCACACTCCCCAAAACACAAACATTACACAACGTTTGCCCCTGACTGCCACCTTGTGTATCTAACAGGAAGTTTAAACTGCAGTTTGTTGAGAAACTCGACCTACATGTAATGTGTCTAGGTCAAAACCCTGCACAGTGTATGACTAGACAGGGACATTGTGAAGAACACGCCTCGGTCTGGGCGTAGTTATGAAGGCAAGGGGTTTGTGTTCTCGTACATATCAGTACTGAGTATTTTGATACTGACATAGGGAAAACAGTACCTGTAATGAATTAGATTAGATTGCGCTGTATGTCAGTCTGCAGCTGGAAACACATACATCTACAGTGTGTATCTGGCAGAAGATCCATACTTCCTCACCCCTCTCCCTTACCACACACACACACACACACACACACACACACACACACACACACACACACACACACACACACACACACACACACACACCCCACTGCGATGAATGTTGCATATCTTTATTACACAAAATACCAAAAAAACACATCACCTTGAAGAATTCAATTCGAAGACGTCTTCTAAGTTTTATATGTAATCGTGTTATGCCAAAGAAGCATTTTCTGGGAAATATGGAAATGACCTGGTATAGGGAAAGTGGATGATTTAAAGTAAAACAAGTCAGTGAGGGCGGGGGAAGGGGGGGGGGGCAAAGCATACAAACATAAGTTACTCAGTTCTAATCCACTCAATACTCTTGTTTTCCTCACAGCGACACACACAACAAAACAAACACCTGAACAGCCCAGAACAGATTTACGAAAGCAGAGTAAAAACTGTGGAGCTTCACACCTGCCAGTGAACAAACCACATCCATGTAATATGATATAATATGAGCCAATACAACATTTCGTCATGCATGAATGGGCACTAGACTGACGCCGAGTTTCTGAAAACGATAGCAGGCAGCCAGGCACGTATTATGTGTGTTACGGTAAACGTACTACAGTCACAATCACCTAGAGTGTGTATTATGTGTAGTACGGTACACGTACCACAGTCCTTGCACAATCACCAAAAGCTTTACTGTCTTCAAAGGAATGTATGGAGGCTTACACCACACGGACAAAGAATAGCTCAAAATGACAAGAGGAAAGCTGTCACAAACACTTTGACATCTTTGAGAAGAGAGGAAATATGATGGTTAATTGGAGTTTAACGTGCCCGCCACAAGTATGCATGGAGGGTGGGTGTGGGTGTTTGCGGGTTTAACGTCCTTTTCCACCACATACGGGTGATATCAAAGACGGGGCAACGATGAAAAAAGCCAGCACAAATATTTGGCCCCAACCGGGATACGAACTCACGACTCGAGTATTAGAAGTCCAACGCTCTACCATTCGGCCTCTCCGGCTCCCCAAGTGTGCATGGAGATGGCCATAGCAGGTAGCAGGTTATGGTGCGAAGGACATACAGCTACCCTAACAGGAAAGTCCAGCTAAACGCTATTCATTTCAGAGAGACTGACAGGTCGGCCTCATTTGATGTATCTGAGGTTGACGGACAAACGGGCCAAGTTCACACAACCAGAGGAAAACAGACACCGTTTCTCCCTGATACTAACAGTCCACTGGGCATGCCGCCTCCTAGAGTTCTGTTGCCTGCCAGGAAACTTTGTATCGTACCTGGAATAGAACAAAATAAAATAAAATAAAATAAAATAAAATAAAATTTTCAGACAGTGACAGCTCCTGGAGATGTAGGTAAACTGGAGAAACATCTTTCGCTGAGAAGAACAACTGGTATATTCATGGGTTTAAAGAAACTTGTAAATTCTGACGAACAAAAACAACAAACAAGTCAATTCCTGGCTACAGTACCTGTTACTGATTTGCCGAGCTGATGGGGGTACAAGTGATGATCCTGCCGCCCCTACAGGCGACCCACAGGCGACCTCTGGTGTCCGTGTTGAGCGCCGTGGGTTGCACCAGCAGCGGACAGCCCGGGGCCAGGTAGCGCGCGAAGTTCAGGCGCCCGTCCTGCACGTTCACCACGTGGATGGCGTCGTTGAGCTCATCAGCCACCAGCAGCACCTCGTGACCGCCCAGCGTGTAGAAACACACGTCCGACGGCTGGAAGGGCGCTACAGGCGGGCTGTAGGTGGCGATGGCGTCCGGCTGTGGGCGTCGGTACAGCCGCACTGTGCGCTGGAGGTCTGGTGCCTGCACTTCCTCCAGCACCACAAACAGCTGCTCGCTGGCGTCAACGTCGAATGCACGATGAGCGGCACATGTCACAATAGACGCCTCTAGTGCTTCGGTTTCTAATGGATCCTCAACCACTATCGTTACAGAATGTACAGTTGCCTGGCCTGTGAGATTGTTCTCCAGCTGGAAGAATCTGGTCAGCCGTGGCTCAATCCTCTTTGCAAACGAAATGTATGTTTTTATTTCTAGTGAATAATACATACTGAGACCGTCTTTACGCGGCGCCCACGTTATCCTGGCACGGTTATCGAATTTTTCAGTTTTAACATATTCGCCGTCAGTAGTGAACATTTCAGACGTTGCACCTTCACGTATCATGTTCGGTTCATACGAAACCCACACCTTACCGTCAGTCGTGGGACACACGTGATAAACGTCTGTGTCCGGATCCTCCCGACATCGGAACTGCTCTATCACTGTCACTTCAGGCGCTGACACCGCCATCTCCATCTTGGCCGCGCTACCCATGTAGTCGCGCATGATTTTTAACGTTGGTTCTGGTGTGGCATTAAAGCGAAGAACAGGACGGGTGATGGTTGTTACCCAATCTGTTGTCAAACTGCCTGAAATGTCGTCTGCTATTTTATTGAGAGAGGCCAGCGCTTCGTCCCTAAATGAGGCAATAGCAACCTTCAGTGTGTCTTCCCTCTGGCGGATCGCTTTCTCAAGTAAAGTCTTCTTGTCTTCTACTGCTTGTTGCTCTCTTGTACCGGACACAGCTGCCTCTTTTATATCTTTTGTTTCGTGAGTCACGTGATCTGACAGTTTACACTTCAAGCAGACTGGAACGTTACACTCTTCACAGAACAGTTCTAGATCTCTGTTAGGGTGTACCGTACAAAACGCATTATTCCGAGCTTTCTCCAGATCTTCAGGGTCGATGTAGAAATTGGTCTGGAAAGCGGACACTCCACCAGGGGGCACGTCGATCTGTTTTCTGCATGTAGGGCACTGGAGTCTGGCGGCAAATACACTAGTTGACAGACCCTCGAGACAAATTTCACAAAATGTATGGGAACATGGCAAAAGCTTCGGGTTTCTGAACACCTCGAGGCATAAGGCGCACGACAGAGATTTAACTTTGTCCTGTGTTGTGACTGGTGTTGCCATCATGAAGGTTTTTGTGGTCATCGTACGTTTGCTGTAACAGAAATGAATGTCATGATCAAAGACTGACAATTTCTTTCGAACAGGTTGAAACGGAGATGAACAACCGGTTTTCCTTTTAAGCCAAACCCGTTGGTGTGTTGTCAAAGATTTATTATCAATTTGCACGGTAACCTTTCCTTTGAAGTCAGCTATGCTGTATATTTCGGCGTGAACACGTGATGTTACAGAAACCAGAAATATGCACATTTCGTTTGCAGTCGGTGGTTTGGTGGTTAAGAGACTTGTCACCAATGCGAGAGGTCAGGGTTCGAGTCCCACTCGGGGCAAAGAATTTTTCCTTCTTGTATGTGGCACCGTTCATTCGGGCCGATCGTCGTAGGTTCCCTCCGGGTACTCCGGTTCCACCCCCCCCCCCTCTGCTTTGGAGATGTTCAGCCCACCAAATTTGAAAAATAAAATGCAATTCTAAATTCCGAAATTTAAATAGCTGAGCTGACCCTTCGCACCACGTGATTGTAATGTGTTTATGTCGAGTGTGTGAGAGAATGCGTGTGATTCACGTAAGCGTGCGTGTTGGGTTCAGTTCGCGGCGCCTTTAGCCGATTCATGAAATTGGGTAAAGTGCCTATACAATACTCATTATTATTATTATCAGTATTATTATTATTATTATTATTACTTAGCGCAGAGCGGAGACTGGCCAACCGCGATAGAAAAGTGTGTACTTTCAGCTCCTTTCATAAACCCCTTTTTTAGTTCAAGTAAAGGAAAACTTGACCGCACAGACACAGTGGACTCAAAATTCTGTCACTCTCGGTTCAGGGCTCAGGCCGGCGAAATATTACGTGCTCTGTGGTGCTCACCACACAGGTTACCTCATATTTGAGTTGTATTCCTCGGACTGAGTTCTTGCCTGACTCTGGACTTTCAATGCTCGGCTCGTGAGTTCGAATCATGGCTAGGGTCAAATATTTGTGCTGGCCTTTTTTCGTTGCCCCGTTTTCGATATTACTCTTACGTGGTGGAAAAGGACGTGAATCTCCCAAACACCCACCCCACCCTCTTACCTAACTCTGGCATTTCGTCAATCGCTGTGCGATTAACTGCTCTGAAGAATATGAATGAATGACGCGGGGTCACGTGAACTGCACTTTATCTGAGCACTACTGCACTACTTCTAGGTGAGAGCTTCATGCAAACATGATCAATCGACCGAAAAAGTCTGCCTACGACAAGCATTACCCACCACGACAGACATTCACAATTCATGCAACAAAAACGTCGCTATGGCTTAGATCGATGACTGGTCGATATCACACAGGCTGGTGGGTTCCACACCACCACCAACCAACCCATGGAACATGACCTACTTGTCCCGTTTCAGGGCTGTGATTTGCTCTAACCAGTTGGCCTGTTTAGTGTTGCGAGCGCACTATATGTAGCTATTGTTTGTTAGCGTGTTTCCCAGGGCCCATTAAAAATGTGTCAGTTGAATAATGTACCGACCTGTCAAGCGCCTGCACCACTGTGACACACACCAACACTCTCATCCCTCCCCGCCATGTTCGAGCAAGTGCTATTTTTAAGGACACTTCATACAACACACTCCACAGTAGAGGTTTATGTTGAGTCGTTCGTAACTCAGCGACGAAGCTGCATGAAAGCCGAACCCGTCTGGCTAGAGGTCATGTGACCCAGCGTGTGACGTAGTAGGGTTTTCCACAGGCTGTGCTACTTTCGTTTCATCTAACACATACTCCGCTATAGCACTCTCTAGACAAGAATATTGAATTTTTCTATTAAATGTCTCTACACTATATATTTATATCATCAGTCCACTTTTCACCAGCTCTCTAGATCTTCAAGATTTTATGTATAAATTAATTCAGCCAGGGACGTCACAACAGCAACACGGAAATCACAAAACATGAACAAGCATCATCTGTCAGACGACCTACGTGAAGCTGACGTCAAATGTTTGGTTCACAGACAAAATCTGTAACTATCGTCACTGCCTCCGATACCTTACCAGCCCTCTAGATCTTCCAGGTTTTGAGTAAAAATTAATTCAGTCAGGGGAGTCACGACACCAACAGGGAAATCACAAGACATGAACAAGCATCCTCTGTCAGACGACCTGCCCGAGACTGACGTCAAATGTTTAGTTCACGGAATTGACGTCACCTTTCTCTTTCGCCTAAGATTCTAGATCCGCTATAGTGGTAGGTCTTACACACTTGAAGAGAGAAAGAAACAGCAACAGCAACAACAACAACAAAAACATTGGCAACAATAACAACAAAACAGACAAAAGTAGCATGAAATGGGAGAAACAACTTTACTGGAAGGGATCATTCCTCTTTGTTATCCTATGTTGTTTCCCAGGCGGTCCTTGGATAGGTTTGAGTAGCATATAATCATTTGACATTATCTTACATGTGTAATTTTGTCTGGTTGTTTGCCAGCTATTCCGGGGAGTCGGGGTGGCCAAATGGTAGAGCGCTGGACTTCTAATGCTCGGGTCGTGAGTTCGTATCCCAGCTGGGGCCAAATATTTGTGCTGGCTTTTTCATCGTTGCCCCGTCTTTGATATCAACCGTATGTGGTGGAAAAGGACGTTAAACCCCAAAACCCCACCCCACCCATCCTTACTAGCTATTCTGTGTAATTCATACTAATTTGTGTGCACCTATATTTGTCATTCCATTCTTCCAGAGCTTTGAATAAGATTAAACCAGGACAATTTGAAAGAAGGACAGATTCTTATGTCTGAAGGACAGATTCTCATGTCTACAAGTCACTAACCTGAAATAAATGTTTGAAAGCCGTAACATATTTTGTGCATGATGTACAACTTATTAGTACGCCAACTGAAATACTGGCACTATTAGAGAAAATTCCCATTGTTGTGAAGGTTTTTCGTTCCCCTGACAGGCAATGAGTAGATTTTGAAAAGAGTAGGTTGGAAAGTGTCTGTCTTTAGAAGCCACAAAACACTTGTTTGTTTGTTCATAGAACAGTTCTGGAGGGACTGGGTCCAGATCACATGACTTCTTGGGTGCGCAAAGCAGCACCTCTCTAACCTGATCCTCAGTTACAGGTGAGAAGTCGCACATTGGACTGACAGTGAAAACGGAAAATCCGGTTCACCTCACTGTCCAGCTCGGACCAGATATGCTCAATCTTGTTCGAGAAAACGTCACTGAAGGCGTCAGGCAGTTGGTCGAGTGGGATGCGATGTGGGTCGAGAGTTTTGTCCTTGCGTTTGGTTCCTCTCAATGCCATCCGCACTGTCGGAGAGAACTACAATCTTTCAGTTAATAATTGTTATCCAGAGATCTGTGAATTATGGGAAATCTAATGATTACATGTATAAACTTCTACCAATTTGTGAGGGTACGTTTGATACCCCAAGCAGATTTAATGACCTATTTGTTGTATAACTGTAAAATGGTGGCAAATATAATCTGGAAACATACATAGCAGCTAAACATGTTTTGTTAAATGTAAAACTAAATGAATAATATGACGCGCAGCTTTATAAGAAATCAGTGAAGAAACCACTCACGGCCACAATGCTATGTATGCTGTAATGTATGAAATAAATCATTCCTTGAAAGATCTATGCAACAGGTGTACAAGTGATGATCCTGCCGCCCCTACAGGCCACCCACAGGCGACCTCTAGTGTCCGTGTTGAGCGCCGTGGGTTGCACCAGCAGCGGACAGCCCGGGGCCATGTAGCGCTCGAAGCTCAGGCGCCCGTCCTGCACGTTCACCACGTGGATGGCGTCGTTGAGCTCATCAGCCACCAGCAGCACCTCGTGACCGTCCAGCGTGTAGAAACACACGTCCGACGGCTGGAAGGGCGCTACAGGCGGGCTGTAGGTGGCGATGGCGTCCGGCTGTGGGCGTCGGTACAGCCGCACTGTGCGCTGGAGGTCTGGTGCCTGCGCTTCCTCCAGCACCACAAACAGCTGCTCGCTGGCGTCAACATCGAATGCACGATGAGCGGCACACTTCACAGTACATTCTTTTTTTACTTCAGTTTTTAATGGCTCCTCAGACACAATCGTTTGAGTAACCACAGTTGCCTGTCCTGTCAGGTTGTTGTTTAGCTGGAAAAACCTGTTCAGATGCGGTTCAGTCCTCTTTGCAAATGTAAAGATTTTACCTGTCTTTGGTATCGGATACGTAGATAAACCATTTTTACGTGGCACCATTGTTATTTTTGCACGAACATCAACTTTAAGAGTATTAACAACTTCGCCGTCTGTATTGAACCCTTCAGACGTTGCACCTTCACGCATCATGCTCGGTTCATACGAAACGCACACACTACCGTCAGTCATGGGACACACGTGATAAACGTCAGTGTCCGGATCCTCCCGACATCGGAACTGCTCCATCACTCTCACTTCAGGCGCTGACACCGCCATCTCCATCTTGGCCGCGCTACCCATGTAGTCGCGCATGCGCTCTAAAGTGGCGTCGAGTGTGGCGCTGAAGTGGAGGACAGGACGGCAGACGGTCGTCATCTGTTTTGTCGTCAGCTTCTGCACGGCTTCCTCGCTGCCACGTCCGCATCTCATCTCTCTGGCCACAGTCACCAGCTCACAGCCCGCTCCGCTGTCCACAGCTTGCTGCACCTGCTGCTGTAGTTTGGTCAGTTCCTCCAGGTTTTCCAGTTGAGAGTCTGAGTTTGTCGCCAGTTGCGCTTCTATTTCATAAGTAATTTTGTCTAGTGACGTCAGAGCGTCATCCCGGAATTTGTCTAGAGCTGTCTGTAGCGTGGCGTGTCTGTTGAGGATGGCGTCTTTCACTGCGGACGTCTTGTCTTTCAGCTCCTTCTCTTCTTGCCTCCTTGCCTCAGCAGCATTTGTCTTGACAGTCATCACACTATCATCCAGACGTGATTTGTCCTTTCTAAGCTGGGCCTTCAGCCTGTCTTTCGCCTCTGACATATCCTCTGCCTCGTGTTGCTTGTGACTGCTTATCAAGCACGTAACACAAATCAGCACATCGCATCGCACACAGTACACCTCCAGCTCCTTCTTAGGATGCTTACTGCAGAACGTGCTGTTCCGAGCCTTGTCAAGGTCCTCGGGCTTGATGTAGAAGTTATTCTTGAAGGCTGACACTCCGCCTGAAGGCAGCTGGATCTCCTGGCGACAAGAGGGACAAGGGAAGGTACCGGCCGGGTGATTGTGGACCAGGTCTTTCAGACAACACTCACAGAACGTGTGGAAACAGGGCAGGATCTTCGGGGCCCGGAAGACTTCCAGACAGAGAGGACACGTCAGGGATTCGTCAGTTGTGGACAGACTGGAGGCTGCTCCAGAGTTCGCGGCAGCCATGATTATAAAACACATTGATACTGTGTAGACTGTGAAGTGTGTGTTGGCAGTTCCGAGAAAGAGATCGGGCTGTCACCATACAGGCCAAATCAGCTGTCAATGCCACGTTTAGACACGTGTCAAAGATGCAAAAAGCGCCCCATGCAAATCGCACAGTAAGTTTTACTTAGTCCTGACATGTTCAATTGTTTATTGATGACGATGAAGAAAGTCTCCAAAATCTCTGAGCTGACTGAAAAAAAGAAGAAAATCACGTAACTAAACAACTACAGCAAGATAGAAATATTTACATTTCTAACAATTAAGAAATAATTTTTTCAGGACCAAACAACAACAACAACACAAGAAACAAACAAGAAAAACCACGAAATCACACAATGATTTGGTAAAACTAAACAGATTGCTCACCGGGGCACAGGCCCTTACATCCAAGTAGAGTTGGCCATAGTGGAAAGTTATGTATGAATAGATCAAACAAGCAGCCAGTGGAAATACGGCCAGCAGTGTACAGGTCAAACAGTGCATCCTTATAACACTAGTTCACATGCTGACTCACTGTATTACACAATTACTATACATAGCCAACCGTGGGCGTAAATTAGGGCAAGTTGTGCATACGCAAAGACGCCTTCGTATTAATATCTGTATCTTACCAAACACACCTAAGCTCTACGTAGACGTGCAGTGCTAGCATGTGATAAACAAACGTTACGTATACTGACGTCCAAGCAATGCCAGTTTGTCACGTCCCCGCCAGCACTGAATCACAATGTTAGCCGACAAGTACAAGTACACACCGACACCTTATTGTGATTATCCATATTATTCTTACCTGTACTCACTGCTAGAATGAAGCACTAGTAGTAATACTGTGAGAGAAACACACACGACGTCCTAATGGTACCACTTGTACCCACACACTCATCCCCAAAACACAAACACCACACAACGTCTGCCCCTCACTGCCACACTGCTTGTCCAACAGGCAGTCAAACTGCAATTTTCGAAAAACGCGAGAAACTGGGTCAAAACCCTTCACTGTGTATGACTAGACAGGGATAATAATACTGATGAGAGCACACAGAGGCCTGAGCGTAAGTAGTTATGAAGGCAAATGAGTTGGTGTACTCGTACATACCAGTATTGGCCATCTTGACACTGACATGTGTAAAACAGTACATGTAATGAATTAGATTAGATTGCGGTCAAGATACAGCTGGAAACACGTACATCTACAGTGTGTATCTGGCAGAACACCCATAACTCCCCACCCCTCCCCCTTACACCACACACACACACACACACACACACACACACACACACACACACCACGCACACGACCGGCACGTACGCACGCACGCGCGCGCGCGCACACGCACACACACACACACACACACACACACACACACACACACAAAGACCATTGCAATGAATGCTACACATCTTTATTACACAAAATCCCAATAAAAACACACCACCTTAAAGAACTCAATTCAAAGATGTCTTTTATGTTTTGTGTGTGATTGTGTTATGCCAAAGAAGCTTTTTTCTGGGAAACATAAATATGACCTTGTATAGTGAAAGTGGATGATCTAAAGTAAACCAGGTCGGTTCATCGGCCCTTTTAGTACTGAAGTAGGGATACACTCCTACCTGTATGAACGGTACATTACAAGCGAAAATGATTCCTGCCAACAGAGGAAAAAAAAAAAAAAAAAACCCTTCGCGGAGGTGGGGAAATTACGTAGGTTCGGGCAAACAGAAACAAGGGGGCGGGGGTGGGGGGGTAGGGGGTGGTGGTGTAAACACAGCACACAAAGAGAAGTTTCTCACAGTTGTGATCTACTGAATCTCATATTTCCTCACAGCGACACATACGACAAAACGAACACATGAAGAATCCAGTGCAGATTTACGTGAGCAGTGTACAAAGTGTACATACATGTTATGTAATGTGATATGAGCCAGCAGGAGGCTTCGCCTTGCACGAAAACACCATACGAGTTTTTGAAAACCATGTACACGTACCTCAGTCTTTGCACAATCACCAAAAGCTATTCTGTCTTTTCAAAGATCTATGAACGGGTAGGTACGCCACTTTTGTGGGCACAGAACATCTCAAGCTACTACTAAGAAAAAAACAAACCCGAAAATCGAAAACATATCAGTCAACCAGTAAACCTAACATTAGAAAAGAAAACACAAATAGAGCAGGCACCCTTTTTTGTTTAGCTGGTGTATAACGGCCCCGCCACAAGCGTGCTTCGGTTATGAGGGTGACATCCACTCTATCTGAACAGCCCAGCTGAACACTATTCAATTAAAATAGACAGGTTAGCCATATCATTTGATGTATCCCTGACTGTGATGGGATATGGAAAAGTTACACAAACAGGTTCAGTCACACAGTCAAAGGAAAGCAGACCCCCCTTCTTCGTCCTTTGCTGGTTATTAGTCTGTTGGACGTGCCATCCTCTACCATTCTCTTTCCGTCCAGTAACCTATGTGCAGTACCTAAAATAAAATGAAAGAAAGTGATAAATTAATAAAGAAAAATAATAATTCAGTGAGATAATGTGAGATAAAATAATGATCTAATAAAATGAAATAAAATAATATTTTGATAAAATGAAATAAAATGGAATAATAATTTATGAAATCAAATAAAACACTAATTTCATAAACAAATAAAATAATAATGTATTAAATCAAATAAAACAAAAAATTCATAAACAAATAAAATCATAATTTATTCAATAAAATAGAACATTAATTTCATAAAAAAAATAAAATAATAATCTAACGAATAAAATAAATAAAATAAACATGATGAAATTTCAGGCACTGACAGTGAATTAGATGTGGCCAAACTGGGAAAACATCAAATGCATTTAAGAAAAAAAACACAGTTTATTTATCGGTTAAAAATTATTGCATTTAACAAACACTTTACAGACACTCTGAGATCAAGACGAAAACTGAAAAAGCGGGGTTCGAGGGGAGGAGTTAGACAGAGACTCAAACGACGAGGCAACAGACACCCCCTCCCAACCATCACACTTTCCAACGTTCGATCTCTACCCAATAAGATGGATGAACTAGAGGCCCTCATGCGTTTTGACGGAGATTTTCGTCGCAGTAATCTTCTCTGTTTTACAGAGACTTGGTTGTCAGAGGATAGTGGGGAGATTTCTCTGCCTGGTTTTTCTACTGTACGTGCCGACAGGGACAACACAAAAACACAGAAAAGTGTTGGTGGTGGAATGTGTATGTTTGTCAGTGGAGAATGGGCCACACAGTTTCGTGTGCGTGAGCAGATGTGTACCCGCGACCTTGAACTCCTGACTGTGTCATTCCGCCCCCACTACTTGCCACGCGAGTTTGGTCAACTGACTGTCATTCTCGTGTATGTACCGGGAGCTGATTTCAAGGCTGCAGCGGAGACTATAGCCGAGGTTTACAATGCAGCACTGGCCCGCTCGGCTGACCAGCCTGTGTTGATACTCGGGGATTTCAACATGTGTGACGTTTCTCCCCTTCTCTCCCTTCAGCAATACATCACTTGTCCCACTAGACTGAACCGTACAATAGATCTGTGCTATGGCAACATTACCGATGCATACAAACCCGTGTGCCGGCCCCCGCTTGGGCAGTCCGACCACAACGTCATACACCTACTGCCTAAATATAGACAACAAGTGAAAAGGGACAAACCAGTGACAAAATCTGTGCAGCTGTGGACTCCCGATAGTACAGAGGAGTTGAGGGGGTGTTTTGAGGCCACTGACTGGGATGTGTTTATTGAGAGTTGCTCCGACCCAAATGAACTAGTGGAGACAGTGTCGTCATATGTTCGATTCTGTGAGGAAAAAGTTATCCAAACTAAGACCGTGAAAGTATACGCTAACAACAAGCCGTGGGTGACTAAAGACCTGAAGGCGCATCTAAATGCTAAAAAGCTAGCTTTCCTCAGCGGAAAACATGAAGAGTACCGCGAGAAAGAAAAAGAATTCCGGAGACTGTCGCGCATGGCGAGACTGAATTATAAAAACAAAGTGGAGGAGAAGTTTCGATCTGGTAATGCTAGAGACGCCTGGATCGGTTTAAAAACTATGATGGGCAACCAACAAAAGAAACAGTTAATGCCGAATACAGGCGATTCTCTCGAAACAGCTAACAGCTTAAATCACTTTTATTCTCGTTTTGATGTTAGAGACACGAGTGCTGAGTGTGATGCGTTCTGTCAGAATATTGTGCCTGAACAACTGTTGATTACAGAGGATGAGGTCGTGAGGGTCTTTTCACAATTGAATGCGTACAAAGCTCCTGGCCCTGATGGTATCAAAGGTAAAGTGCTGAAAACATGCGCAGGTCAGTTGGGGAAGATTTTCACAATCATCTATCAGTACTTACTGGACCTACATATTGTTCCGACTTCGTGGAAGTCCTCTACTATTATACCTGTGCCAAAGAAAACAAATGCTTGTCAGCCTAATGATTTCCGCCCAGTTGCCTTGACATCTGTGTTGGCCAAGTGTATGGAGAAGGTTGTGCGTACTCACCTGTTGAACGATCTTTCTGGGCAACTTGACCCGCTTCAGTTCGCCTATAAGGCTCACAGAGGAGTGGAGGATGCTTGTCTGACGTTGTTTAACCTTGTTACTAAGCATCTTGAGGACTCAAAATCGTACATCCGGGTACTTTTCATAGATTTTTCTAGTGCTTTTAATACTGTGGAACCGCTTGTGCTTTTAAAACGGTTAGTTGATTTTAATGTCAATTCTAACATTGTACTGTGGGTGCGTGACTTTTTGAAGGACAGGCCGCAGAGGGTGAGGGTCAGTGGTGTCTTGTCCGACGAACTGGTGCTGAATTCCGGATGTCCACAGGGTTGTTGCCTTTCGCCAACAATGTTCTCCATCTATACCGACCATATGC
The DNA here is from genome assembly GCA_018292915.2 of Batillaria attramentaria. Lineage (NCBI taxonomy): Eukaryota > Metazoa > Mollusca > Gastropoda > Batillariidae > Batillaria > Batillaria attramentaria. The sequence continues at coordinate 292,239 of JACVVK020000260.1, forward strand.
GCTCCAATACTGATGTAACCTGTTTGTTAAAGTTTGCCGATGACATGGCTTTAGTTGGCATGTTAAAAGACGAAGACTCCCTTGCCAGTTATTTTTCACTGATTGGTATGGTAGCTAGCTGGTGTACAGAGAGCTTCCTTCAGTTAAATGTGCAAAAAACAAAAGAACTTGTGATCGACCAAAGAAGAGACTGTGATCTTCCCTTCCAGCCGGTCATTGTGAACGACCACCCTGTGGAGGTAGTGTCTGAGTTTAAGTATCTCGGCACAATAGTAGACAACAAACTAGACTTCACTCAGAACACTGATTTTATCGTGAAGAAGGCCAACCAGCGTCTGTACCTCCTTAGAAAACTGAGAGCTTTTATTGTTTGTCCTGAAATTTTAGAAACTGTATATAGAAGTTTAATTGAAAGTGTACTGGCATTTAACATCGTAGTCTGGTACGGCAATCTCAGCATGAAGAACAAAGCAAGGCTGTCTCGTATAGTCAGAGTGGCAGGAAAGATAGTTGGCCTGGGTCAGTACTCTCTAGATGATCTTTATATAACGGCTGTCAGGAGGAAGGCCACTACAATTGTCAACGACCCCACCCACCCCCTCCATGATCAGTTCCAAGAACTCCCGTCTGGGCGCCGCTACAGAGTACCGCGAGCGAGGAAAAATTTGTTTAAGAAATCTTTCATTCCCTCAGCAGTATCTATTTTAAACTCATGACTGTGTTTACTGCCCGTCCCCAGTATGTATAGATTTTATTTGTTGAGATTTTCAAAACTGTGCTTGCTCCTCAGCTGTGTCATGTCCGCTATGCCCTTGCCATCTTTTAGTTTAGATTTCTTAGTTTAGTTGCATAGTATTAGACTTGGACATCACACATTACTTTAGGATCTGTGTTTAATATGTATGGATTTATATGTCTAGATAAATTAATGTGTGTGTGTGTGTGTGTGTGTGTGTGTGTGTGTGTGTGTGTGTGTGTGTGTGTGTGTGTGTGTGAGCCAGAAGAAAATTTTCTGCCATCGACAGACAATAAAGTTATATTGAATTGAATTGAATTGAATTGAAAAAAACAACAAGACAAACAAAGACCCCCCCCCCCCCCCCCCCCCCCCCCCCCCCCCCTATTGCTGGCTAATGTACCTTTACTGGTTTGCCGAAGTAATGGGTGTACACGTCAGGATCGTGCCACCCCTACAGGCGACCCACAGGCGACCTCTGGTGTCCGTGTTGAGCGCCGTGGGTTGCACCAGCAGCGGACAGCCCGGGGCCAGGTAGCGCGCGAAGCTCAGGCGCCCGTCCTGCACGTTCACCACGTGGATGACGTCGTTGAGCTCATCAGCCACCAGCAGCACCTCGTGACCGCCCAGCGTGTAGAAACACACGTCCGACGGCTGGAAGGGCGCTACAGGCGGACTGTAGGTGTCGATGGCGTGCGGCTGTGGGCGTCGGTACAGCCGCACTGAGCGCTGGAGGTCTGGTGCCTGCGCTTCCTCCAGCACCACAAACAGCTGCTCGCTGGCGTCAACGTCGAATGCACGATGGGCGCCACATGTCACAGTACATTCTTCTGTTAAATCAGTTTGAAATGGATCTTCAGACATTATCTTTGTAGTATACACAGTTGCCTGTCCTGTCAGGTCGCTGTCTAATCTGAGGATCCTGGACAATTGTGGCTCAATCCTCTTTGCATACGTATAAATCTCTCCCGTCTCAGGGACTGGATACATGTAACCACCATCTTTACGCGGCGCCATTGTGATTTTTGCACGGACATCGAATTTTTGAGTATCAACAACTTTGCCATCAGCACTGAACCTTTCACACGTTGAACCTTCACGCATCATACTTGGTTCAAACGAAACCAACACATTACCGTCAGTCATGGGACACACGTGATAAACGTCAGTGTCCGGATCCTCCCGACATCGGAACTGCTCCATCACTGTCACTTCAGGCGCTGACACCGCCATCTCCATCTTGGCCGCACTAGCCATGTAGTCGCGTATGTTTTTCAAAGTTTCTTCAAACTCGGTGTGGAAGCGGAGGACAGGACGGGATATGGTCTTCACCCAGTTTGATGTCAGTGTGTCTGTGATTCCGCTGACAACGGTTTTTAAAGAAGCGATACTTTCATCACGGAATTTGTCGGCTGCGGCAACAATGGAGGCATGTCTGTTACGGACGATTTTCTCCAGTTCAGTTTCTTTGTCACTTACAGCCTGTTTTTCTCTTGTAACGGGCACAGCGACTTCCTCTAAATCTTTCGTTCGATGTGTCTGATGATCTGTCTTGTAACATTTCAGACATATGGGCACGTCACACTCTTCACAGAACAGCTCCAGATCTCTGTTAGGGTGTACCGTACAAAACGCATTATTCCGAGCTTTCTCCAGATCTTCAGGGTCGATGTAGAAGTTGGTCTGGAAAGCGGACACTCCGCCAGGGGGCACTACAGTCTGTTTCCGGCACGTTGGGCAGGCAAACCATCTGATATTGCCACCCGTCAAATCTTTGAGGCAGTTTTCACAAAATGTGTGGATACACGGCAGAACTTTAGGGCTTCTGAAGATATCCAGACACAAGGCACAAGTTAGAGATTTACTTTTGTCCTTCTCGTCGCTTTGTGTTGCCATCACACTGTTTTCGGCTGAACCAAGCTACCTAAAAAAAAAATAAAAAAATGATAAGTACTGTTAGGTCGGAAAGGAAAGTAGAAAAGGTGCCTAAAACAAACACAGATGTGTTGATGAGTTGAACGATTTGTATGAGGAATGCGTTGTGCGTGTACCAACATTTAGCTTTGGTGTTTTGGGCCAAAAGCCAAAAGGCCCCTGATGTGAGCTCTTTTGTTCGCGTGAAGTTCCCTTCATATATCCACAAATGCAATAGCTATCATTATTTCTGAAATTTTCTTACGTGTTTTAGGCAGCTTAACTAGAGTAGAAAATTCAACTGACTTTCCCAAGCTTTTTTTCATAGGTCATACCACCAACCTTGATGTAAATTTCGATACATGGTTTGCACGTCAGTGACAGCTTCAAGATCTTCTAACTTCAGCTTCGTAGGCATACGTACAACCGATATAATACAACCGGCAACGTCGTTACGTGTCCGTTCTGTAATTTGTTTTGGTGTTTTTGTTGTTGTTGTTTGTTTGTTGCACCACGACTTTAAAAAAAATGAATCTACCAGAGAATGTAGTGAGGAGTTCACAGTAACGAGACTATTTATTTTACAACTGTAGAAGAGAACTGACTTTTGTAGCCATTGTTTCATACTTGCCATTGCGAATTTATACTGTACACACAGCACACAAAATGAAACACACTAGCTGACACGTCTGACAGTGTTACTACGGCTCACTTCGGCCAGATCATGATTCAGACGTAGTGTACATTGATGATGATGATGATGATGACGCTAATGAGTATTGTACAGGCGCTTTACCCAATTTCATGAATCGGCTCAAAGCGCCGCGAACTGAACCCAACACGCACACTCACGTGAATCACACGCATTCTCTCACACACCGGACATACACACATTACAATCACGTGGTGCAAAGGGTCAGCTCAGCTATTTAAATTTCGGAATTTAGAATTGCATTTATTTTTCAAATTTCGTGGATTGAACATTTCTAAAGCAGAGGGGGAGGAAGCCGGAGCACCCGGAGAGAACCCCCGACGATCGGCCCGAATGAACGGTTCCACGTACGAGAAGGAAAAATTCTTTGCCCCGAGTGGGACTCGAACCCCTGACCTCTCGCATTGGTGACAAGTCTTTTAACCACTAGACCACCGACCGCACCATTATTACGGGCTTGCTTGTCACAGCTGTGTGGCGATCAGTTTAAGCCACTGGTGTTGCCTGTACAATGAGTAGTAATCGTGTTTCCCAGAAATAGAACAGCCAGGGTCGTACAGTGACAGCGTTAAAGGACGAGACACGGTTTTAAATACTGACCTGTCAGTTGTGTGTACGTCTGTATGAGCTGGACACCACTTGTCACACGCTAACACTGTCGCGCCTACTCCGCCACATTCAGGCTACTCACAAAACGTGCTATTTTTAGGGACACCGCATTGCGCCACACTGCACACTACACGCTCCGAGTTGTGTCATCTCGTCTGTGCGTCGTGTGGTGTAAGGACGGAATCTGCGACTAGGCTTGAGGTCAAGTGAACTGTCGTGTGACGCACTGGGGTTTCCCGTGGCCAGTGTTATCTGGTTACTTTCGTTTTTATCGCGCGCACTCCGCTTACCTCCACGTAATGTGTAAGGAGCCTTTGGTATGTGTACATCGTGTCATAATGATCATATGCTTTGGCGTACAGGTAGTCTCTCCCTTTATATTTATATAGTAAATATATGACTTCCTTGGGTGACTGTCTCCTGCTGAATAACAATCGTCAGTTAAAGAAACGACAAATTCGCATCAGCCGGTTTTTCTCTTATTTTGTCTCACAATCAATCAACTGAGCCTGACTGATATTTAGAGGGTTGCTTACACAAATATATTACTTCCTCGAGTCACTGTCTGCTGCACTCAGAACTCTACTCAAATGTCGGTTCCGCATCAGAACATGGTCATGTGAATAATAATAATAATTATTATTATTATCATTGTCATCATCATCATTATTATTATCATTATTATTGTCTTCACAAATATAATGTCGACATGAAAGACGTATATCCGTGCCTCATATATTCCAGTCAGAGCAGTCCCTGATTGTTAAGGAGTGTAAGGAATACTGCTGCTAGGGTGAAGTCCCTGAAGTGTGTGTCTGATGCGTAAGTACAGGCAATGTGTCAGAATGCAGCTCAACCTTGAAACCTCCCGCCCAGATTTGTCGTGTGGTACAGCGACCCACCTATAATGACTTTCAACATGAGCCACCTGATGTAGAACAAACAAACAAACAAACAAACAAACAAACAAACAAACACCATTGTCGGTGCAGGCAAACATGACGAAAGGACGTTATTGTTTCTATTTTTAGAACAAGCGACAAAACCCATTGGGTTTATTTTTTTTAATGCTAGCAATGCACACACACACACACACACACACACAGAGAGAGAGAGAGAGAGAGAGAGAGAGAGAGAGAGAGAGAGAGAGAGAGAGAGAGAGAGAGAGAGAATAAGTAGAAAATACGAACCTACTCTGCCGATTTAATTTTTTCAAAAACCTAACTCAGATTTTCAAAAATTGACATAACAGTGCACAACACCATGTACTCGTACTTGACAATAATGATCTACAACCAGAGCCGTAGCACAGCTCCTAAAAGTGCTCCGGCCATAAAAAAAAAATAAAAAGGTACGGTCCCTGGCCATCATGTTCTCCTCAGCTTCAACGAGAAAAAAGAAAAAAGAATTTCTTGTTACTTGTTTGAACGGGGAAACGCAAGTTAAACAATATTTTGATGAAGAGGCTTTATATTGGAAGAACTTTTGCTTTAGAAACCCTCCTCACTGTACTCATGAAGACGAGTTTTTGTTTTGTTTTGTTTTGTTTTGCCAAAAAGTGGTCCGGCCATGGCCGGAGTGGCCGGTAGGGCTGCTACGGCCCTGACAACAAATTGTATATTGCAAAAATAAGCCACAACACTAACTAGTTGGCAAAATGATCCACAGCACTGTCTACTCGTCCAAAATAACCCACAACAACATCTAGTTGGCAAACATGATCCACAACCCTTTCTATTAATATTTCGGTCAAAAAGTATCTGCAACACTGTGTACTCCGCAAAAATGAATCATAACGTTATGTAGTTGGTAAACCTGATTCACACAACACATTGTAGTCGGTGAAAATGACCCACAGACACTACCCAGCAAACAATATCTGAAACACTATGAACCCAACAAAAATGATCCATAACATTATCTACTTGGCAACAGTATGGGGTTGTTATTAAATTATTCACAAGACGAAGCAGTTGGCAAAAAAAAAAAAACCAAAAAAAAAACAAACAAGACAATGCACTTGACAAATAACACTATCACGTGGGCAAAACTGGTCCACAACATGATCCGCAAAACAACCCCAAACGACATGATCACCTAGTTGGCAATACTATCTACAAGAGTATGTGGTCAACATCACTATGTTGGTCGCAACGATGATGAAAACAACATCAAGTTGACTAACAGACCACTATGTTTTGGCAAAAATGATCCACACCACTATACGAGTATATCCGGCAAGAATGATCCACACCACTATACGAGTATATCCGGCAAGAATGATCCACACCACTATACGAGTATATCCGGCAAGAATGATCCACACCACTATACGAGTATATCCGGCAAGAATGATCCACACCACTATACGAGTATATCCGGCAAAAATGATCCACACCACTATACGAGTATATCCGGCAAAAATGATCCACACCACTATACGAGTATATCCGGCAAGAATGATCCACACCACATTACAGCCAGCACGAATGACCCACAACAAATTACAGCCAGCAAGAATGATCCACAACACATAACAGCTGGCAATTAATTGTCCCTCCTGCAAGGTTAACCCCAAATGTGTTTATTTAGTCCACCAACCAATGAGTGGGGACATATTGTGTCACATATGCCTGCCTGTTTGTATGTCTGGCACTGCACGATCTGAAGCAAAACTATGACACAATATGATCCGTTGACAGAATTAAGGTCACAATGCAACTTGCAGTCTGTCTGACTAGATCGTAGATGCATGCAAATAATTATTCCATGTGTTGTTTTTCTCAGTCTGAACTCACACTCATAGGTCATTCGAGAAAATTTCATCTTCGGTTACGTCATTGGCCCCCTGCTCGGAGTGGTCGTCGGTGATGACAGACGACTCGTTGGCCACAGTTAACGAAGAAGATGACCGGCTATAGGAAACACAATCCGAAAGGGTGAAACAGATGTGTAACCCAACTAAGATACGCAGTCTTAGTTAAAACAGCCCAAAACGATAACAAATTTGTTGATTTTCTTTCTACAGTAGTTTAAACTAAAACTAATCTTTCTAAATGTCAGCACCCCTCACAAGATAGTTAACAATAATAATAACAGAGCTTCAGATTGTTTTTAAATGTCATGGGCCCAATGACCCATGGCTGAGCAAAATGAGGGGTCATTTTTCAAAATGAGGGGTCATTGACAAAATCTGGAAACGAAAAAAAGTCAAAGGTGTACTAACTTTATTTAGTCCTTCTTGAAGAGGTAGCGCCTTCTTTTCTGCGCCCACACCTGAACAGCTTAAGTTTTTCAAAGGGCATGTTTTGGAAGTTGGGTCCGGCATTATGTGTGTGTGTGTGTGTGTGTGTGTGTGTGTGAGAGAGAGAGGGAGAGAGAATGACAATGACAAACCTTTATTTTTCAACGGTATAAGATTTTGGCCATCGGCCAGTTTACAACCTTGTCGTTGCTAAACTACAGAAACTTAGTAAGGAAGCACACACACACACACACACACACACACACACACACACACACACACACACACACACACACACACACACACACAAACTTAGTAAGGAAGCACACAGAGAGAGAGAGAGAGAGAGAGAGAGAGAGAGAGAGAGAGAGAGAGAGTTTTTCCTGACATGCATGTTTTCAAATGAAAATGTGTGACATTTACAAAGGTTATGATATTATCCTTAAAATTAGCTGGGTTGTTGGGAGCTGTACAAGGCCTGTCTCTCTCTCTCTTTCTCTCTCTCTCTCAGCCTTCCCCCCCCCCCCCCGAGCAACCTCCCCACACACAGAGTTTAGGCCTACTTTCCTCCCTCCAACTTTTCCTCCCGACCTTTCTGTTAGAATTCGTCATGACCCATCATTTTCACTTTGGAAACGAAGTCATGCCGTTGGGGAAAAAAAGCATCATATAGATCTCTCACGCCGACGCGTTGCAGCGTTCAATTGCAGCGTTGAATATGAAAACGACCTACTTACAGCTGCAGATTTAGTCCGAGCAAATGTGAGCAGAGATTGGCCTGCCACCAATTTTATTTTCTTCGCCGATGTTTTTTTCGACATTTTTGATGGAGCAGTTGATACAGAAACAAACATTCAGTTCTCGGAATCTGCAGACGTCCAAGCCAACGCTGTTAATATAAGCGTTTTCATTGGATGTTCCTAATAGAGAAAACCAATGAGATTCACGTTTATTCAACGATGTTGGCATCACCAAGTAACATAAGTAAGGCATTCGCGAATTGGCTTTCGGGAAGATCTGTCATCCAATGACGTGCTGCGATACGATACATGTTGGGCAGGCAAGGCAGTGCAGAGACGCGATGTTTTTAGTTTCACTAGGCCTACTCCGATGTGTAGAAGGCCAAAAGTGCGCGCGCCACACGGGCGCATACACATTAACTCTTGCGCGTCATTTTGATATTTCACGCGTCAATGGCGCGGGCGCGCCGACAATCTGAAGCTCTGTGTGTGTGTGTGTGTGTGTGTGTGTGCCTGCCTTCGCAGCGAATCCTTTGCATTTGGAGAGCAGCGCTCTATAAAAACTTTGTATTATTATTAAATAATAATACAAAGTTTTTATAGAGCGCTGCTCTCCAAATGCAAAGGATTCGCTGCGAAGGCAGGCACACACACACACACACACACACACACACACACACACACACACACACACACACACACACACACACTATTTTCACACACTCTAGCATCCAATTTGGCAGGTGTAGCGACATCAGGCGACTAAACGTACACATAAGCAGACTCAGCAGGAGTTAAGCAACAAAAGCATGACGGTAAAGAAAAGTCTTCAGATGGGATTTAAACATGGACAGTGAAGGCTGAAGGCGGAGTTCGACTGGCAAGGAGTTCCAGACAGTCGGGGCCCAGAAGCTGAAAGAGCGCCCTCGTTATTTGCGAAAAGTGTCTGCAGTATCCTCCATCGAGTCATGCAACTGAGAAAAACCTCGGATATAGTTCATTATTTAGGTTAAACCTATAAACAAACCGTTGCTATCATTGCAAGGCTTTACATAGGGAGAAATCTGTTTCGGAACAGTTGCGCTTGTGACTACGCCTGTCCGCCCGAAATAGACTATCTTAGATATTAGTAGGACTCCGAATGAAACACACTGGCGTTTGATGGCCGCGCGAACGAGGGAAACTCAGCCGTCCGTATACGACGTCCGCCATGTTTATCGACTGTCGTAAACGTCACTGCCACCGGCTACTGTGGTTTTGGCTTCAGTCAGCTGAACGCGAGTCTGTGTGTGCATGCATTTGTGTGTGTGTGTGTGTGTGTGTGTGTGTGTGTGTGTGTGTGTGTGTGTGTGTTGTGTGTGTGTGTGTGTTAGTGGGGTGATGCAAGACACCACCACCACCACACCAGCTCAGAACGATCTTGAAGCCTAAACATGGTAGGAATGGGACATTGAATAAATCCGCGGGAACACCTACCTTCTTTGTGGCTCAAATATGGGTGTACAAGCGAGGATCGTGCCACCCCTACAAGCGACCCACAGGCGACCTCTGGTGTCCGTGTTGAGCGCCGTGGGTTGCACCAGCAGCGGACAGCCCGGGGCCAGGTAGCGCGCGAAGCTCAGGCGCCCGTCCTGCACGTTCACCACGTGGATGGCGTCGTTGAGCTCATCAGCCACCAGCAGCACCTCGTGACCGCCCAGCGTGTAGAAACACACGTCCGACGGCTGGAATCGCTTCACAGGTGGAGCATAAGTATCAATGGCGTTCCTCTTTTGTCGTCGTTACAGGCTCACCTTCTGTTGGTCATTCGGTGTTTGCGCTTCCTCGAGGACCACAAAGAATTGTTGGTTCAGGCACGCGTCGAATGCACGATGAGGCCCGCATCGAATCACGAACTCATCTGTGTTTTCGGAAGAATTTTGGTTCTTAATATTACTTTTCCCGTGCGAGTCGTTGTCAAGTCTGAAGAGAGACTGCTTCGCGTAAGCTGAGTGAGTTTGTCCTTGGTAAAACGTCAAATGATATGGGGTGTTGTTTCGACAAGCAGCAGTTGTCCCTCTGCCTGTGTACTCTGCGAGTGACATGATGAGGTCTCCGTGCTCTGTAAACTTTTTAACTGGCATCTGTCCATAGACGTGAGATGGTTCAAAGGACAGGAACAGTTCATCCTTTACAAGACAAATGGAGTAAACTTCTGTGTCGGGGTGCTGCCCACACTTGAACTGCTCCACAATCATTACCTCAGGTTTTGCCACGCCCATTTCTACCATACCTACCGAACAACCAATGTAGTCACTCATGTCCTGAAAAAACGTACTGGTCAGAGGTTTAAAGCGAAGCACAGGACGACAGATGGTCGTCAACGGTGTTGTCGTCAACTTCTGCACGGCTTCCTCGCTGCCACGTCCGCATCTCATCTCTCTGGCCATTCGATGGAGGTCGGTGATCGCCCCGTGCGTGCTGACCTGACCTATTTGTCGATTCAGTTCGTGCATGTCAGTAAGATTCTGCTGTGACGTGGTCAGGAGGGTTTCCAGAGAGTGCTCACGGTCTGCCGGGGCTGTCTCGAGCGAGGCCAAAGCTTTGTCACAGTAGCTCTTGGCTGCTTTCACAATTAATGAGTGTCGGTTACATATGTCAGCCTCTATCCTCTTCTTCTTGTCCATTAGATCCTGACGCTCCCTCGTGCTTTCCGATATTGTGTGTTCCAACCTGGTGGTGCACTGCATCATTCTCGTTTCGTCCCTGGACAGTTGGTCCTTAAACCGGTCTCGTGCATACAATGCACATTCAATCTTGTGCCCGTTGTGGTCGGTTTTCAAGCATTTCGTGCAAATCAGCTGATCACAGTCGATGCAGTATAAGTCCAGTTCTTGGTCGTGCTCCTGACAGTGCGGACGGCTGGCGTTCGATTCGTCACGCGAGACAAAACTTTTCAAGTCTGTATTTACTCCTCCACACGCCATGCTGGTTTAGGTCTTCACGAAAGTTCTGTTCTGATATCCGTATTTTTCTGTTGCCTGTTTGTTGTTTAGTTCGTTCCCACCTGAAATGAGCGATTGCTGATGGCGTGACCACAAGATCTGACAGAAAATAAACTTACGAAGACGTAACTATGTTCACACTGTGTGGAAGCGTAAAGACACAATCACTACTAACATGATACATCGAGCAAGGTTCATTCTCTTCTGACCTGAATCGTTAGTGTCTTGTCTACTGTAGAGAAGAAGATAACGCCTGTTTTTTAAGGTTGTGACGCATTACAGTCGGGGTGTAGACTCACGCGAGTACACATACGAAATGCAGTATCTTGAGTGTCGTCGTCATTCTGTTCATTGTTATCACGTAGGCCAAGTATTTCGAGCAAGATCAGCTCAGTAACGAGGGCGATACGCACCTCAGAAAGTATAATTATGTCCTCGCGCGCAAAGATCAGGAGTATCTCTCTCTCTCTCTCTCTCTCTATATATATATATGAGCAGCCCATAAAAGGCTATTTCCGTGTCAGCTCGGACGTCGCCGACGTTAAAACATTCGGAGATTTCCGGAGGGAATAATAATAATAATAATGAGGATTTGTCTGGCGCCCAACCTCCTGCTGAAGCTCTGGGCGCCTCACAATAGTAGAGTGGCATTACATACATCTATACACATTACATACACATTAAATACACGTCACATTACATACACAATAAATACACGTCACATTACATACACATGAAATACACGTCACATTACATACACATGAAATACACATCACATTACATACACATGAAATACATGTCACATTACATACACATTAAATACATGTCACATTACAATGATTACATACACATGAAATACACGTCACATTACATACACATTAAATACACGTCACATTACATACACATGAAATACACGTCACATTACATACACATTAAATACACGTCACATTACATACACATTAAATACATGTCACATTACATACACATGAAATACACGTCACATTACATACACATGAAATACACGTCACATTACATACACATGAAATACACGTCACATTACATACACATTAAATACACGTCACATTACATACACATGAAATACATGTCACATTACATACACATTAAATACATGTCACATTACATACACATGAAATACACGTCACATTACATACACATGAAATACACGTCACATTACATACACATTAAATACATGTCACATTACATACACATTAAATACACGTCACATTACATACACATGAAATACATGTCACATTACATACACATTAAATACATGTCACATTACATACACATGAAATACATGTCACATTACATACACATTAAATACATGTCACATTACATACACATGAAATACACGTCACATTACATACACATGAAATACACGTCACATTACATACACATTAAATACATGTCACATTACATACACATGAAATACACGTCACATTACATACACATAAAATACACGTCACATTACATACACATTAAATACACGTCACATTACATACACATGAAATACATGTCACATTACATACACATGAAATACACGTCACATTACATACACATTAAATACACGTCACATTACATACACATTAAATACATGTCACATTACATACACATTAAATACACGTCACATTACATACACATAAAATACACGTCACATTACATACACATTAAATACACGTCACATTACATACACATGAAATACATGTCACATTACATACACATGAAATACACGTCACATTACATACACATTAAATACACGTCACATTACATACACATGAAATACACGTCACATTACATACACATAAAATACACGTCACATTACATACACATTAAATACACGTCACATTACATACACATGAAATACACGTTACATAGACACAGTCACGATACATCCTAACACGACATAATGAAGATGACAATGATGGTAGAGCAGTCAATTTAGTCTATATAATGCAGGAACAGTTGATAGAACAGCGACCACGACGACGACCTCGGACGTTGTTTTTGCAATCAATCTGTTCTGAATGAAGGAATAGCTCATGTTGACTTTTTAGGTTCATCTGCACCTCATGTGCATGCACTACGGGGCGTCTTCTCGACATTGCGATTGCACGAATACCACGATCCCTTCCCCTGGACCCTAACCTTAACTCTCACCCTGAAACTAACCCTAAATCTCTCTCTAGCCCTAACCCTAACCCCACAAACCTAACCTGAACCCTAAACCTGATCCTAATCCTGTTTAAACATTTCTTGCGCCAGAACCGTCGCTGGCTGCATTCGATTTAAATCGGGCAAAATTTGTGTCAAAGTCTTGAATACTCATGCCAAGAAAGAAACATTCTTCGCATCGAGTGGGACTCGAACTTGTCCTCTCGCATTGGTGATAAAGTCTTAACCACTTGGAAACCCGCTCACCACAATGTTGTGGCCACAGCCACTTGTATAACAGAAGCATTTCTATTGGAAGTCACGTGTATAACAGAAGCATTTCTATTGGAAGTCACGTGTGCGAGAGTGAAATGACACATGCGTTTACACTCCGCGTGTGTGTGTGTGCTTGTGCGTGGGGGCGCAGGAAAGAGAGAGAGAGAGAGAGAGAGAGGTGACAAGTATGCATTCACACAACGAGAGCCCAGAATAGTACAGAAACACATTTGGATCAAGGAAGTATTACAAGTAATATGACTGCAGGGCTTGTTGTGTCGATCGAACGACGCATTACACAGACCATTCATTCGTGATGTGTGTCCTGTTTAGGAAGGGACTGTGTGTGTGTGTCAACCCAGCGAACACTTCATGAATATTTTCAGTAACGGGTGTGTATGATATAACTACCTGCGTGGAGACGGACCGCTCAACGCCTAACCGAACGGGCGCCACAGGTTGGTAAAATGCGTCCTTGTCATCTGTGTATTGGTAACATGAAGTGTCTTTTGGTTCCCCATGGTATTGGAGAGTTAGTTGCTCAAACTGTCAGAAAGGTTCAGTCAATTTAAGGGGCGAATGCCGCCATTTTTATGCTCACAGATCGTTCTGAGCTGTTTTCGTGGTATCCATCATCACACCACTCCAACTCATCGACAGTGACAGCGTCTGTAACGCTGGCACTGAGCCAGCAAGCGTACGCGATGACACGACGACCATACTGAGCGCTCGCGTAATGTAACAACAGTCGTGGAATTTGAATGTTGGACCGCAAAGTGTAACGGTAACGAACATTGTATCACATATTAAGAGTTGTACTAATCATCAAGATAGAGTATCACGAGCGTACAGGCGCCCTCACAGCGATACTGTTCCAAAACGTGAGTTGATTTTACAAAGATGGAATTAGACCGTTTATGAGTTTGTGCGGTATTACCGTACGCAGACGCACATTCACTCCACGCACATTCCTCTAGTCTTGTGTACATGTGTGTGTGTGTGTGTGTGTGTGTGTGTGTGTGTGTGTGTGTGTGTGTGTGTGTGTGTGTGTGTTGAGGAACCGTAGGTTGTGAGGTAGATTTTTTTGTGAGGTGGATTTTCCCATTACCTCACAACGCAAACCACATAAACAGCGCCAGGGGCTCCTCAGTGACACGCTGGTGGTGTTAACACAATCACCTCATAAAACCGCTGGTAAGTCACCACACACACATTTGCTCTGTGTGTATTTTTCGGTCGCATTTGGCCTTTGGAGCCAGAGAGCTAATGAGGTTCACCTTTGACCTGACCTCTCATATGACCTCTGCTCTGTTCCCTAAAAAAAATTCCACACACATTTCCTTTAAAATACAATGATACATTCAGATATGTTAGCACCTCACAAGGATGGTGAAAAAAATACACACATCAAACACCTAACAATGCTAGGTTCAACAGAATGTGTGTGTGTGTGTGTGTGTGTGTGTGTGTGTGTGTTCCGACCGTTTAAATATCCAATTCAAAATGTCAAACTCCTGAAACCGTTTAATCGCCTGAGTCATTCACCCGCCGTGGAAAAAGGCAGGCGGGGAAATTTCACCTGCAGCAATAATAATATGCAACACAAACGAGTATCGGCCCGAGTTGACGGACCGGTATTTGTGCGCATAATGTGAGGCGTGGCCGCGTCCTGTGAGGCTATATTTCACGGAACACTGGCGTTTTTCAGAAATGCAGACACCCGCTGAGAATGAGTGTAAATCCTGCTCTCGGCCTTGCCTTGTTGAATCCGTCAAACCACAGCAGTCGAGAGGCAGAATGTGTGGTGGGTTTGTTTTCAGTGGTGAGTTCATTTACATTCACTTCAGCGGAAATGGAGGGTTTCCCGTGAGAGAGGACTATCGATGTAGAAATAAGACTGAGAGTACGTTGTGGAAGAAGATTACCGTCGAAATTATCACCGGCTGTCGTGTGGAGTTTTGGCGATGTGGTAGGTTTGTGGCGACTAGTCTTGGCAACCCTCTTCCGCCGTACGGCACCGTTATAAACTTTCTGGAGGTTTTGGGCGCGCGTTTTGTGTGTGTGTGTGTGTGTGTGTGTGTGTTTGGCTCACTTGTGTAACAAAGTGAGTCTATGTAATAACCCTCAGTCGTCTGTGTGTGTGTGTGTGTGTGTGTGTGTGTGTGTGTGTGTGTGTGTCTGTGTGTCTGTGTGTCCGCAGTAAACGTTAACATTGGCCTTTTCTCAGAATCTACAAATAGCAGAGGCACCAAACTTGGCATACTGATAGACAGCCATAAGACCTTTTAAAACATACCATATTGATTGACCTTGACCCAAATTTTTCACTGGCAATTTCTCAGAATCTAGAAAGGCTAGAGACAACAAATTTTTATTACAGGTCATTACAACTGTCTATTGTGAAATTTTTCATTAGCATTAATTTGTATAGAAACTTAAAAAAATTAGAGCTATCAAACTTGGCATAATGATAGTTATTGATAAGCTCTCACAGATCTCATTTGAATGACCTTGACCCAAGGTCAAGGTCATACAAGCTGTCCTGGGAAAACTGTGATATTGCCGTTTTCTTAGGAACTATGAACGCAAGAGACACTTACTTCAGGATAGATAGTGATAAGAGTTTTACAAACATACTATTTTAAATGACCTTGACCCATCTCACAAGTGAGCCAAGTAAGGCTTTGCTCCTCTAGTCTTAAAAAGGATCCCTGTGGGTTGTGTACAACAGTGCAAACATCCTGGTCACAGTAAACTCTATATGCTCTGTGTGTGTGTGTGTGTGTGTGTGTGTGTGTGTGTGTGTGTGTGTGTGTGTGTGCGTGCGTGTGTGTGTGTGCGTGTGTGTGTGTGTGTGTGTGTGCGTGCGTGTGTGTGTGTGCGTGTGTGCGTGTGTGTGCGTGCGTGCGTGCGTGTGTGTGTGTGTGTGTGTGTGTGTGTGTGTGTGTGTGTGTGTGTGTGTGTGTGTGTGTGTGTGTACTTTTTCTTAACAAGGATTCCTGTGTGTTGTGTACAGCAGTGCAAACATCCTGGTCACAGTAAACTCTCTCTCTCTCTGTGTGTGTGTGTGTGTGTGTGTGTGTGTGTGTGTGTGTGTGTGTGTGTGTGTGACCCCTGTATTTTGTGTTCAATGGTCTTTACTTCCTGGTCCCGATAATCACTAGAGGGGATTACCACGTTCACACCCGTGTAACATGATCCGACGCCTAGCGCGGAGGCAAAATGCTGAGTGCTGATATGACAACCGGCAACAATAACTTGTGCATGACATTTTCAGCTCAAGTTCCCTCACATTCACAGTTACATTTTTAGCACGTCGTCAATCAGATATCGACTGAAATAGTAAAGAGTGGTTCGAATGACTGTACATTGAGAATACTCGCGTTAGTCATGGTAAGAAGCGTATTTAGACACGAGTGTTAGTCATGGTAAAAAGCGCATTTAGACACGAGTGTTAGGCATGGTAAGAAGCGTATTTAGACACGAGTGTTAGTCATGGTAAGAAGCGTATTTAGACACGAGTGTTAGTCATGGTAAAAAGCGTATTTAGACACGAGTGTTAGTCATGGTAAGAAGCGCATTTAGACACGAGTGTTAGTCATGGTAAGAAGCGCATTTAGACACGAGTGTTAGTCATGGTAAGAAGCGCATTTAGACACGAGTGTCAGTCATGGTAAGAAGCGTATTTAGACACGAGTGTTAGTCATTGTAAGAAGCGTATTTAGACACGAGTGTTAGTCATGGTAAGAAGCGTATTTAGACACGAGTGTTAGTCATGGTAAGAAGCGTATTTAGACACGAGTGTTAGTCATGGTAAGAAGCGTATTTAGACACGAGTGTTAGTCATGGTAAGAAGCGTATTTAGACACGAGTGTTAGTCATGGTAAGAAGCGTATTTAGACACGAGTGTTAGTCATGGTAAGAAGCGTATTTAGACACGAGTGTTAGTCATGGTAAGAAGCGTATTTAGACACGAGTGTTAGTCATGGTAAGAAGCGTATTTAGACACGAGTGTTAGTCATGGTAAGAAGCGTATTTAGACACGAGTGTTAGTCATGGTAAGAAGCGTATTTAGACACAAGTGTTAGTCATGGTAAGAAGCGTATTTAGAAACATCATTTCGCTGCCGAGTGTTGTCTTTACAAGGGGAAACAAACAAGACGCTGGAGAAGACAAAATGCACGCCTGACGTATTTACCCGTCACTCCGTCAGTATTCAATACCGTAAAAATACAGTGTAGGAGCGGTCGGTGGTCTAGTGGTTAAGATACTTGTCACCAGTGCGAGAGGTCAGAGGTTCGAGTCCCACTCGGGGGAAAGAATTTTTCCTTCTCGTATGTGGCACCGTTCGTTCGGGCCGATCGCCGGGGGTTCTCTCCGGGTAGTCTACTCCGGCTTCCTCCCCCTCTGCTCTGCTTTGGAAATGTTCAGCCCACGAAATTAGAAAAATATATGCAATTGTAAATTCCGAAATTTAAATAGCTTAGCACCAAGTGATTGTAATGTGTTTATAGCCAGTGTGTGAGAGAATGAGTGTGATTCACGTGAGCGTGCGTGTTGGGTTCAGTTCGCGGCGCTTTGAGTCGATTCATGAAATTGGGTAAAGCGCCTATACAATACTCATTATCATCATTGAAAATTTCGAAACATTTCAACCCAAATCGTCAGAATCGGCCGCATGCGACATCAGTTTTCGTCTGTGCAAAATCAGGTCAATCTCCAGTAGACGACTCCACTCACCAATACCCCAGGCCAAAGCCCCGCTCCTTTCTTCTGCCGTGTTAGTGGTAAAACACACAAAAAAATCCATGGCGTAATTTTATGGACAAAGGGGTGATTTGTATTTCGTCAGTAACTTCATGAGTTGCGGCGTCACTTGATCACTTGTGTCGTTACTCAGTTCGCCTGTAGGCTTGTACTTTGGTACGTTCATCGGTTTCTTTGTTGGTTAGTTAGATAACTACTTAACTTACTTGGTTACTTAGTTTGAGTTTCGTGATATATGTTTCAGATCACACAGTGATGTAAGGGAGTCTTGTAACGTGTCACGTGACTGCACACCATGGCGTCTCCTGAGGGAGAATCAGGTTGTACGTCATCCGTGACGTTGAAGAGAAGGGAATCCCTCACGTGCGCGCTGTGCCTGGACGTCTTCAGGTCCCCGAAGCTCCTGTCCTGCCTACACACCTACTGCGAGGGATGCCTGAAGGATCTCGTCGAGCTGAAGACCACCAGCAAGTTCCCCTGTCCGTCATGCCGCAAGCAGATCGAGGTGCCCCCTGGCGGAGTGTCAAAATTCCCGACCAACTTCTACATTGATCCTGACGACCTGGAGCAGGCTCGGAATTGCTCGGAGTGTCCTAAACACCCCAGAAGAGATCTGGAGTTCATCTGTATCCAGTGTGACATGCAGATATGTCTGAACTGCAAGCTGACGGATCACGAACTGCACCCGACAAAGGACCTGAAGAAGCTGGTCGACCACTCCAAGATCCAGCTGTCCAAGGACACGGAGCGTTTGAGGAGATGTGTGGCAGACGCTGAGAAGAGCGTGGAGGTTGTGACGAACGAGCAAGCGGCGGTAAAAATCAAGAGAGGGATACTGGTGGCCGAGATACACAACAGGCACACCACAGTTCTTCATGCCGCTAATAAGTGGAGAGACGAAGCTCTTGCCTCCCTGGACAACACGACCGACGACCTGGCAGCCGTCCTGGAGGTGGAGCTCTACTGCAGACAGGAGAAAGCGAGGGAACTACGCGACATCCACCAGAAAGCGCAACAGGCGCTGGACGACGGAGAGAACTTTGAGCTGGTGACTGTGGCCAGAGAGATGAAATGCGGACGTGGCAGCGAGGAATCCGTACAGAAGCTCACAACAAAACAGACGACGGCCATCTCCCGTCCGGTCCTCCGCTTCGGCAAAACGTCGGACAGAATCGTCAGGGATTTGCGTGACTTCATCGGTTCCGCTGTCAAGCTGGAGGTGGAGATCTCGCCGCCTGAAGTGTCCGTTGTGGAGAAGTTCCAGTGTGGGTTATGTCCGGACACTGAGGTCTTCTCTCTCTGTCCTCTTGATGACGGGACGTTGTGGGTATCGTACGAACAGTCCCTACAACACGATGCCGCCGTCAAGAAGTTCTCCGAGAATGGACAAATTCTGGTCACTTGGAAAGATGTCACGGGCAGAGTCAGCGGCAAAAGCAGAACGGGCGACGCGTGCATGTTCGCCAAGCCCGACCCGGGATCTGTTTACACTTTTGCTAAGTCCAAAGTCAACTTGAGGCTGAACAACCACCTTGCAGGGAAGGCGAAAGTCACGAGGGTTGAGATCATTTCAGAGTCTCCCTTCACCACGGAACCCAAGACGGAATTCACTATCAACTGCGCTGCTCACCGAGCATTTGACACTGACTCCAGCGAGCAGCTGTTTGTGGTGCTGGAGGAAACGCAGGCACCAGACCTCCAGCGCACAGTGCGGCTGTACCGACGTCCACAACCGTACGCAATCACAACTTATAGCCCGCCTGTAGCGCCCTTCCAGCCGTCGGACGTGTGTTTCTACACGCTGGGCGGTGACGAGGTGCTGCTGGTGGCCGATGAATTGAACGACGCCATCCACGTGGTGAACGTGCAGGACGGGCGCCTGAGCTTCGCGCGCTACCTGGCCCCGGGCTGTCCGCTGCTGGTGCAACCCACGGCGCTCAACACGGACAACAGAGGTCGCCTGTGGGTCGCCTGTAGGGGCGGCAAAATCATTACGTATGAACCCATTGTTTAGATCTGTCAAGAATCGTAGTGCTGTGGTCGTTTCGCCCGGGGATGACTTCAGCAAGGTTACCATGTGTTGCTACAATCAGGAGGGGGTGAATGGCCGGTGAGGCGGTGTAAAGCAACCCATGCATTCAGACGAACCATCCACGCACACCATGCAGGAAGCGAACACGACGAACATCATGCAGGTTACCAGTCAGGAGAACTGCAGGCGGAATGCTTGGGTTTAATCTATTGAGAAAAAAAACACACACAAGCACAAACACATGCACTCGGTCATCCGTTGGCCATTCTCTCGCACACTCTCACGTCATTCATTGTCATGGTCACTGTATCATGGTGACCATGAGCCAATGACGACAACAATACTTTGTGGCGGCGCAGATACCAGTCTTTATTGATACGTCGATTTAATATCAGCTGTACGTCATACTACAATTTGTGACAACCTTCCATCGTATTCATGTGATTAGTCGCTTTTAACAAATGTGTTTAGCAGCTTTATATAGTTGCATATTTTTTTTTTTAATCTACGTCGCTTCATCATCATTTCACCTTTTGGAATTTTTTTTAGGAGTTTGATGCATGTAGTCATTATTTTATTTTATAATTTATAGTACTTTGTAGTCGTGAACATTTACATAATTTTTATGTAAAATATGTGATGTCTCACGAAATAAAGTGTTTTTTTAAAAATTTCTTTCTCGTATTTCTTGTCATTGTGTCGTGATTTTGCAACACGCAGACACGTCAGTTTTACTAGTCATTCCAGTCAGTGTAATTATTAGGTACCAGCGGATCTACCCAGTTTTGCCCGGAGTGACGATGTCTGTGTGTCTGTTCGCCATATTTAAGGTCCACGGAAAGTAAGTCCATTGTTCAGTTTGGCGACTTAATTTTGCATCGATCACCTTCCCTCGCGCAACTATCGTCAAAGGATTCCAGCAGTATACTGCGCGATGGGAGGTAATCTGTTCGCCATGTTTAAGGTCCACGGAAAGTAAGTCCATTGTTCAGTTTGGCGACTTAATTTTGCATCGATCACCTTCCCTCGCGCAACTATTTTCAAAGGATTTGAGCAGTATACTGCGCGATGGGAGGTAATCGAATGGGTAGTCGCCAGACTGAACGATAGGGTTACGTCCCGTGGGCATACAAAGGAACAGGAGTTTTTCTGTATCATGTGTGACCGGGCGATATGTATTAACTGTAAGCTGACAGAACACGAAAATCACAAAACGCAGGATTTGGTTCAGGCTGCCACCAAAGCAAAGGGTCAACTCAGGACAGACTTAGCTCGGGTTAATCACCACAAACATATCATCGAGACACATTCGAACAATGTAACGGAGGAACTGGTGTTGCTTGAGGACAAGAAAACAGAACTAACGGCAGACATCACCAGAAGATACACAGTACTTGTAGCTATTGCTGACAAACTCAGGGACGAGACGCTGGCCTCACTGAATACAGTGAACGGTAAAATGGAGTCGAGACTTGAAAAGGAACTGGAGACAACCCAGCAAAGCCTGGAGGAACTGACCAAGCTACAGCAGCGGGTGCAGCAGGCTGTGGACAGCGGAGCGGGCTGTTAGCTGGTGACTGTGGCCAGAGAGATGAGATGCGGACGTGGCAGCGAGGAAGCCGTGCAGAAGCTGACGACAAAACAGATGACGACCGTCCTGTCCTACGCTTCAGCGCCACACTCGACGCCACTTCAGAGCGCATGCGCGACTACATGGGTAGCGCGGCCAAGATGGAGATGGCGGTGTCAGCGCCTGAAGTGACAGTGATGGAGCAGTTCCGATGTCGGGAGGATCCGGACACTGACGTTTGTCACGTGTGTCCCATGACTGACGGTAATGTGTGGGTTTCGTATGAACCGAACATGATGCGTGAAGGTGCAACGTGTGAAAAGTTCAGTGCTGACTTTTTATACTAAAAAACGCGATGTCCGTGCAAGAATAACAAATGCACCGCGTAAAAATGGTAAATCCATGTATCACCGCCCTAGCCCGGGAAAGATTTATACGCATGCAAAGAGGATTGAGCCACATATGTCGAGGTTCTTCAGATTAGACAACGACCTGACAGGACAGGCAACTGTGTATACTAAAAGGATAATGTCTGAAGATCCATTAAAAACTGAAGCAACAAAGGAATCTACTGTGAAGTGTGCTGCTCATCGCGCATTCGACGTTGACGCCAGCGAGCAGCTGTTTGTGGTGCTGGAGGAAGCGCAGGCACCAGACCTCCAGCGCACAGTGCGGCTGTACCGACGCCCACAGCCGGACGCCATCGCCACCTACAGCCCGCCTGTAGCACCCTTCCAGCCGTCGGACGTGTGTTTCTACACGCTGGGCGATCACGAGGTGCTGCTGGTGGCTGATGAGCTCAACGACGCCATCCACGTGGTGAACGTGCAGGACGGCGCCTGAGCTTCGCGCGCTACCTGGCCCCGGGCTGTCCGCTGCTGGTGCAACCCACGGCGCTCAACACGGACACCAGAGGTCTCCTGTGGGTCGCCTGTAGGGGCGGCAGGATCATCACTTGTGAACCTATCGCTACTTCTAACCTGTAACAAAGGTACTAAAGCCAGGAACAGAGGATTTTAATACCTGCTTTTTTTTTCTTCTTCTTCTTTTTTTTTGTCTGTCTATTTGTCAAATATGATCAAGTTATATTGAACCCAGGAATATAGCGATTGTTTCTCCAGTTTGCTTACACGAACATCAACTGTGAAGGCCTGAAAGGTTTTATTCCATTTGTTGCTGTTCTTGTTGTTCTGGTGAAGGTACGACCCAAAGTTTGCTGGCAGGCACCAGTGTGCTAGGGGTCGACATGAGCGGCCTGTTGGTAAGATTAGTAAAAGAAGAGGGACAAGCCACAAGGGGAGTCTCGGTGTCTCAGTGCTTCTCTCTGGTTGTGTAACCTGGAGCTGTTTGTGCAACTTGTCCGTCATTGTCAAATATGCCAGCCTGTCTGTCTGTCTGGGTTGAACACTGTTCAGCCCGAATTAAGGTAGCTTCACCTGTCCCTTCACATGCCCCTTCACCTGCCGCTTCACATGCCCCTTCACCTGCCGCTTCACATGCCCCTTTACCTGCCGCTTCACATGCCCCTTCACCTGTCCCTACACCTGTCCCTTCACCTGCCCCTTCACCTGCCCTTTGTTCTTCATGTTTATTTTTTCGTCTCAAAGAAAATTACAAAATCTTTATAGAGACACTTTTTTAATAGGACATGTACATAATTATTAACAACTAACAATACGTAAAACCTGCCCATTAGGACCTTGTGCATGCACACCACTTGTGGCGGGGACGTTAAAATCCAATTAACCACCGTGGTGTGCAATTCGTGTTCTTCCTACCTAGAGAATGTCATGTCTCACTGTGACAGATTTTCTTATTTTTATTTTGACCTCATCTTACGTGGGGAGTGTAGGGGAGGGATTGGTGTAAATATTGATGGTGTGAGGTATGCAACCATCAGGACTGGTGTCAATAAGATGATTGTTCACACTAACGTACTCTGATACATCAAACTTTGTATTTTAAACCCGGCATTTTCTACTTCTTAACACGTTTTACGCTTGACTAGCATGCGGGACCTTCGCAAAGGCAGTAAATGCGTTAGTCTGTGTTGTGTGCATACGCCTTTCCGCTTTCTTCTGAAGACAGTAAGTTTCTGGTGATAGCGCAAGTGGTGCATGTGTAGTAACTATAATTATTAAACACGCTTGTCACTGTTATCAAAAAGTCAGCGTCAACAGCGTCTATTAACTCTTAAAAATCCAAACAAAGCGTGTCATAACGTTGTACGTGTTCATACATATTATATGACATGCATGTGTATAGTTCTCGTCTACTTGTGGCGTTCTATAGTTTGTACACTATTCACTTCAGTCTTTGCTAGATTGTTAATATGTACTGTTTGTCGTGTGTACCGGTGTGCCGAAGCAAAAGTATTGTGTATTCCAGAACTGTGATGTGTATTGAGTAGTCTAGAACTCTGGGTAAATATACGTAACGGCACACTTGATTCATGATTCGTGACACTGCTGTTTTTATCACTGGTAATTGTTCTTGGCTTTTCATTGTCTCTGTCTATTCTTTACCATTTCTACTCAGTTTGCGTGCGTGTGTGTGTGCGTGTGTGTGTGTGCGTGTGTGTGTGTGTGTGTGTGTGTGTGTGTGTGTGTGTGTGTGTGTGCGCGTGTGCTCTTTTACTTTTTTTTAGTTGTTCTTACGTAGTGTACACTGAGTGAATGTTTTTTTTTTATGTGTGTGTGTGTGTTCCTTTTTTTTTAAATTTTCATGTTAGAATGTAATGCGCCAAGAGCTCGTTCCCTGGGGATAGGCGCCCTATAAATATTATTAGTAGTATTATTATTATTAGTATCAGTGTCAGTGTCACGTCGATATTCAGTAAAGACAGGTATGAATATTAATTACAGGGACCTTGCCTTTGTGCATACTTATACTCACACCGCGGGGTGTTCGGAACACTGCCCGTGTCTGCACGGGATGAAGTCACAATGGACGCAAGTGTTTCCAGTGCTACTCCGGAACTTCAAAAGTAGAGACAAGGACTTTGACTGACGCGTGACCACAACCAGACAAGGACTTTGACTGACGCGTGACCACAACCAGACAAGGACTTTGACTGACGCGTGACCACAACCAGACAAGGACTTTGACTGACGCGTGACCACAACCAGACAAGGACATTGACTATCGCGTGACTACAACCAGACAACGATTTTGACTAACACGTGAGTACAACAAGACCACGATTTTGACTAACGCGTGACTACAACCAGACAACGACTTTGACTAACGTGCGATTACAACCAGACAACGACTTTGACTAACGCGTGACTACAACCAGACAAGGACATTGACTATCGCGTGAGTACAACCAGACAACGACTTTGACTAACGCGTGAGTACAACCAGACAACGACTTTGACTAACGCGTGACTACAACCAGACAACGACTTTGACTAACACGTGAGTACAACCAGACAACGACTTTGACTAACGTGTGACTACAACCAGACAACGACTTTGACCAACGCGTGACATACAACCAGACGACAATTTTGCCTGACAGGTGACTACAACCAGACAAGGATTTAGAATAACGCGTGACTACAACCAAACCACGATTTTGACTAACGCGTGACTACAACCAGACAACGACTTTGACTTACGTGTGACTACAACCAGACAACAACTTTGACTAACGCGTGACTACAACCAGACAACGACTTTGCCCGACGAGTGACTACAACCAGACAAGGATTTTGACTAACGCGTGACTACAACCAGACAACGACTTTGGCTAGGGTGCGACTACAACCAGACAAAAACTTTGACTAACGCGTGAGTACAACCAGACGACTTTGACTAGCGTGTGACTACAACCAGACAACGACTTTGACTAGCGTGCGACTACAACCAGACAACGACTTAAACTAGCGTGCGACTACAACCAGACCACGATTTTGACTAACGCGTGACTACAGCCAGACAACGACTTTGCCTAGCATGCGACTACAACCAGACCACGATTTTGACTAACGCGTGACTATAACCAGACAACCACTTTGACTAACGCGTGACTACAACCAGACAACGACTTTGACTAACGCGTGACTGCAACCAGACAACAACTTTGACTAACGCGTGACTACAACTAGACTAACGCGTGACTACAACCAGACAAGGACTTTGACTAACGCGTGACAACAACAACAACCAGACAAGGACTTTGACTAACGCGTGACAACAACAACCAGACAAAGACTTTGACTAACGCGTGACTACAACCAGACAACAACTTTGACTAACGCGTGACTACAACCAGACAACGACTTTGACTAACGCGTGACTACAACGCAAAAATGTGCACATGCTTATATTTCAAACACGTGACTTTATCTTAGAGCAGGGGTCATCAGAACGTTTAAAGCTTAGTAGCACTGGAGACACCCCCGTCTATGTTAACTGCACCCCGTGGTCTAGTCACGCGTAGGGCTTTGATCCAGACAAAGATCTGTAGGTCCGTGTTTCTTAAAATTGTAGTTTAACTGCCTGTTAGGTAAACAGGGAGGTAGTCAGGGACAGACGTAGTCCTGTGGTTGTGTGTTTGGGGGGCATGCGTGTGCTGGATATACCGCTATGTCATAATACAGACGTGAGTGTTTCTCATCCAGTACTAGTACTGGTTTATCGTTCTAGCAGTGACTGCAGGTAAGAACAATGTGCCGTTTTTATACATAAACATATACACAAATGTGTACTCTTCTATTCTTCATGTTTCACTAAGTGTGTATTTTTTATGTGAACCTTGTATCAAAATACACTGCTAGTTAAAAGAATGTTCACACAACCATTCACATAATCGCAAATAGCCCATAATAATTATTATGTCTTGATATATACGATGCTCCTGCGAAATGTTAATGTCATTGACACACTGTGGTTTTCGCAGTTGTGGGTAACGTTGAAAGAATACCTTGATCGACTTTTAGTGGAAAACACGTGCCATATTTGACACTGAGAGGTTAGCGGGGATAGCCGAATGGTAGAGCGTTGGGGCCTTCAATGCTCGGGTCGTGAGTTCGAATCCCAGCTGGGACCAAATATTTGTGCTGGTCTTTTTATGTTGTTTCCATAGTAATGGAAACAACATCATAGGACGGGCTAAATTTTCCACGTTCATGGGCAAGCATCTGTGGTACAAACGCACGTCACTGCCGATCTCCCGCAGAGACGATTTTGCAAGTGTAACTCTGACAATGACGTAAGACAACGTGCGTCATCGATGCTGACATGTACGGTGCGCCGAACGCGCTTCTCCTCCTCAGTGAGTGCCGTCTGTGTGTGTGTGTGTGTGTGTGTGTGTGTGTGTGTGTGTGTGTGTGCGGCTGTGTGTGTGTGAATTGTGTCCAGGCCCGTTTCTTTGAAAATACGCATCCGAATGGCTTCAAATTTGGGGTATCCAAATATATCAAAATGTTACATTAGAGCAACCAAGCGTGTGATGATTGCTTAAGTGATTTGGGAGTTATCGCCCTTTTGAGACAAGTTGGTTGTCTTTCGTGTACAGGCGTAATATTTATTTAAATCACTCAATTTTTTGGCAGTAGATAGCTTGAATACGGACTCTGAACCGAGTCACTACTAGAAAATGGTCGCTCTTATAGTTTTCATGTAAACCGAACCTGAGTTGACATTGCATGTGAACCCAGTTCAGATGCCTGTATCTCCGAAACTACTCAACCGATCGATTTCAAATTTTGGGTTTTTAAATGAATCAAGATTGTTGAATAGAAGGCCCGATCCAGGTACGAGTGCACACATGATTTGCGAGTTATTGCCCTTTTTAGAAAAAGTGGCTTTCTGGCGTTTGAAGGCGTAATATTTACCTAAACCACTCCATTTTTTGGACATAGATAGCATGAATACGGACTCTCAACTGAGTGAATTTTGGAGGTAGTCGCTGTTATACTTTTGGCGTAAGCCGTACCTGATGAAAGTGCTGGTGAACCCATTTTAGATCTCAAAATCGCTCCTACTATATATAGATAATGTGTCTGGGGTGCCATAAAAAAATATATAAAAAAAATTAGAAAAATTCCCTGCAGCCGTTATCGTCAGTTGACTCGAAACATTGTACTCAAAGCACATTTCCTCCACAAGCCACACGCCTCACAAACATCGAAGAAAAGACGCACGCGCACTGACGTAAAGTAAGAGCGTCATGTTTGATTGACGTGATGCTGGTTTTTCTTGGGGATGTCTCGCCATTTTCTTTCCGAATTCCTCTGTTTTGAGACGTGGTGTTGTATTTTACTTATGCTATGTCGCCATCATCGTGCACTCGCAGAGAAGATACGGGATACAACAGACTACAACTCCAATACTTTATGAACAGAATATGCGCGGAGAACAAATTCATGAAAGAAGAAGAATCCAGAACGCTGTGCAGGGCTGCTTACGTACTGAACATACTGAACGTACATCAGTCTGATGCGTGGCAGTTTTATTTAGATAACTGATGAACAGCAAGTTCCCATTCTGCAGGCACCACTTTGGACCACTAACTAACTGACTTACCAGTGCTCAAGCAATAGGAAAATACATGTGTGTAAATGTACACAAAGCTAACAGTTACTCTAACAGAAAACACAAAAAGCACCGCACCACCTGTACCACACACTATACCTTCCATGAGACATCAGTGTCAGTAAATCCACTTATTCCCATCATCTCGGTCAGCATTTCTCCCCAGTTGTGATGTCATGGTCAGTTTGGGCAAAGACCGTAGATCATAAGACGGATCACTCCTTCTTAGGCCTTACTAAGACAAGCGAGGACAGAGTAGAAGTTACGTCCCTTTGCGTGGGCAGGCTGAGGCCGTGTGTTCCAGGGATGAGTAACTCTGAACCTATACAAAATTCTTAACACATCACGCGGGAAAAAACGATTCATAGCACAGGAATATTTTCATATTGAATCTTAGAGGCCTCTGAAAATAAAAAGAAATTGTGTTCATAATCCAGTGTGTAAGAAGTGCAAAATGCTGTGAAAAATATATCTATAAAGCACACTATGTATATGACTGTGAAGACTGAAGTCTGGCACTTCCTTGTTCTTGTTGAAAGCTGATCTGTCACACACACACACACACACACACACACACACACACACACACACACTACCACCACCACCACCACCACTCACCACCCAGCAGCAGCAGCAGCATGAATGATGGAAGGAAATGTTACATGGTTTATACACTTTTTATTCATGGCTCAGCTTCATAAGTTTCCTGTTTCTTTTCAACACCTTTCTCCTGAAGCATGCGCTCGTGTCCTTCAAAGTGAAGTTAAGGCGAACACGGACAAACAGTCGAATGATGTTCCCCAGTAAGTTACAAATTTCAGCTGGACATGAAAATGCACTGTCTTTAATCTTTGACTGCAGCAACTGTATGAGAGAAGCCCTCACTTTCTTCCCAACAAGCAACTGTATGTTTTCTACGTAGGCTGCTTCAAGCGTTTCTACGTCTGTCAGACTCCTGCTAGGAACAGAGAGTCCTGATCCTTTTGATGTTATCAAAGTGAAACTGTTTGTCCACTAACAGTAATTCAGACAGATCCTGTCAACAAACCATTGCACTGTTCACATGTTTTCATCGCAAGTTTCCGTGCAATGTATCCTGAAATGTACACAAGTACATTTGTTTCGGCAGATTTTAGTACGATTCATGTACGGCTCTTGCAAAGAAGCCTGCCGCGAAGGGGGATAACTGCCGAAGCCGTCCTCGCACTTAGGGCTGAAGTGATCCGTCTTATCATGTACGGTCTTTGGTTTGGGTGCCAGTTACCGTGGGTGACTGAGAGCCTAAAGCTGGTAAAAGATGTGAATTTTTAGTTGAATGGTAAAGATAACATTGCCTCAGTCACTCATTAATCATGTCTTACAAAATTCACACATTCTTGGAAACAAGCACATCATAAAAAACTCCCCACAATTGAAAAACAACAACAACAAACAAAACCTCTTCCGTGCTTCCTTGGTCCAGATCTATTATTGATTTCTCCCCCCCCCCCCCAACCCAGCCGGCTGAATCCGACCAGCAGTATCAAGTAGTAGTAGTGTTGAATCTTGACTAATCGACTCTAAATCTGTTTTTTAATCAGTAGACGCCAAATCACCACCTCAGTTTCGGACCCCCTCTCTTTCTGCGCTTATTGTGAAATGGCTCCTGATTGATTCTACATGTTTCTGCCGGCTTTACGCTGAAAAACTGTTTGCAAAGTAGCCTACCAGAAGTCAAGTGTCAGTTGCGTGACTGGTTACGCATAACAAGCCGGGAAAGAGCGTTGGAAGTCAGGCAGTACAGCCGTCGATCGCGCAACTAATGGCGAAAGTGGGGAGAATACTTTCTTTTCGTGTGTACTAGTTCTACTTCAGATGTGGTGTATCAGTACGTTTCCTGCTTTTTAACTTGTATGAGATACTGATTAGCGTAAGAGAAGTTTGCCGACACAGAAGAGGTTTGCGACGGACTCCGCTTCACAGAAACGAAGTTTATTATCTGCGCATGATTACACTAAACAAAGACAGCAATCTTACAGTCACATACCACATCATTGTAGAAGATGCAGACTTTCTTGTACACGTCACCGGTGCAAATATTCCTCAATTTTCACCAAAAAACAAAGCCAACACTAACAGAAAATAACAAACAGCACCAGAACACACCAGACTCAAATGAGACCAAACCTTCCTTGAGATATCGGTGTCACTGTCACCACACTTTCCCATCATCTTGCTCAGCAGCAGCTCTTTCTTACACTGTCGATGTCATTGTCAGCTATTGTTTCACATTCACGAGGTGACTGATAACCTAAAGTTGGTAAAAGAAAGTTTTGGTCAACACATTACTTGGGATTCTAAGTTACCATTAAAACCAAACATGAACAGAACAATTGTTCAGTGACTCCACAATCCTAATACTATAATTCCTCAAGAATAACTTCACAAAATCAGAACAAAGGTGTGTTGCTGTTTCTTGTAGAACTAGAAGATGCAGATTGGTGAGCTTTGTTTTCATTAGACTACAGATGTGGTTGAGGTTACATTTGCTTTATGTCCAAATGTGTGTATGGAGACTTTTGTAAGTATATATTATATATATATCATATTTACAGAAATTTACACTATTTCATAGGTAACTGAAACTAATGGACAAAAGGAGACTTTGTGAGTTAACAGGGTATTATAAAGCAGCCTACATAAGTCATTTTCCTGATTATAATTAGGTATATGAAGTAAAGCACTTACTTCTACTTGTGTATTGGGGCATGGTCCTCATCCTGTAACAGAATGACATCACAATAAACACTGCATACATCTTTGCATACATCAAATGCAGATCAACACCACTTCAATTCAGGAGAGGGAAAAATTCTAGTGGATGAATCTCATGAAAGTTACACTACACATTCACCTACACATTTTCAGCTTGTCTGTCTGATGCATAGCAGTTGTTCGAGATAACTAATGGACAGCGAGTTCCCATTCTGCAGAGACACAAGCAAGTTCAAAGACCACTGACTTACAAGTGCTCAAGCAATAGTAAATAAATGTGTGTAAATGTACACAAAGCTAACAGTTAATCTAACAGAAAAAAAGCACCGCACCACCTGTACCACACACCATACCTTCCATGAGACATCAGTGTCAGTGAATCCACTTATTCCCATCATCTTCATCCTTGATCAACAGTTCTCCCCAGTTGTGATGTCATGGTCAGCTTGGGTGCCACTTACTGTGGGTGACTGAGAGCCTAAAGCTGGTAAAAGAAATGATTTTTAGTTGATTGGTAAACATAACAATAACACTGCCTTAGTAACTCAAGTCATTAATCATGTCTTACAAAATTCATACATACAACTGAATGATACATGTACCAGTTCTTGTACACAAGCACATCATAAAAAAAAACTTCCCACAATTTAAAACAACAACAAACAAAAGACAAAACCCCTTCCGTGCTTCCATGGTCCAGATCTATAGCTGATTTCTTACCAAAACAACCCACAACAACCCAGCTGAGTCCGACCAGCAGTATCAAGTAGTAGTAGTGCTGAATCTTGACTAATCGACTCTAAATCTGTTTTCAATCAGTAGATACAAAATCACCACCTTTCGGATCCCCTCTCTTTCTGCGCATATTGTGAAATGGTTCCCGACTGATTCTACATGTTTCTGCGTTTACGCTGAAAAGCTGTTTGCAAAGTACGTGTACTAGAAGTCAAGTTCCAGTTGCGTCACTGCCTAGTTACACGCAAGCCGGGAAAGAGCGTTGGAAGTCAGGCGGTACAGCCGTCGATTGCGCCACCATCAAAAGCAAGGAGAATACTTTGTTCTCGTGTGCTAGTTCTACTTCTGATGTGGTGTATCAGTACGTTTCCTACTTTTTAACCGGAGATAATTAGGCCTAGCGTAACAGAAGTTTGCCGACACGGAACAGTTCGCGACGTACCCCGGCTCCGCTTCACAGAAAAGAAGTTTATTATCTACTCATGATTACACTAAACAAAGACAGCAATCTTACAGTCACATACCATATCATTGTAGAAGATGCAGACATTTCTTGTAAACGTCACCGATGCAAATATTCCTCAATATTCACCAAAAAACAAACTGCAGCTTGGGAGCGTTGCAAAACTGCCACCATTTTTATTTTGTCAAATCAGCGAAAACGAATTTTAGCCTCTAGCCATTTTCAGGGCCAATAGCCATCCGCGAAAAGTAATTTGCCCCCCAATATTATGGGGTATGAGCATATAACGGTACCAGTTGCTATGCTCTTGCCATCACAGTTTTCACTCGCCCAGGAACACATAGTTTGGAACTGTGGCTAAAGGTACGACCTCGACCTCTTAGCCACGTGACCGGGGTTAGCTTTCCACATGTCAAGTTGTAGAGATCGCGAAAAGATACTGCATTTCGATACAAAATAATTTCTAGACCATCCCAGAACATGCTGGTGCAGTAACGTCAGTAGATTACGTCACCTTGGAAAGATTTCGAACCTTCCAGTAAGTTGAGGAATGTTCTAGATCTGACCTGTTCAGTACGTAAGCAGCCCTGCACAGCGTTCTGGATTCTTCTTCTTTCATGAATTTGTTCTCCGTGCATATTCTGTTCATAAAGTATTGGAGTTGTATTCTGTTGTATCCCGTGTCTTCTCTGCGATTGCACGAAGATGGCGACATAGTAGAAGTAAAATACACCACGTCTCCAAACAGAGGAATTCGGAAAGAAAGTGGCGAGACACCCCCAAGAAAAACCAGCATCACTATACTTCTGTTTTACCAGCTCGGTTCTCATATCTCTCGCCAATTTACATATAACGGTTTGTTCAGCTTCATCAAAATTTGGATTCCTGCGGATGAATGACATCGCTGCATTTTTAACAATGTTATATTCAAGTATTCTTTTAGGGGAGTGTGCTATACGGCGACATATTTTCTCGAAAGACTGCAGGGTGTTACCATCATAAATATCTGACAGGTGGTATATCCCGGCCCTCAACCAGTCAGTGAAAAATATAACGCTTGACTGGTATGTTGTTTTTTCGTTGTTCCATAGAACTGTTGTGAGGTTTTCGTTGTTCTGAGAGGAGTTTAACCATGCTATCAAAACGTCTTTCCAAAACAAGGATGTAATGAGTTCGAGTCCTTTATATTTCGTTCCCATTACAGATGACTCGAAACATACAAGTACTGGGCCATACAGCCGAAACACTCTTCTCGCCAGAATAGACCAGCTCTGATCGGAGTTTAACCACCCATTCACACAGCATCGACAGTTGCATATCTTTTATGTTGATCATCTTAATTCCGCCTTCTTTGTAGTCACTACACATCACAACCCTTTTGACTTTTTCAAAAGCCTTCTTATTCAGGTTCTTATTTTTCCATAGGTATCTAAATAAGAGTGTGTTGATTTCGTCCAGTACGTGAGTTGGGATACTGAGTGCCTGCATTGCAAAGACCATCTGCGACAAAATATTTTTTTTTTAATTACACATACCTTACCTCTGAGGCTTAAATGTCTCTTTTTTCCATAGTGCTATGATACTTTTTATTTTTGAAATTCTTTCGCTCCAATTTTCTTCTACATGAGATGCTGGCTTATCATTTCTAAAGTAGATTCCAAGTATTTTTATTTGTTTCCTCGTTTTGAATCCTTCACACTGTTCATCAGAATTGTTGTTAGATCCTAGCCACATGGCTTCTGATTTATTCATATTGAGTTTGAGGCCTGAGAACGCGGTAAATTCTGTTACGATGGCCAGGACTTTCGCCACGTCTTGCTTATTTTTGAGAAAAATGGTGACATCATCAGCATATAAAATAATCTTCAGGAGTTTGAGGTCATCTACTCCTTCATAGGGCATTTGCAGGCCTTTGATGTCGTTACACTGTCTAATTTTTAAGGCAATGAGTTCCACAGCTAAGATGAACGCCAGAGATGAGAACGGGCAACCCTGTCTAATTCCACGGGCCACTGGAAAACATCCCGACAACCAACCACAGTAGTTAACGCAGCTTTTAGTTTCCTCCATGATGACCGAGACCCAACGTACAAATTGAGCTCCAACACCAAATTTTTCTAATGCATATATAAGAAATTCTTTGGAGATACTATCGTACGCTCGTTCATAGTCTAGTGCTAACAATACCCCCGGGGAATTCACATGGTTCATGTAGTCAATAGTGTCGTCGATTAACCTGATTGCTGTAGAGATTTTCCTACCTTTAATGAAGCCCAATTGGTCTGTGTGTACAATATCATCGATGACCTTCGACATTCGAAGGGCAAGACATTTCGCTAAAATTTTGTAGTCTGTGTTTGTTAAAGAAATAGGACGCCAGTTTCGTAAATTATCGCGTGGCAATTGTTACCCTTTGTGGATCATTGTGATAACTGCTTTTGATTGGGAGGGGGACATTTGGCCGTTTTCAAAGGCGGTGTTAATCGAGCAGACAATTAAGTTTCGCAAGTGAACCCAAAACATTTTCATAAATTCTACCGTTATACCATCACATCCTGGTGCTGATCCGTTGTTCAAATGCTTTAGATCTATTGATGCTTCTTCGGTTGTTATCAATCCCTCGCAAGAGTCACTGTCCTCGTTTGTGAGTTTAGGGATGTTGGTGTCTTGTAAGAAAACATCTGCTAAGTGTTTCATGCGGTTCTTGTCTGTTTGCGATGAGTACAACGAGGAAAAGTGTTTCTGTTGTTCCTCTAAGATTCTGTTCTGATCACAGACGTAAACAGATAGACGCACCGCGGTGCCGGAAAAGTGACGCCGCCGCGCGCCATGTTGCTAGTACCTGGAAGTGCCAGCTGTTTACATAGCGCGCATAGCATTGGCCAGACGCTATCAACTGTTTACATAGCGCGCATAGCATTGGTCCGCTTTATCTTACGTCACATTTCTGATGACGTCTTTCTAAAGAACTTTGTATTTCGAACGAGGCGTCCTATACACAGAGCCTCTGAGTTCTGGTATTAGTAAGATGGCCGCGATAGCCGGCGACACTCGCAAGCAGCGGTGGCAGCGTGCGGCGGTGCGTCTATCTCTTTACGTCTGTGGTTCTGATCAGTGATTACTCGATCATTCTCCAATGTCAGCTTGTTCATGATTTTTGCGTTTCCCCGAACTCTTTCCAGATTTAAAAAAGTATTTCGTGTTGTTTTCTCCTTCTTCAATCCATTTAACCCGAGACCGAATACGAGCGCTATTAGCTGCATGCTGTTCGAAAAGTTCAAGCTGTGCTTTAGTTTTTTCTCGGAGTCGTTGTGTCTGTAGATCGTTGGGATTAACAGCAAGGTTTAGATCACAATCATTAAGTGTTTTGTTTAGATCTTTCAGTTGTTTTCTTTCATTTGATTTTTTGGTTTTACAGTAAGATATGGTATATTCACGTATTTTAATTTTGAGCAATTCCTAGATCAACTGCTTGTTTGTTTCTTCTGTAGTACTAATAAAACTGTTTATAAAATCGTTCATTTTCTGCACGTAGGTTTTGTCTTCCAAGAGACTATTGTTAAACTTCCAGTAACCTGGACCTCTTTTAACGTGAGATATACTATACATTAGCATTACACTTCTATGGTCAGAGAATGATACAGACTCATTCTCACACGACAGTGTTCTGTCTAATACATCATCGGATACTAAAATATAGTCTAGGCGTCTTGCTTGGCACGGATTATTTCTGTACCACGTGAACTCCGACAGTTCAGGATGAAGCAGTCGCCAAGTGTCATTCAGTTCACTGTTTACCAAACAATCATTAAACTTATTCACATTTCTGTCATGATGTTTTTCACCGCTAATTATGTCTTTCTTGTTATCTAAAACACAATAATTATTAAAGTCACCGCATACTATTGCAGAAGAGGACGAGTTGTCCTGTAAACACTTTTCCAAATCACTGAAAAAGGGAGTTTTATTCCCAGACGCCGGAGCGTAGATATTATGTACATATACTGACTTGTCCTCTACCAAAACCTCCACTGTAAGAATTCTGTCTGAAGTGTATATTAATCGTGTGTTGAATTGAAAATCCTTACGAAAGAGAATGATTTGACCCATTGATCGACTACTAACACTGGAACTATACATCTGGCCTCCCCACTCTTTTCGCCATTCCTCTTTCACATCATCTGTAATGTAAGTTTCCTGTAGACAAACAATATTTACTTTTTTGCGTTTCAAAAAACGAAATACGGAGTCACGTTTTCTTTTGTTTCTGAGCCCTCTTACATTAAGGATTAATACATTTACACTTAATATGGAGTTCATAATGATAGAAGTTTTCAGTTGTCATGATGTTTATAGAAATGTTTAAGTCGCATTTCAGTTCCAAAGTCCAGGGACGGAGCCAAAGTCGTGATGCGTTTCAAAGCGCCCAGCGAGTGGAGGCCGGGCCTAGGTCACTTGAGTCTCTGCGGCGGAGCTTGAATCTCGGTGCTGAGCGGGATCCCCCGTCGCCAAAGTGCGTACTAAATCATCCCGCAGTAGGGTATGGGAGCTTGAGTCGGACCGAAGCCGCTTGCTGGGAGTTTCTGATCTGTGTCTCCGGTGCATGTAGCCCGAGATGGGTGTTTGCTTCTCTTTTCCGCGGCTCTCCTGTCGTCCTCTCTCCAGGTTCACCTTGCGTTGCACGGGCAGCGTGTGTCCAGGCTCGTTCACACTGCTTTGGGGAGGCGGGTCTGACGTCACCATGGGGGTTTCCTCGGCGCTCTGTTTTTGTTCACGTGGGTTGTCCGACAACTGGTTACACTTGCCGTCTTTTTCTTTGTGTCCACTTTTCTTGCATGCACTACAGACAACCTCACTTTCACATTCCACTGCCCTATGTCCCGACTGCAGACATCTGGTGCATTTGGGATCAATCACTGCAGAAATAGTGTGGCTTTGAAAGGACCCATTTCTACGGTGCGCTGCAAGGGACTGTTTGGGGTCTGGATGTACACAAACCTTCGTCGGGTCAAAAACCGGGTCAGTTTTCCGTCTTTATTTCTCGCCCGTTCTGGCGTGATAGCTGAGCGTCGAACGCATCCTAACCTATCCAACAAGGTCACTATCTCATCATTGTCCACACTTATTGGCACGTCCTGTATGTATAGTCTTGTGGTTGGTATTTCCCTCCCAACACCCCTCCCAACATCCGAAAGTATGAACGGGTTTTTGTCATGGGGGATGATGGAATGCCCTCTTAGCTCTATGCCGTTCAACAACAGCGTGCAACGGGCTTCTTTACTCAAGGGGTATACCCTCCACAAGCCCCTTATCCGCTGTGCACCGGCTACAGTCTCTCTGCCGGATATTTTTTCGGCGGCTAGACATACTTCTAGGACATCTACAGGCACGGGAAAGTCAGTGGCTTTAAAGAAAACCGGCTCAACGTGTGCACCGGCTGAGGCAGCTATGATATCCAAGTAGGTCACACAGTGGTCGACCGGTCAGGTTGATAACAGATCTCCGAAAACACATTCAAAACTGTTCGAACCTGTTTGAAAGCCTCCCACCTTTTTACCAGTACCGCCAACTTGTCTCAGGCGATGTCAAAGGCTGTAAACGATGGGTAAGGACCACAAAACAGTTAATCAAATCGGCAGCTCTGAAAAAAGGCTGTCACCTTGAACCTCAAGGGACGTAACTCAAATATATCAGTTTGAATGACCTTGACTCAAGGTCAAGGCCACTAAAGCTGTCTGTTTGAAAATTTTACATTGACGTTTTCTCGGGGTTTACAAACACCAGAGGTTTGAAACTTTGCCTGATGATAGTGCTAAGAACTTTACAGACGTACATGTATTCAGTGGCTGCATGTCAAGGTCAAGGCCTTACAAGCTATTTTTGTGAAACCTTAAAATTGGCATTCTCTCAGAAATAACAAAGAGCAGAGGCACCAAACGGCGTGCTGAGAGACAGTGATAAGACCTACGCACACATACCATTTTCAATGATCTTGACCCAAGGTCAAGGTCATGAAAGCAGTCCGTTTGGAAATTTTTACATTTGCATTTTCTCATAATCTAGAAGAACTAGAAGCATCAAACTTTGCATGATGATAGCATTGGCAACACCTTTACTGACATACCTGTGTTCAATGACTTTTAGTCAAGGTCAAGGCCATGCAAGCTATTTTGGGGAGATTTTAACCTTGGCATTTTCTCCGAAACAACAAACAGTAGAGGCACCAAACAACGAATGATGATAGACAGCAATAAGACCTACCGTTTTGAATGAACGTCAAGGTATTTAAAGCTGTCTGTTGTGAATTTGAATTTTTACCATTTTTGGAGGAACTACAAATACTAGAGGCGTCAAACTGGCATAATGATAGACATTGATGAGATCTCATGTAATGACCTTGACCCAAGGTCAAGGCCATACAAACTGTTTGGAGGAAAATTGTAATATTGCCAGGAACTCGGAACGCCAGAGACATCTTATTTGGCATGACGATAGACAGTGATAAGAGCTTTACAAACATACTCTTTTGAATGACCTTGACCCTTGTCACAAGGGAGCCATTGAGGCCTCTGCCTCTCTAGTTATTTAGGTTTTAACCTTCCCCGAAGAGCGCCTTGAAGGTGACGTCTCCCCATTGGCCAGTTTCTAGTGAAGACCATAGGCACCACAGGTAACCACTGCAGAGATCAACTTGGCCCCCAAAATTAATTGCCGTAGTGTTTTAGCGGACCCAACGGATGGCAACGGAAGGGACCGATTAACCGGCTAAAGTAGTCACTTACTACCCTTCGCCTGTTTAAGGTATAGGTACACAAGGGTGAGATATTTCCTTGTAAACTTGTTTCGGTTTTAGTTCCATCCATACTGGTTCCACTCTTGGTCGCAGTAAACAAATCTTCACTGAAAAACTCTGAATCTTTGATGGTCTTTGGAGTGTTATACTTGTGTGTGTGTGTGTGTGTGTGTGTGTGTGTGTGTGTAATTTCTGTACTATTGTTATGTCTTGCACTAGCTTAAGACTTTCTTTTTCTAGCTTGAGACTCGATTATGGAGACAGAGACGCAGCTGCCATGGCGATGGGCAATTATGGGAGCTTCAGTTATGAGCATACTGTTTACAACGTATGGAACATACAGCACAGGTATCGTGAAAGTGGCTGTTTCACGTCACTATGGTTATGACGACACCACCACTACCTGGTTGATGACTTACCAAAACAGCCTGCACGTTCTAGCAGGTAGGTGCCTATACGTTGAAGAATACTATTTTGGTGACTTGCTTCTAATTATGATGCGAGCCAGCGTCTTTTTCGAATGGACCATCGGGGCTACCAGTCTGTTCGCACACCTTTGTGAAACATCATTAGATTCCCTTCCTTCTCCTCAACGCATTCAGGGAGCCGGGATCGCCGAATGGTAGAGCGTTTGACTCTCAATGCTCGGGTCGTGAGTTCGCATCCCGGCTGGGGCCAAATATTTGTGCTGGCCTTTCCCCCGTCTTTGATATCACCCTTACGTAGTGGAAAGGGGCGTTAAACTCCCAAACACCCCACACCCACACCCACGCATTCACCAATCACCCCACTCCCACCCCTCTATTTCTTAAGGCCTTAACTATGGCGGTCCGGACAACCCAGTTTGATTGAAATTCCCCAACAAAACAACAACAACAACAAAGAACAAACAAACTCTTTGGTGGCTATTTCTTTCTCATGGTCGCAAAGCACAACGCAACGTCAGTAAAGCTGTCTCTGGAAATTTTACATAGGCATTTTCTCGGAAGTTACAAACATCAGAGCTTTTAAACTTTGCATGATGATAGACATTGATAAGAACTTTACAGACATACCTGTTTTCAATGACCTTGGGTCCAGGTCAAGGCCAAACAAGCTATTTTGGGGGTTTATTGCCAGGAACTAAAAATACCGGAGACATCTTACTTGGTATGATGATAGAGAGTGATAGGATACGTACTCCTTTAAATGACCTTGACCCGTATCACAAGTGAGACATGGAGGCTTCTGTCTCACTAGTTCTATTAGGCGTTGAGACGCACCCAAATTACTGCTTAAAATATCTTTTCCGTGGACAGCTTTTCTAAAGTACAAAATATGGGTGATCCTAGATGTATTTTGTGTGCTGAATCCAAATCTGAAGATATCTCACCTGTAACGATTAGCATTTTTTTAGTATCGTCATTTTCTATTTTTAGCACTTGTACTTTTGGCTGTGCGCACCTGGCGACAAACAAACTTATGGCATTCTTTATAATTCATGGTAATTTTGTTCAGTTTGTTGAAAAACAAACATTCTGGGCATGTGAAACAAATCTAAGAGACTATGGGTCTTGTGAAAGGCTTTGAAAAAGAGATAAAGACAGTGATATCACTGATAAGGACAAAGCTGTTCACAGACTAATTCAGTATCAGATGCATGGCACACTGACACCTCAGGAGCATGTGTTTGTATACATACATACTGTGCCAAAAGCTCCAGGAGAGCATAACAATGAAAATCAAGATCTAACAAGAAAAAATCGAGGCATTCAACACAGATTTGTACATCTGTACATGTATCTTACCTGGGCTTGCGACGCGGAGCATAACAAAGAGTCATTGAAAGTTGAGTACAGCTATGTCTCCACATGAATGAAGCAGCATTACCACAGTTTAACTTATCAGTTAATTTAACGTTTAAGTCTGTGCATCACTAAAGTCTTTCAGTGCACTAAAAAAAAAATCTTAATACTTGTCCATAACAGAAAAATAACCACAGACGCGCAAGACATTTTGTTTATGAAAAGAAGACATCGACGTTACCCAGTAACCCCATCCAGAGATATATAAAAATATAATAAAAGGGAATAATAGAAGTATTTAAACCAACAAACCAACCAACAAGTGAGAAGAGGAACACTCAAAGTGATATGATGAATTTTATTTTTTATTTTTTGTGTATTGCTCGTATGAAGATGAAGATGAGAATGAGTATGAAAGATGATGTGAAGTGATGGGTTACAACGTATGATTTGTAGTGTGTATCAGTGTACGTGTGTGTTGGTTAGTGTTTATTAGTGTGAGTGTGTGTTGGTTTGTTAGGTGTCTGTAGAAGTGGTGTGCGTGGGCGTCTGTATGGGTGTGTGGCTGGGTTTGGAATTAAAGTTTTTTCTGCAGTGTGGTGGAGGTAAGAGTGGTCTGTGTGATCTGTTCGGTGTGGCGTATGTGGGTGTTGTGTATGGTTGTCGTGGTTTTGGTGCAGGGTATTTCAAGTGTGATGAGGATGTTGTGGGTGCAGATGTGGATGTGAATGATGTGTGCGTACGTGTAGATGAGGATGGTGTAGATGCGAATGTGGAAGATGGTGGCATGGGTGTAGGTTTGTTTGATGAGGGTGGTGCAGGCAGGGGTACAGATGAGGTTGGTTCAGGTGGATGGGAGTGGTGGTTTGGTTGAAAGTGGTGCAGATGTAGATGTGTGTGCGGGTAGTGTAAGTGTATGTGTGGATGAGGGTGGTGCAGATGTTGATGCGGGTTGTATGTGCACAGGTTTAGGTGAGGGTGGTGTGGATGCAGGTGTGGGCGTGCGCAACTGTGGTGGTAGGGGTGTGTTCCTAGTGCATGCGTCAAGTAGTAGTACTGTCATGTGTGGTGTGTGTTCCTGTGTAATCTTGTGTTTGAGTCTGTCCATTATGTTGTCTGTAAGTGGTGTAGTGTTAAGAAGGGAGTAGCCTTGATTGTTGTGATATGATTAAAGGTCCATGATGCGGCGTAGAAGACCATTTTTGATTCTCAGGTTGATGTCTGTAAGAAGTTTTTGCATGAAGAAAGGTGTAGATCCGGGTAGTGTGAGCTGTGGTGCATATGTAAGTGGTGCTGGGAGGATGTTGTTGTTGTGTGAGTGGATGTCAGTGATGAGTTGGTCTAGTTGGTGTGCAGTGTAGAAGTGTTGCAATGCTGTGTCAGTGTCTGTGGTGTACGTGTCCATGGGTTTGTCAAATTCTCTATTAATAATATCCAAATCCTCTGATGTCAATTTGTGTTGTGTTGTGGTTTATGCTGCGTGTTCTGTGTTTGTATCTGCGGTGTGTGTTATGGTGCTTATTGAGTGTTCTGTGTTTGTGTCCGTGGTGTGAGCAGTTGTGTGTGTTGCGGTGTGAGCTGGGGTGTGTTCTGGTGTTGTGTAAGTAGAAATATTGTCAGGTGATGATGATGATGAGAGTGAAGATGGATAAATGATATTGATGGATGAGGATGATGCTTGTGGTGATGTCATTTCTGTGGAAAGAAAAATAAGTAGTTCGGTTAATGTGGTTGTGTCTGCGTTTCTTTTGTCTCTTCCTTTGCAACCTCTTTCCTGGTGGTGCCTCACTCTCTGGCTCTGTGTGCAACAGAGACACATCCCTTGAAGCCCTTCCTTCAACGGGGCGGTCGGTGGTCTAGTGGTTAAGAGACTTGTCACCAATGCGAGAGGTGGGGGGTTCGAGTCCCACTCGGGGCAAAGAATTTTTCCTTCTCGTATGTGGCACCGTTCATTCGGGCCGATCGTCGGGGGTTCTCTCCGGGTACTCTGGCTTCCTCCCCCTCTGCTTTGGAAATGTTCAGCCCACCAAATTTGAAAAATAAATGTAATTCTAAATTCCGAAATTTAAATAGCTGAGCTGACCCTTCGCACCACGTGATTGTAATATGTTTATGTCCAGTGTGTGGGAGAATGCGTGTGATTCACGTGAGCGTGCGTGTTGGGTTCAGTTCGCGGCGCTTTGAGCCGATTCGTGAAATTGGGTAAAGCGCCTATACAATACTCATTATTATTATTATTATTATTATTATTCAATTCTGTGAAGCCTGCATTACATCATAATGCACAATGTTAAATAAATAAATAAATAAACACACATGCTGCTCATACAATTTACAAAACACACAGTTTACCGCTGGTAGTTACTGAAAATTTAATGTGTGTGTGTGTGTGTGTGTGTGTGTGTGTGTGTGTGTGTGTGTGTGAGAGTGAGAGAGAATCAAGAATCAAGAAAACTTTATTTTCCAACGGTAGAGGTAGTTAACGTGAAACAGTCAATTTTCATACCTGCCGTTGCTATTTCTAGTAATATCTATCTAAACAGAAAAATACACACACATGTAGCAAAATAGCAATAAAACCATAGGAAATGAAACTACACTCTAATAAGACAGGAACAATATTTTTTAAGCGTGGTGAACAAACCAATTACAAGTAGGAATACATGTAGGAAAAACCATAGGAAATGAAACTACACTCTAATAAGACAGCAACATTAAGCGTGATGAACATACCAATTACAAGTAAGAATACATGTAGGAATGGGCGAGAATCAACTGTGGGAAGATTAATCATCGTGTGACATAAGATATGTGAAGAAAAGCACTTTGAAATTTGCGACAGAGCATGCCTGTTTAACATGAGCTGGAAGACTGTTCCATAATGCCGCTCCAGAAAATGAAAGACGGCGCGTTGTTAAGTACCAAATTCAGGGCCAAAGGGCTGAGCTGGTGCTTTTGACGGGTGGCTATTACCATGGACTTAGTTTTTACAGGGTGTAAGAACATTGAATTAATACAGCCCCAGTCCGATACGCCGTTAAGGCCTTCCTGAAGTCGACTACTAACCACGGTAATATCGTTATCAGCGGAGTGGAGCGATGTGTCATCCGCAAACATGTCACATTCAATATGCTTACTAGTCAGATGCAGAGGTAAATCATTAACAAAAAATATTAAAAAGTAGAGGACCAAGTATGGATCCCTGGGGTACGCCAAGAGATATGTATCTGACATTGGAGAATGACCCATTTAGAACTACTTTCTGCTGCCTATTCTCAAGATATGACCGAAAGAAGGAAACAGCGGGTTCACTGCATAAACAACTTTGAAGTTTCTTGATCAAGGTGGCATGATTGACGAGATCAAACGCTTTTCTTAAATCAAGAAAGATGGCCCCTGTTATCTGTGCATTGTTCATGTTGGATAACCAAGTGTCTGTGAGCCGAGTGAGAGCGAGATAAAACTGATAAGAGGGAAATTGGTCGGTAGTTATTTGGATCTGCCAACTCTCTTGATTTAGGTAGCTGAATTACTTTCGCATTTTTTAGCTGTGTGGGGAACACTTTCTGTTGGATAGAGAGATTATAAATATACGTAAGGCAGTTGACAATATATGGTAAGGACAGTTTTAGGATCCGGGGGCTGATGTCATCTGGTCCAGTTGATTTTTTGTTTTGCATGTTACTTATTAATTTCCCCACTTCATGAACCGCTATGGGAGGTATACTAAAGGGAGCAGCACCGGCTGTTCTTCTGTTACAGAATTCGACCAAGACGTCGGGACAGATATATTCTGGGGGTTTTCTGGGACAGCAGAGAGAGAGAGATGTTACGAGGGCTGTTCAAATATTAATGGGAATGGGCCTGCCATTTTATAAGTAAACATCGCACAGAAAATAATTTTATACC
The DNA here is from genome assembly GCA_018292915.2 of Batillaria attramentaria. Classification (NCBI taxonomy): domain Eukaryota; kingdom Metazoa; phylum Mollusca; class Gastropoda; family Batillariidae; genus Batillaria; species Batillaria attramentaria. Next base: position 336,976 of record JACVVK020000260.1, read on the forward strand.
AAAAGAAAATCTGGCTCAAGCCCGATAAACATGCAGAAAAGAATGATGACATCATGGCGCATTTTAGAGTATGACCTCATTAAAATCGTCGTCCAAACTGCTGAGCCAGAAAACCATGGACGCCGAGAATGAGCATTTTCGCTTCTACACATTCATGAGGCTAAAACTCGGAGACAATGGCAAGAAAATCCTTCAAGATTTGCAAGCTGTTTTTGGAGCCAAGTGTGTCGGTAAGAGCACAGTTTACAGATGGGTCGAAGCTTTTCTAACTGAACAAGGGCCTTCAAGCTCAGGTACTAGTCCTGGCCATCCACTCTCAGCTCGGAAAGAAAGAAACATTACCCTTGTGAAAAGCCTGATTGACGAAGACCCACATTCGACCATACGCGAGTTGAGTGAAGCATGTGACCTCTCTATCGGCACCATACACAGCATTCTGCATGAAGATCTTCAAATGAGAATTTTTTGCAAGATGGGTACCCCATCTCTTAACTGACGAACAATAGAAACGGCGGGTTGATTGCTCACGCCAACTGCTTCAAGATTTTGAGCCAAATGGACCAAAAAGCCTGTGTGACATAGTGACCTGTGATGAATCTTGGCTCACGTTTTACGGCATCCCCAACAAACGCTGCAACCGGGCGTGGGTAGGCCCAGATGGAGACCGACCAGTTGTCCTGAGGCCAGGATTTCAGAGCCGGAAGCGTCTTTTCTCTATTTTTTTCAGCACCCAAGGCGTTGTGGCTCTTGATATACTTCCGGCGAAGGCTGCCATCACTGCCACGTACTATACCAAAGTGGTGCTCCGGAAAGTGGTGGATGCGATCTGCGAGCAGCGCCCAACCGTTGGAACCTCAAGGACCTTAATGCTGCACGATAACGCAGCCCCCCACAAAGCCAAGATCACCACGACCTTCCTAGAGGAAAGAGAGATCAAAGTCTTGGCCCACCCCCCCTACACTCCGGACTTGGCACCATGTGACTTCTGGCTCTTTCCTATCTTGAAAGAGCGACTCGCTGGACGCAAGTTTGATCGAATCCAAGACCTCTCAAAAGCCGTAAAATCAGAGCTCGAGGGTATCCCGAGGGAAGAGTACCAGAGGGCGCTTCATATGTGGCGAACAAGACTGGAAACGTGCATTCGAGCCAAGGGTGAATACTTCGAGGGGATGTAGAAGTTTGGAGTCGATCCGATGCAAGACACGTGAGTAATGGCAGCATTCCCAATAACATTTGAACAGCCCTCGTATTTTCCGTCTATAATGGTAATGCTACATGCCATCATGGCTTTTGTTCTTCAATATCAATGAGAAACTTTATCAATTGGAAACTTACCGGGCTGAGTCAGTGAATCGGTTGTAACATTGCCTGTGAAATCCAACACCTGCGTCAGAAGCCTCTTGCAAACTGCTACATGACTGCCGCGCCCGGCAGACGTTGCGACAAACACGCGAGTCACGTCACCTTGAGCACCTACCAGACGCTTCCATTTGTTCGAGAAATCTAGAATTCTGTCAAAAGTTGTCTCTGTAATTAGGGCGCAAATCGCTTCATCTTCGTTTGTAGCACTAAAATGAATGACACAACGTACTTTTGCAGCAGACGCCGCCGAGAGCGAAGCACTGAAGCAGATTTTTTCATTGGTCAGAAATCCAGCAAGGGACGCAAACGCGGCAATTACAACTCGGCGGTTTAGTCTTCCTTGTTTTCGACAGAGCTCGATTTCGGCAGATTATAACAGACGATTTCTATAAAATGCGAATCGTTACACGTGAGATATCTGCGGTTTTCAAAAAAGGTGCTGATGAGCTGTGTCATAAAAAAAAATCTTGTACTTTAGTAATACCGTCCACGGATTGGAACGAACGAGATCTCCGTCTTACTGCCTATATAAGCGAATCCTGGCCACAAAAAAACAAAAACCGAGAGGATCGTCCGGGCTATGATGACGATGAAAATGTCTCTAAACATGGATGGTGACCCTGTAGGGTGGTGGTGGTAGTGGTGGTGGTGGTGGTGGTGGTGTGTGTGTGTGTGTGTGTGTGTGTGTTTACAATGACAACTTTTCCAGGTCCGCTAGCGAGTGTCATCATCAACATGGTAAACTGTCGCGCATGCGTCGTGCTGTCTGGGATCCTCTGCCTGGCTGGCTTCACATTAAGTACCTTCGTCAACTTTTATCTGCTCTTCCTTTCTTTTACTTTAGTTGGTAAGAATTCTCTGCACGTTTGTTTTTGTGGTAGTAGTAGTAGTAGTAGTACCTGCTATATGTACACGTATTCATATCAAACTTTACCCAGGTTTTCACGATTTGTTTTCCGGCATAATTTCGTCCCAGTGTCCTTTGCAACATCGACGTAAGGATATTACAGGGCAACAGATCTTTCATTCGCTTAAAGTATTGCATCAGTACATGAGTCTACTGAAAGCAGGCCCGAAAATCTGAAACGAGGAAAACTAACAAAAACTCCCTTGTGGCATGGGTCAAGGTCATTCAAAAGAGTAAAAAATCTTACCACTATCTATCATCAAACCAAGTAAGGTGTCTCTGGTGTTCTTAGTTCCTGGCAATATTACACTTTTCCCCAAAACTGACTATATGGCCTTGACCTTGGGCCAAGGTCATTCAAATAAGATGTCTATCATTACACCAAGTTGGATGCCTCTAGTATTTGTAGTTTCTCCAAAGACGGTAATATTGAAATTGACAACAGACAGCTTTAATGACCTTGACTCAAAGTCAAGGTCATTTAAAGTGGTATGGGTATATAGTTCTTATCAATGTCTATTAGCATGGCAAGTTTGGCGCCTCTGCTGTTTGTTGTTTCTGAGAAAATGCCAATGTTACGGTTTCACAAAAATAGCTTGTACGGCCTTGACCTTGACACAAGGCTATTGAATACATGTATATCTGTTAAGTTCTTATCAATGTCTATCACCATATAAAGTTTAAAACCTCTGGTTTTTGTAGATTCCAAGAAAATGCCAATGCAAAATTTTAAAACAGACAGCTTTAGTGGCCTTGACCTTGAGTCAAGGTCATTCAACATGATATATTTTGAAAGGTCTTACGGCTGTCTATAGGCATGCCAAGGTTGGTGCCTCTGCTTTTTGTAGATTCTGAGAAAATGTCCATGTTAAGGTTTACTGCGGAAATGCGGAAAATAGCTTGTACAGCCTTGACCTTGACACAAGGCCACTGAATACATGTACCTCTGTAAAGTTGTTATCAATGTCTATCATCATGCAAAGTTTAAAACCTCCGGTTTTTGTAGATTCCAAGAAAATGCCAATGCAAAATTTTAAAACAAACAGCTTTAGTGACCTTGACCTTGAGTCAAGGTCACTCAGAATGATATATTTTGAAAGGCCTTATGGCTGTCTATCAGCATGCCAAGTTTGGTGCCTGTGCTGTTTGTAGATTCTGAGAAAATGCCAATGTTAAGGTTTTCTACGGAAATGCGGAAAATAACTTGTCTGACCTTGACCTTCACACAAGGCCATTGAATACATGTATATCTGTAAAGTTCTTATCAATGTCTATCATCATGCAAAGTTCAAAACCTCTGGCATTTGTAGACTCCAAGAAAATGCCTATGTAACATTTTCAAACAGACAGCTTTAGTGACCTTGACCTTGAGTCAAGGTCATTCAAAATTATATATTTTGAAAGGTCTTAGGGCTGCCTATCGGTATGCCAAGTTTGGTGACTCTGCTCTTTGTAGATTCTGAGAAAATGCCAATGTTAAGGTTTACTGCGGACACACCCACAGACAGACACACACACACACACACACACACACAGACAGACGACGGAGGGTTACAACATAGACTCCCATTGTTACACAAGGGAGCCAAAAATCAAGGCACCAAAACAAGAGAAACGACGACAAACAGAAGTCCAAATGTAAACAAAACAAATTAAAACAAGAAGGACAAGCAATCCCATCGAAACACACAGACACACACACACACACACACACACACACACACACACACACAGCAGCAGCAGCAGCAACAGCAACAACAACAACAACAACAACAACAACACTTCTGGAACAACTACTCTGGCGATTGCATTTTTCTGGGATAATTTGCAGGAGTTGGACGAGCCCTAGGTTATACCGGTTCCTTGATGGTCTTGGCCTACTACTTTCCCAACAGTACCAGTATGGTTACCGGCATCTGTATGGCTGGAGCTGCGATGGGCATGTTTATACACCCCCCTCTCTTCGCCTTTCTGGACGAGATGTACGGACTACAGGGAGCCTTCCTGCTGAGTGGGGCTGTGGCTTTCCATGGGACACTGTGTGGCCTTCTCATGCGTCCGTCGAGGTTTGAACGAGAACTAGAGCTGAAGATAATGGATACTGTCGTATGGTTTGAGGAATGGGGGAAAACTCAGTGTAGTAGTAATAGTGGAAAAGGTGAGGTCGGTTACCGTGCACTCCCCCGGCGACTCTATAAGACTAGTTTAAAAATGAACCTTGGGGTGTGCTGAGCACATTAGATCATTGTTCCCAAAAATCGGCAGGGTTGCACCAAGAGTTACAGCCCTTTAAGTGAGGGTACTGTCCGCGCTCACTGACCACACGCACCATAATGCATTGACAAGCAGTGATTTCAATCACTCAAAAGTGTCCCTTATATTTCACAAAATAGATAAGACCATGTACGACTATGTTTATAAACGTTTCTTGTCTTCAATAATACAAACAAAAACAAAATACAGCTGGATACTGCTTCACAGTGTTGGTTGACGTAAGCCAAGTCTTCTATCAGTGGGGAAAGTCTTGAATGGAGGGAGACAATGCCTTGTTCTCTTTCCTTGAGTCTAATGCATCATATCTGTGTGCATTTCTTTGTCTCCTATACCGTAAGTGGGGTATTCTGGTTATTTCAAACTTGACTGTGTCCTTCTGCAATGTGTCTTGGTGTCACAATATCAGATTTAACCTCCTACCCCCCAAATTGTCAAATTACAAGAAATCTCTCTTGTGGATTATCCCAAGCAATGTTTTGCCAGTAAAACTACTATCAATGAACACGTTTTCAGAGAAAGTGTTAATCTCTACCAGAACATGTGAAAAAACGTTAGGTAGAGTGCATCTAAAGCAGCCCTTAAAGGCAATATCGTTGTTTCAAATCGTGATAAAATCAAACAGAACTGCTCTTTTCTGTTTTTTGAAATCAAATATGTTACATCTGTCGGCATCTCTTTGTCTCAGAGAACCCAGGCGGGGTATGTTGGTTATTACAAACCTGATTATTTGATGCTGCAATGTGTCTTAGCGTCACAGTAACCGATTTAAGCTCCCCACCCCCCAAAATGTTGAATTACAAGACATGTCTGTAATGGTAACCCCAAACGATGTTTTACCACTAGAACTACTACAAATCAACATGTCTTCAGAGAAAATAACATCATGCACCAGAAAAAAATGAAAAAAGTTGGATATGGTGCATTAAAACTTGCGCATCATTGTTAATTGCGTGGTTTCAAGTCTTAATAGAATCAGGACATTTTTTGCCATTTTGTCGACAAGGTAAAGCTGGTAACCTGGAACCCGGCCCCAGCGACTCTATTAGACCGGTTTAAAAATCAACCTTACGGTGTGCTGAACACATTAGATCATTGTTCCCATAAATCCGTTAGCTTGCACCAACAGTTACAGCTCTTAACGTATATGACCCCCATACGCACTGAAGACAAGCAACAGACTGCAATTGACAGACACGTAATTTCAATCACTCAAAACAATTTGTCTTCTATTTGCCAATGCAAATCAAACCATCCATGGCAGTGTTTATAAGCGTCTCTAGTCTGAAATAAAACAAACAGAAATGAAATACAGCCGGATACTGCTTCACAGTGTTGACTTACGTAAGTCTAGTTTTCCATCATTGCAGAAGATCGTAGATAGATGGGTCTTGGTGTTACAATATGAGATTTAACCTCCTACCCCCCAAAAATGTCAAACGACAAGAAATCTCTTTGTGGATAACCCTAAGCAGTGTTTCGCCAATGTAACTGCTACCAATCAACACGTTTTCGTACAAAGTAATAATATCCGCCCGAACATGTGAAACTGTCAGGTATCGTGCATTAAAACTAGCCATTGAAGGGAATTTCGTTGTGTCAAATCTTGATAAAATTAAACAAAACCTACCCTCATCTCTTTTCTTAAATCAGATGCCTTACATCTGTTGGGCATTTTTTGGTATCTGAAGACCCCGGGGAGGTGTCTGCGTTATTTCAAACCTTGTTATTGGATGCTGCAATGTGTCATGGCATCACAGTATTGGATTTGAGCTCCTCACCCCCAAACACTGTGATGGTGAAGTATAAGACATGTCTGTTAATGGGTAAACACAAGCGATGTTTTACCAACAGAACTACTACACATCAACAGGCCTTCAGAGAAACCGATAATATGCTCCACACAAAAGTAGAAAAGTCAAGCAAGTAGCATTAGAACGAGCACATCATGGCAATCGCGTTCTTTCAAGTCTTACTAGATAATATAAGGAATACAGTCCGTTTCTCTTTTCCTAAATCCAGTGTATCCTATCTGTCGGAAATATTTTGTCTCAGAGAACCCATGTGTGGTATCTGGGTTATTAAAAACCTGGTTATTGAATGCTACAATGTGCCAGGGTTTCACAGTATTAGATTCAAGTCCCTACCCCCCATCATTTTTAAGCACAGGACATGCCTTTTATGGATACCTTCAAGCGAAGTTTTACCAACAGAACTATTGCGAATCAATACTTCTTCAGAGAATAGTTATATGCTCCATGCAGAAGTGGAAGAGGTCGAGTAGGTTGCACTTAAACTAGCACATCATTGCACTCTCTTTGTTTTAGGTCTTAATATAATCAAGGAAAAAACACCATTTTACATCAAATGTATCATATCGGTCAGCAATCCTTTGTCTCGGAGAACTCAAGCGGGGTATCTGCATTATAACAAACATGGTAATTTGATATTGCATTGTGCCTGGGATTCACAGTATAAAATTTAAGCTCCTACCCCCCATCATGTCGAAGTACAAGACACGTCTTTTATGAATACCTTCAAGCAATATTTTACCGAAAGAACTACTATTAATCAGATCATCAGAGAAAATAATGAATTGCTCCAGACAAACGTTGAAAACGTCAGGTAGGATGCATACAACTAGCACATTACCTACGGCAATCTCGCATTATCGTCTTAACAAAATCAAGGAAAAAACGTCAGTATCTCCTTGCTTAAATGAAATGTACCATATCTGTCAGCAATGTTTCGTCCTATAGAACTGAAGAGAAGTCTCTGGGTTGTTTCCAGCCTGGCTCTATGATGCTGAGACGTGTCTGGGTGTCACAGCATCAGATGTAAGTTCCTCCCTCCCAAAACTGTTGAATTTCAGGAGGACATCTCTTATATGGTTAGTTCCAAATCCAAGCGATGTATTGCAGCGCGATAGCTTCAATGCACCCCACCTGACGTCTACTGGTGTATACCATTACGTTTTGTGATAATGTGTTGATTGGTAATAGTTTTATTCGTAAACATCGGTTGAAGATATCCACTAAAAACATTATTTGTACTTTGACATTATGGGAGGGAGGAACGTAGATCTTATACTGTGACATCCAAACAGATCTCAGCATAACAAAACCAGATTTGAAATAGCCTAGAGACTTCACCTGGGTTAAATGAGACAAAATATTGCTCACAGATATGGTGCATTTGATCTAAGAAGAGAGAAAATGAAGTTTTGCCTCTAATTTTATGAGGCTTCTATCACTAAAATTGCCATGACATACTAGGTTTGATGCACTTCACCAGCAGCTTTTCACATGTTCTGGTGCATATCATTACTTATTTATGAAAATGCGTTGACTAGTTGTAGTTTCATTGGCAGGACACCGCGTGTGGCTATCCACAAGGAGACTTCTGGTAATTTGAAGTTTTGGGGGGATAGGAGCTTAAATCTAATACTGTGACACATGTTGCAGCATCGAAACAACAGGATTGCAATAACTCAGATACCTCACTTGCAATCTCTGAGACAAAGAATTGCTGACAGATATAATGCATTCGATTCACGAACAAGAAAAGGGCAGGTTTTGATTAATTTTATCAAGATTTGACACAACGAAATTCCCTTCAATGGCTAGTTTTAATGCACGATACCTGACAGTTTCACATGTTCGGGCGGATATTATTACTTTGTACGAAAACGTGTTGATTGGTAGCAGTTACATTGGCGAAACACTGCTTAGGGTTATCCACAAAGAGATTTCTTGTCGTTTGACATTTTTGGGGGGTAGGAGGTTAAATCTCATATTGTGACACCAAGACCCATCGCAGCACCGCAGAATAAGGTTCAGAATATTCCACATACCTCACTGCTGGTACCTAAGTCAGAGAATTGCTGACAGCTTTGATGCGTTTGAGTTAAGAAGAGTAAAAAGGGCATTTTCTCCATATATCTACGATCTTCTGCAATGATGGAAAACTAGACTTACGTAAGTCAACACTGTGAAGCAGTATCCGGCTGTATTTCATTTCTGTTTGTTTTATTTCAGACTAGAGACGCTTATAAACACTGCCATGGATGGTTTGATCTGTATTGGCAAATAGAAGACAAATTGTTTTGAGTGATTGAAATTACGTGTCTGTCAATTGCAGTCTGTTGCTTGTCTTCAGTGCGTATGGGGGTCATATACGTTAAGAGCTGTAACTGTTGGTGCAAGCTAACGGATTTATGGGAACAATGATCTAATGTGTTCAGCACACCGTAAGGTTGATTTTTAAACCGGTCTAATAGAGTCGCTGGGGCCGGGTTCCAGGTAACCAGCTTTACCTTGTCGACAAAATGGCAAAAAAATGTCCTGATTCTATTAAGACTTGAAACCACGCAATTAACAATGATGCGCAAGTTTTAATGCGCCATATCCAACTTTGTTCATTTTTTTCTGGTGCATAATGTTATTTTCTGTGAAGACATGTAGATTTGTAGTAGTTCTAGTGGCAAAACATCGTTTGGGGTTACCATTACAGACATGTCTTGTAATTCAACATTTTGGGGGGTGGGGAGCTTAAATCGGTTACTGTGACGCTAAGACACATTGCAGCATCAAATAATCAGGTTTGTAATAACCAACATACCCCGCCTGGGTTCTCTGAAGCAAAGAAATGCCGACAGATGTAACATATTTGATTTCATAAAACAGAAAAGAGCAGTTCTGTTTGATTTTATCACGATTTGAAACAACGATATTGCCTTTAAGGGCTGCTTTAGATGCACTCTACCTAACGTTTTTTCACATGTTCTGGTAGAGATTAACACTTTCTCTGAAAACGTGTTCATTGATAGTAGTTTTACTGGCAAAACATTGCTTGGGATAATCCACAAGAGAGATTTCTTGTAATTTGACAATTTGGGGGGTAGGAGGTTAAATCTGATATTGTGACACCAAGACACATTGCAGAAGGACACAGTCAAGTTTGAAATAACCAGAATACCCCACTTACGGTATAGGAGACAAAGAAATGCACACAAATATGATGCATTAGACTCAAGGAAAGAGAATAAGGCATTGTCTCCCTCCATTGAAGACTTTCCCCACTGGTGGAATACTTGGCTTACGTCAACCAACACTGTGAAGCAGTATCCAGCTGTATTTTGTTTTTGTTTGTTTTATTGAAGACAAGAGACGTTTATAAACATCGTCATACATGGTCTTATCTATTTTGTGAAATATAAGGGAAACGTTTGAGTGATTGAAATCACTGCTTGTCAATGCATTATGGTGCGTGTGGTCAGTGAGCGCGGACAGTACCCTCACTTAAAGGGCTGTAACTCTTGGTGCAACCCTGCCGATTTTTGGGAACAATGATCTAACGTGCTCAGCACACCCCAAGGTTCATTTTTAAACTGGTCTAATAGAGTAGCCGGGGGAGTGCACGGTAACCGACCTCACCTTTTCCACTATAATAGTCAGAGCAATGGAAACAACGCTATAAGACGGGCTGATTTTTCTACGTTCAAAGACAACTTTGTGTGGCAGAAATGCACGTCACTGGCATTCTCCGCATAGACGAAGATGCAGGTCTAACCCTGATGGTTGCATAGGAAAACGTAGGAAAACTTACGTCAACCCGACTGACGTGTATGGTGCCCCAGGACGCATTCTGGCTGGATGTGAGTGCTGTGCTGTGCTGTGCTGTGCTGTGCTGTGTGTGTGTGTGTGTGTGTGTGTGTGTCCCCCCCCCCCACCCCCCGGGCTTGTATCTTCAAAAGTACTCAACGGAGTGGCTTGAAATTTTGCAGCCTTAATAATTCAGGATCGTAAGGAAGAGCCTCCGAGCAATTTGCGTATTTTATTTTTAGATCTTTAGATACAGCAGCGACCTTTCATTTGGTTTTGCGGAGCCAGGCTAGCCGAATGGTAGAGCGTTGAACTTTCACTGCTCAGGTCGTGAGTTCGAATCCCAGCTGGTGTCAAATATTTGTGCTGGCCTTTTTCTCGTTGCCTGTCTTTGATATCACCCATACATGGTGGAAAAAGGACGTTAAACTCCCAAACACCCACAAACAATCGATTCGTTTTGTCGACAGTTTTGAAAGAAGGCGGGTTCAGGGGTCACATGTGAGACACGTGTTCTGCGCTGACTCGCAGGATTGGCTGTCTGTTCTTGCTGACCGCGCCTTTCTCTCGTTCCTTCTCTCCACTTTCTTTTTTGTGATGGCGTATGATACACTGCTGATCGTGCTTCCTACCTACACCATCCGTCTGAGGTAATTATCTATAGACATCACGAGACGTGGCCAAAACAGGTGAGGTGCCAGCGGATGGTTTGCGCTAATTAGTCAGCCGCGAATTAGTCTTTGTTGCTTGCGCTTCTTTAAGCCCTAAAAACTCACTCATCCTTTGCATTAATAAGGATCTTCTAACATAACAAGGTTTTATATAGCCTGGAGTTTTTTTGTGAACAATTTTGCTTGTGACTGCATCTGCACGCTCAAAAACAGTCTACCTCAGAGATTAGTGGAGCTACAAACATAACACACGAACGTTTTATAGCCGAGAACAACTAAGCTGTCCGTGAACGACGAGCATGAGCACAGTGTGCTTCCGGTGGCTACTGCGCTGCTGGCTTCAATCAAGTCAAGTTTATTTCCAACCCTCTGGGGGCATAGGAAACCAAAAGGAAACATATGAAAATCAACGAAAGTATCAACAACAACAAAAAAACAAACAAACAAAACCAACAACAAACAAACAGAAAAAAAAACCCAGAAAAAGCCCCCCCCCCCCAAAAAAAAAGGGAAAAAAAAACAAACAAAAAAACTGAACGAAACAAAATCAGGAACAAAGCATATACATACACACACTTGCACATACTACTGGCTGCATATATATACGTTCACATAAGTACTCATGTCAGTCTTGTGCATACTACATACACACACCGGGCCAATGTCCACACACACACACACACACACACACACACACACACACACAGCCGAACGGAAGCCTGTCTGTGGTGGCTGTATTTGTGCATGAGTCTAAAGGTGGGATGCTAGGCACCGCCACACAAAGCTCAGGGCGATCTGTTAGCCTAAAGATCTTTCAAACTGAGCCTTTGATATTGCAGTATTATTTCTGTAAAGTCATTACCATGAAAACCAAGGGCAATTAAATCCTTAGTATCACCCGGTGGCTCAGCTACAGACCTGCCTACTCGTCCGTATTAGTACAGAAAATCGATGCTCACTACGGTGATACGGTTATTTGTTTATAAATACGGTTGCTGTCAAAACAAAAGCGCGGAATCTTTGATAGAAGTGTTTTGTGCGAGTTCCCGCTAGTTTCGCAGCTTTGGTTTAACACAGAATACAAGAACGGTTCTGACTGGTCCATACATTCAAACCCGACCAATCGTCTTCCGCCGATGATTCATTGACACTGTCGGTCACATTGATCAAAGTTGCGTGCTACGCACGTGACTGAATATAAGCGGCTGAAGTACCTTGGGACAAAAAAAAAAAAAAAAAAAGCAATAATACCACCAGCTAAAGCCACAGTGAAAGCAAAGTTTCAAGCAAGCCGAGTAGACCAAACGCTAGCCGCACCTTGTTGCATCCAGAAAGACAAAACTTCGTGCACTGCACTGTGTGCCAGTCTTGAAGTCCGGATGGCGCAAGTGATAGCGAGAGAATTCAGAATCAAAGTCGCGTAAAAGCTGCCTGGTATCGTCGGTGCTCGGAAAGCTGAGTTCTGCTATGAAATAATGAGAGTGCAGTTACAAGGACATTTGACGGTACATTAATTTTGATGTTTCTCGATTCATTCGTCCACCATCACCAGGTCAGCTTTCTTGAAAGTGCGCTTCTCGTAAGAGCTTGTGAAATACTTTAGAACCGACCAAGTAGCCAACCAGCCAACCAAACAAACAATTACTCAGTAGCTTTACTGTTGCAGTTGTTGTACTTGCTGCCGCTGTTCTTCTTGAATGATATCCTTTTTTTTTTTTTTTTGCTTGTTCGTTGGGCAGTGGCCTATCTGAAACAGAAGCATCGTTCGCAGCCTCTGTAACTGGTATTAGCAGCGTGGTGTCGCGTTTGCTTGGCGGAGTTCTTGCACACGATCGACGCGTGGGTAGTTTGCTCTTGTACTGTGGCATCCTGGGAGTGGAGACGCTTTCAACGCTGGCAGCGCCACCCCTCCTCCTATCGGGTCAAGCTGGTAAGCTGATGAACCGATGCATAAAAATACCGTGTATTCTGTTCCAGGGAAAGTAACTGCACACTGTGTATGGTTTATGCAAAAAGTAAAATCGTATAAAAGTATAATGTATTTCAAAGTATAATATTATGTTGAATGACCTTTCCTCAATGTAAAGGTTACAGGGTCACGATGACAGTTTCAAATTTCCCTTTTGTTTTTGATTACTCGATCGGCAACCAACGCCATGTATCGGTCTCACACAATACGGCACATTTCTGGTTGGGCATGTGTGCCTGGATGACCTAAGCCTGTGGGTAGTCACATCTGTTGGGCAACAGTTTGGAAAATCATCGGCATGGCTAAACATTTTCTTTTTGCACAGTGCTGGTTGATGGTGCCTTTCTAAGACCATAAAGGCTTTTTCCGTTCTATAATTTTTCTGATCTTTTAATTCAAATTCTACAGCCTTCACAAAAAATTAAGAACCACTTGCAAACATCATTCAACTTTTGTCGTGGTGGCATGCTGGTGTAGTGCTGAACATCGCTGAAACGGCGGCTTATGTAGGCAAACAAATGAGCACAGTTCATAACCAGGGATGCATTCTTTGACCTGCATCTCATTTTAGTCGTGCAGAAAGCCCCAGGTATCGCTCACTGAACACTTAAACTCGGTCTAGTTTTGCCGAAATTGCAGATTTTCAAACGCGCCAAGCATGCTGTGTGATGCGCACGTGCCATACACACAGTGGTCGCCATATTTACTAATTACCCCTTAACCTTGCTACCGAATTTTACGGGAAAAATCTTATTCGTTTATTTTTTCTGATTTATTGAAACTGTCACCCATTATGTTGACTGGTCCTTAATTTTTTGTGAAGACTGTATGATGTAAAAACTGTCACCCATTATGTTGACTGGTCCTTAACTTTCTGTGAAGACTGTATGATGTAAAAGGGTGGGTGGGTGTTTGGGAGTTTAACGTCCTTTTCCACCACATAAGGTATGATGTAAAAACATCGGCTGGAAACGTACACCGTTGCACATAACCGCTCTTCCTCCGTTACGCGAGGAATAACTTCAATAAAATGCGTATTCGGAAACACGATCTCAGCCGTGTCAATGACACTTATTTGCCTCAGGTGCCTTCACGTACTCTCTGCTGGTTGGTCTGTACACTGGGAGCGCCGTCGCCCTCATCAACCCAGTTACAGTGAAAGTGATCGGTCTTCACAAGTTGGCGACAGGTCTTGGAATAAACCTTTTCTTCACCGGTGTTGGTGCATTAATTGGAGCTCCACTATTAGGTGAGAATCTTTACCCTACGTAGGTACGTGTGTTAGAGAGAGAGAGAGAGAGAGAGAGAGAGAGAGAGAGAGAGAGAGAGAGAGAGAGTATGTGTGTGTGTGTGTGTTTGCTTGTGTGTATGTACGTGTGTGCGTGCGTGCATCCGGGCGGGCGGGGGTGTGTGTGTGCGAGAGAGAGAGAGAGAGAGAGAGAGAGAGAGCTTTTTATATATATATATTTTTTTAACAAAGCTCACCCCTCAAAGACAACTTTGGTATCGTGCAGAGCTGGTGACCGGAGGAACTGAAAGACCGTACCGTTCTTTCGGGTTTATCGGTAAGCACACGATGTATTCTACGGTCTGGGGTGGGAGGAGGGGTTGGGGTGGCGAAAAAAATGTTATACCCCTCTACCCCTATTACAGGCCATAGTTTAAAAATCCGCAATTCACCACGCGTGGTTTATCATTGTACCCATAAGGATCACATGTGAGAATTATGGGTGTACCTAAAAAGTGCACTACCCCTAGCACACTCCCTGGAGTCTTATACCCCTAGTAATGTAGCAGCAGCGTGTTCTGGCTAAAGGATTTACGTCACGTTAAAACTCGCAGCTTTTTCGGTCGTAATCAACGAACGAATGTGGTGTATTTTACGTAATCGGGGGTACCGATTTGGAAAACTCTGTTTAAACGATTTCGCCCATGGTCAAGGAAGCCTTATAAAAACAAGTGTTAAGCACATATGTTTGCCAAACGCATAACAAATAAAAAAACAGAAATAGAAATATATAAAAAGCGCCATTGGTGTTGTTTTCAATTTGATTTCCTTCAGTACTAAAGAAACAGTCACCCCAAGAACGAACCATGCAGACTTGTCTTTCTTTCTTCCCTTAGCTGGTATGTTTGGATTATCAGTCGCCTTTGGTTTGCTGGTTGCGTATATCCGCCCGAGCGCCGCGACTGACGAATATCCAGATGTTCCGCCATCACATCCCGACAGACCAAACCCTGAAGACGTAGAGACCACAGGGTCGTCTCCTACTAGTCTCTGTCACGTGACCCTAGGAGCGACCAGCACAGCTTATGGCATGGAGCTTTGTGCCGTGAGAGGCAGACAGGGTCAGCTCGTGACTACAGTAGATTTCGGGTCGCCAGCGGCTGCCGCCGGCCTCCAGCAGGGTGACATCATTGTGGAGGTGAACGGAGATGACGTCAGGATGGAAGACATTCACCAGGTAGTCGGCAAGATCCGAGCCTGCGGTGACCAGGTGGCGCTGCTAGTGTTGAGGTGCCAGGCTGATAACACTGATCGCGAGACTGGTGATACGGATCGCCAGACTGATAACACTGATCGCCAGACTGATAACACTGATCGCGAGACCGATGATACGGATCGCCAGTCTGATAACACTGATTGCCAGACTGATAACACTGGTCGCCAGACTGATAACACTGATCGCCAGACTGATGATACGGACTGCCAGACAAATAGTACGGATCTTTAGATCTATTGATGATACGGATTGCCAGACAAATAGTTCGGATCTTTAGATCTATTGATGATACGAATTGCCAGACAAATAATACAGATCTTTAGATCTATTGATGATGCTGATTGCCAGAGAAATAGTACGGATCTTTAGATCTTATCACGATACGGATCGCCAGACAAATAGTACGGATCTTTAGATCTATTGATGATACGGATTGCCAGACAAGTAGTACGGATCTTTAGATCTATTGATGATACGGATTGCCAGACAAATAGTACGGATCTTTAGATCTTTTGACGATACGGATTGCCAGACAAGGGTGTTTGGGTGTTTGGGGGTTTAACGTCCTTTTCCACCACATAGGGTGATATCAAAGACGGGGCAACGATGAAAAAGCCAGCACAAATATTTGGCCCCAGCCGGGATCGAACTCGCGACCCGAGCATTAGAAGTCCAACGCTCTACCATTCGACCACCCCGGCGCCCCAGGATTGCCAGACAAATAGTACGGATATTTAGATCTATTGATGATACGGATTGCTAGACAAATAGTACGGATCTTTAGATCTATTGATGATACGGATTGCCAGACAAATAGTACGGTTCGCCAGGCTGATGATAGGGATGATAGGCGTATTTTGGATCGTCATGCACAATGAAGACAAACATCGCCAAAGATAATGTGGGACTAGCTGAGAGCCAGTCGTCTGCTATTTCTTCGTACAACCTACCCAGTATGTCAGTTGACTTGAGTTAGGAATAATTATGCGATTAATAAGAAGAAATGTTATACAGAAAAGTCAATTGTGCTGAACTTGAACTTGAATCTCAAAGCAAAAACAAGTCAATAATGTTTGCGTCAGAATGAAGTTGTTGTTGTTGTTGCTGTTATTGTCAGTGTGTGTGTGTGTGTGTGTGTGTGTGTGTGTGTGTGTGTGTGAAAAGAAAGAAATCCAAATCACCACCCCCCCCCACACACACACACACAAATAAATAAATAGATGAAAAACCCAACAACAACAACAAAAACAATATCATAACCCCCCCCCCCCCACACACACACACACACACACAAATCAAACAAACAACAACAACAACAACAACAGAGATGACAATTACGAACACACGAAAACAAAACAGCATCAGCAACAAGAGCAGCAACATCTATGTTCAACAACAACAACAACAACACTTCTGACCCTTTAACTCTTTTAAGCACACTCTGTTTTAAGGTCAAGGGCATACTTTATTGCCTCCTGAACAAACGTGTGACGGGAAGACGAGTGGCGTAATAATTATTAGTAAGAAGAGTAACTGACATGCAGCCAGATTCAAATTAACAAGTCAGTTCAGCCAATATTGTTTGTCGCAGTATTCGAGGGTTCGCTGTCAGAACGTCCTATCTCTCTTCTTTCTGTCTGTAAAGATGGCATGATTTGATTGACAAAGCTGCCGCGTAACAATGGCAGAACACAGTAAATCCATGACGTCATTTTGTGGAAAAAGACCATTACGTCAATGTCTTTCATTGGGGATGATGGACTTCCCGTGTTGTGCCATTGCACGGTAGACCTTCACAGATCTTCACCTAGACGCGCGATTTCGCTGACGACAAAATCCATATTCCTAGTCGTGACGGCGGTGTTGGAAATGACCATGCGGAAAAAGTTGACCAGGTGACCGTCCGGCTAATACCCCACCATCATGCTGCCCTCTTTCGTCATACGCTGCTTGATAGCTG
Source organism: Batillaria attramentaria (assembly GCA_018292915.2). Classification (NCBI taxonomy): domain Eukaryota; kingdom Metazoa; phylum Mollusca; class Gastropoda; family Batillariidae; genus Batillaria; species Batillaria attramentaria. The sequence continues at coordinate 354,223 of JACVVK020000260.1, forward strand.
GCGCCACCTGTAGGACGAATGCGTCAAAGGGCGATAATGCTGTGTGAAGCTACGGTCACACCCTACGGCGGGCCTACGGCCAAAAATCGTGGCAAATCTTGCGAACGGCGCACGGGCGTTCTGCGAAATTTCCAGGTCGCAAGGAGGCCGCAGAGCGCTGCGGCCGGTTTTCGACATGATCAACAAACTCTACGATCACCTGCGATTTTTTACACACTTGCGTTGGCCGCACGGCCACTGTACGGCCAACACACGATTGCCGCAAGTGCATCGTACGAATTTGACCTCTCCGGGCGAGAAAAATAGGTCACGATGGCCGCACGGCGGCCGCACGATGAACGCACAAGTGACGAACGGTTGTCTTGCGTGCTTCCCACGAGGACCGCACGATGGCCGCACGTGATCACAGACCGCAAGTCGGTAGTACGATGTTCCCACGATGCACGCACGTGCTCCGTGAGTGCTCCGCAAGGCTGACGCAAGACCAGGTGCGGGCCCGGGGGATGTTGGTGTGCAATGTAGTAGTGTTGCAGTGCTGTGTCAGTGTCTGTCAAGTTGTGTACGTGTCCATAGGTTTGTCAAACTCTCTGTTAATAATATCCAAATCCTCTGATGTCTTCTTTCCATAAACAAATTCAGTACATGTATATATGTAGGCTGGTCCCTATATGCATGAAAAACGCGCGTCGGCCATGGCCGTCGAACGACCGACGCACACCACGCGTACAGAGCACTTACGATAGCCGTACGGCGCACGCACGACACCCGTATAGCCCGTGCAAACATCGTCAACATCGCACGAACGTCGTACGAAGGCGTACGACCTCCGCACGATAACTGCGAGGACAACGTACGATCCGTACGGCCGTCGTACGATTTTTGACCAACTGAAATCGCAAGACGTTACCCGTGCGAGACTTGCGGGGAACGTACGCCATCGCACGTATATCGTACGCACGATTTGCAACCTAATTTTTTTTTTTCAGATCGTAGAAGCCGCAGGCCGCAGACATTTCGTGGAGATCGAAAGCATAAAAAAATCGTGCGGCCGGTTGTGACCGAGGCCTAACACTTTGGTTCATAGGGTTACATTCGATGGAAAGATAAGATGCTATTTTTTCGCCCATAAAAGGGGAAATGTCCAAGAAAGTTACAAAGGTTGAAACTGAAAATAAAGAACAGCTTTCTGTGGTATTTTATAAACTGGGAATATTCAGTGTTAGCTGATGAAGACAGAACATTAACTGACAACATTCCAAACAGGAGGAGCGAAATGGAAAATAAGCACACCCCTCAATGGGTGGCGCTGCACTGGGCCGACGCGCACACCCCCTCCCTAGCCGCCGCCCCCCCCCCCCCCCCCCCCCCCCCCCCCCAAGAGCCGGGGTGGCCGAATGGTAGAGCGTTGGACTTCTAATGCTCGGGTCGTGAGTTCGTATCCCGGCTGGGGCCAAATATTTGTGCTGGCTTTTTCATTGTTGCCCCGTCTTTGATATCACCCGTGTGTGGTGGAAAAGGACCTTAAACCCCCAAACACCCACCCTTTCCCCCTTCCCCTTCCTCCCCCCCCCCCCCTTGCCCCCCTCCATCTCCCCCTCACTCTATTCTCCCACCCCTTCCTGAATTTCCCTTGCTACACCAGTGTCTCAGTCTTACCTTTGCCAGTTGTTCGTACCACTGTTGTGTCTCGGGCTGGCCTCTCATACTGGGTGGTATGAACCAGAAACACACGTTGGTACACTCGGGCTGAAACAACAAGCCATACTCTCAGATTCCCGCAGATTGTCATGTCTCTTAAAAAGTTTTTTCTTTGTTTGTTTGTTGGTGCTTTATGTTAGCTTAATTAATGTTTTATCGTTATTCCTTATCTGAAGTGATTTAAGGCATGATTATTGTTTTATGTAAATATTTATATTTTTAATCCCTGTGGACAGATTTCCATGTATGGGGCAATGAAGGGAAATCCCTGACTAATTGATTGATTATTGTCGCAACAGTATAGCTCTGCCGTTGTATGAACTTTTTCTTCTTAATCGCTCCAACGATACTTCCTTTATATAAAACAATTCAGTATGATTGATTGATCGATTGATTGATTGATTCGTTGATCGATGGATGGATTGTTGTCATTCATTGGTTAATGGCGCAATAGTGTGGCTCTGTTTTCTCGATTAGTTTAACATTCAGTTGAACCGAGCATATCAACATTGACATTTGGTGTGTGTGTGTGTGTGTGTGTGTGTGTGTGTGTGTGTGTGTGCGTGTGTGTGTGTGTGTGTGTGTGTGTGTGTGTGTGTGTGTGATATACATGCTGCACAATAGGGACTTCCGGTTGCATTGTAGGAGATGGGTACCCGAGCGTCATCATTTATCCAGTTCAGTCAGACGATCTTTACGGAGTTTTATTGCATACTACATATACATGTCCCGTTTCCTGATGGCACCAGGGTCGGTATTTGTGAGTAACATGGTTTTGTTCTGGTATGCCGAGTCATTTATCAGAGGTGTAAGGTTTTTAATTCTGGGTTCGCTGTACACAACACAATGAAATAGAAAGTGGTTCTCATCTTCTGTTATACCAGGACAAAATGAACAAGTCTTCATGTTTGTGTGTTTGAATACCTACTGTTCACATTCAACTCAGAACTACCAAGTTGGAAACGAATCAAACTGTTTCTGAACTTCTCTATAGTAGTTTGGACACATATCGTTCTGGTTCAAATACCGTTTTAAACTAGCAGTAAACTGCAAACCTCTCACTAGAATAAATCTTATTGTCCCAGGTTCGGATAAAAGTATCAAGAAGTCTCTGTTTTAACAGTATTAAAAATGCTCTCCGGTCGCTAACTCCCCCATTCTGCCGATCATAATCAAAGCCATGTCTGAGTAAAGTATCTTTTTTATGATTTGCCCAAGACTGTCCTGTAACTAACGTCAACTGCTCGTTTTGGCAAATACTTCACAGCTCTAACAGTGCTGTCTACATGAAAGGGATGTCTGCCAGTCTCCCTGTACATCATATGATTCATAAAAGATCGTGATATATTTGGAGACCCCAAGTTTGAAGCCATTCGGCTGAGTATTTTCGGACATACTGGCCTGGACACACACACACACACACACACACACACACACACACACACACACACACACACACACATGGCAATCACTTCCGGCTGAGAATGCGTCCTGGTGCACCAGACCTGTCTGTGTCGATGCCGTATGTCATTGTCAGAGTTAGACTTTCCCCATCGTCTGCTTAGAACGGCAGTGACAAGTGTTTTTTTTTATCACAAATACTTGCCTTTGAACGCGGAAAATTTATTCCGTCTCTTAATGTTGTTTCCATTACTATGGTAACAACGTAAAAAGACAGAAACTGGACAAACTCTAAAATGATTCTAGACGAGGTGGTTTTAAAAATGATGATAACAGTTGATATTGAACAGAACATTTCGAGTGCGCAAGGTATGGCAGTAAATACTGTAGGTACACAAAACACTTCAAATGCGTCAGCTAAGAATAAGACACGTAAAGTGTAACTGTTACTTGTAAACCTATACGCGGATGTTGTGTGTCACGTTCACCAGTTAAATTCCTTCACGGTATCATTTTCATGCATGTTCTCAACAAGATAAGGTGTCGTTATTTTGTTAGATTCCTCTAGATAAAGGAATCACCCGGTCCTTTAAAACAGACTGTGTGTGTGTGTGTGTGTGTGTGTGTGTGTGTGTGTGTGTGTGTGTGTGTTTACTTCTCTTTAACTTACATCTTACTGTCTTTATTTCGCATTTGCGATGCTTTTTGTGCTGAACGTGTTCTGCTTGTGACGTTCTGCCTACATTTACCGGAAAAAGACGTGTATCGCACAATCTCCAGATAGATGATATCTATCGATCAGATCTCCAAAGATACATAGAACTACTTCTTCCAGAGATCTTCAATAAGGTAACGTCTGGTTCTCAGCTGTAACGTCCTTCGTTCAGTGCTTACAATTATACTCCAAAATAACATTGAAGATCCAGCAGTGTCAATGTTACGGGTTACAGTAACGGCTATGTAATAATAATAATAATATAGGTGCTTTATCCCAGATATTTGGCTCAAAGGGCCGCGAGCTAAACTCAAGACGCACGTTAACGTGAATCACACGCATTCTCTCACACACCGGACAATCACGTGGTGCCAAGGGCCAGCTCGGCAATCTAAATTTCGGAATTTTAGAATTTCATTAATTTTTAATTTTGTGGGCTGAACATTTCCAAAGCAGATGGGGAAGAAGCCGGAGTAGCCGGAGAGCACCCCTGATGTTCGGCCCGAATGAACGATGTCACGTACGAGAAAGAAAAACTCCTTGCCCCGAGTGGACTCGAATGTCACCTCTCGCACTGGTGACGAAGTCTTAACTACTAGCTACCGACCGACCCAGAAGATAAAGATCATTTACATCTGATCATAACCATCGAATGTCTGAAGTACGTGATGTGACTGCCAACAAACGGAAGAGTCTATTTTCCATGCAACACCGGTGTACTCATGTTACACCAGCAAGACATAATTATCTTGTCTATCCAGATCCTTCTTCTAGACCAGAAGTCACACCACACTGCTTCGTCACTCCTGGTCTTCGTGTCTGAAAAGTCGTGCTTGCTGTCTCCACTGTGGTTAACTGTTTTAACTTGCGCCACCCCAGGTAAGTCTGTGTTGTTCAGTTTATCGCCAGTGCTTTAAAATAACTCAGCCGTATGAGATGAAATTTTCAGTGTGTTTAGCGGAACCATTTTGCTTTAGTTTGCCAAAGTTTTACAAATTCTTGCCGAGAGATTTTTCTGACGATTAAAAAAAAAAATTCATGATGTGCCACTTTAAAAGTCACAGGAATTCTTCAGATTTCATGGCGCTAAATCATAGCAAAATGGGGTTTTCTTGGTTGATTACTGAAGAAATCTGTTTAAACACTTCTCGATGACGTCGGGAAGGTAAGCATTTTTTTTTTTTTTTTTTTTTTTTGGAAATAGTCTCATGACGCGTTCAGCACCCAAACTTTTGCCGGAGACACATCTCGCTGAACTCAAAATGGCGGCTCTGAAAGACAAAGTTTTATGTGAATTTTGCAATTTGAGGTCAGACATGTCGTTTCATGTCTTAATTAACAGCCATAATTTGGAATATTTGTCTAAGTATTCAGTCGGGTAGTGCTGAACCGGAAGTTCTTGTGAACTCTGACTTCCCATCAAAGTGAAGCCTGACATCTGCTCATTAGGTTAACTACACTGATTTGACGTAATACATGCACAGATTGAGACCCTTGATTATTTATGAAACACACCCGCAGTTCAAGGTGTTCCTTGAATTGTTTTGAGTAGTATATAACATCGTTAGTTCGAACAACCTTTGAATTTCCAAGTTAAAAGGATTTTCCGGGCAAGCATTTAGGGGCGCAACCAAAATACGCTAAAATCAGGCTTAGGCTTTGGCGTTCTCTGAAACGTTTTCCGCACATACAAAGAGTAGGGCTGCCCTCGGCAAATGTGTATATGACATTCTTCATGAATTGAGGACTGTTAGCCAAACTTCTGCTCCTTCCTGTTGCAAAAGCATTTTTTAAAATGGAAATTTGACGGTTGGAGACCAAAAAAAAAAAAAAAAAAACCCATAAAAAAATCAACACCAATGGTCGACTAAAAACCCCAACAAGACAACAACAACAACAACAACAAAAACCAAGTGGTTGCATGTGTGAATGATACACAAGACACAAGATTGACTAACCAAGGCGCGTCCAAGATTCTAGGCTTTCGTGGGGTGTTGGGGGGGGGGGGGGACAATATTTTAAAGCTGTGAAACACAGCATCAGCAGCAGAGGGGCTTGATCTCGCTGGGCATATAATCCGTTTGCTGTTGCAGTAGCCAACGATTTTCGTTGATACCTTTTTATGTAGCCTTTTCCGTATACCTATCATAGGGAAAAGTTGTTCCTGGCCTTGTGGCCCATTTTTTTCATCATCACACGGGGTTCTCAGTTTCTTCATTTCGTCTCGGCATGATTGAAATTTTCTGTGAAAACGCGAACTAGAAAAATGAAAAGTATCGAAATTAGCCTAAAATAATTATACCTCCTGAAAGCCTCAAGGTACAATGACGCAAAGCTCATGCTCAGTAATTGACGAGTACTCTTTAAAAAAGCAGGAAGAAACAGTGATGTCAGTGAATGACTTCAAAGTATTATTTTGGAATTGTTTGAAGGGTGTTTTGGACTTCAATGTCCTTTTTCACCACGTATGAACGATATCAAAGACTGAACAACGGGGAAAATTTTGGCCCCAGCCGGGATTCGAAATTACGGCCCGAGCATTAGAAGCGTAACGCTCTACCAATGGGCTATCCCGGCTCCCCTGGCAAATTCTTTGAAAATAACAAACATTTACAGGGGGGAAAATGGTTTGTATCACTTACGCCGAGGAGAAGCGGGGAAACTGAGAACCCCGACTGTCAAGACTATAGTAGGTCACTATAGTAGAATCAGCCTTTTCTTTAAAAGTGTCTTGCACCTCTATGAAAAACACTATCGCCAACAGTCGTTAGCGACTGCAATATTAAACACAATAGTCTAGTCGTCAAATTCTCACGCCAGAAGACAAGAGGGATAGGACGGAATACACTACGTCTTTATCCCTAAGCATTTAAATGTTGCATCTGCAAATTTAACTAAACCCAAAAGTCAGAATCTGACGAAAATCGACAGGGATGAGAGGCACAAAGGTTTATCACTTCAGCGCACCTGTTCATAAATCGAGCTTCCTGCAAGAATATATCTTGAAGGATAACATTGACATTTCGCCCAAACCTATCTACTTCACTGGCTTTCTTCTGCTTTAAAAAAAAAATTCTATTCGCACATTTCACTAAAGTCAAATACCACGCAGCAATATTCTCGTTCCTGGTGGAGGAATCCTCGTATGTAATCTGACGCCACCTCCAGTATCTACCTGCGCTCGACCGCGGTGTGTTTGTAACAAGGACCCTGTCTAGTCATGCTCAATGAAAGGGGTACACACTAACTCAGATACATTAGCTAAAGGCCTGATCGAGTTTCTCGAAAACGGCATTTAAACTTCCTTGTAGATTTACAAACTGGTCCTGGATTATTATTCCGTGTAGCAATGTACGCAATATGTTCCTTACAGTGTCTGAACAGTATTTTGTGTTCATCGATGTGAACGTTGCTCCTTTTTCTTCTTTCGTGTAGTTCTTTCTTCAGCCTACCGACTTTGTCCCTAGAAACAGTTAGTAGGCGACTTTCAATTTGCGGAAAACTTTCGTAAGATTCAAGAAGTCTGTGCCTGCGTCAGTTCGAGAATGTTTTCAAGCCAGTTCTTGTGTTTTTGTTGCCGAAGACAATCTTCCGCAGTTTCCGGTGTAGTATCCGGTCCGGTCCCCCCTCTGAAGTAGTCCCCCGGGGGACCAATTCGTGGCAAAAACTGCTCTATAATGGTCCCCCCTTAGACATCCACAGTTTGACTGGACATACCAAATAATCCCCATGAGAGTCCAATGTGGAAATGGAAAGATCAAGTTTGCTTTTGACATAAAAAAGTTCTTCTTGTCAAAGAACGTAAATGTCTATTTCAGGTTTTGCTAGAGAGAGAGATAGAGAGTGAGGGAGAGAGAGAGAGAGAGAGAGAGAATATTGATTGACTTATTTATTTATTGTTTGAAATTCTAGTAATATTTAATGTTCAGTATTGTCTAAGGGGGGACCATTATAGAGCAGTTTTTGCCACGAATTGGTCCCCCGGGGGACTACTTCAGAGGGGGGACCGGACCGGATGCTACACCGGCACTGCCACTGATGAGCATTGCCGATGTAGCCAGTCAAATGAGGCGCACCGCTAAGTCAGAAAGTTTCCTTCTACATTTTGTTTATCAATCCAGCTTTCCCAACCAGACACGGTGGATAGGGGGAACTGGAAACCGCCTGTGTTGTCCCTCTTGGGGCATCGCCGCGGGTACAGTGAACAACACCAGACCAAAGTAACTCACAAACCAAATTTTGTTTGGAAGCTGCAGTGCTCAAATTCTTGCAAAAGTATGAAAACCATGAATAAGTAAGGTGAAGACAAAACCATCTCAAAGAAAATGGAGCAAATTTACAAAAAATCGGAAAGAAAAGCAACAACAACAACACCGGCGACCATACATGAAAATAACTACAAATCTGTAGATGTGACTTTCACGTTGAATCAAAGCTGCAAAACTAAACACTAACAAGGAGGAACGGCCCCGTCCTACAAAGTTGGTTCTCCAAACTTCATTTTATTTTGTCTGTTTTGTTGTTATTGTTGCCGGTTCTCCCCTCTCCAAGTTCTACCAATGACACTAGATCCTCTACGACCTCGACCGATTAGTCACGTGACTGGGGGTGGGGCCGGGTGGGGGAAGAAGGGGGAGAGAGAGAGAGGGGCAGAGAGAGAGGGTGGGTGGGTGGGTGTTTAGGAGTTTAACGTCCTTTTCCCCCACATAAGGGTGATATCAAAGACGGGGCAACGAGAAAAAGGCCAGCACAAATATTTGGCCCCAGCGGCCGGGATTCGAACTCTCGGCCCAAGCATTGAAAGTCCAACGCTCTACCATTCGGCCACCCTGGCTCCCAAGAGAGAGAGAGAGAGAGACGTCAGTTCCGTGAACTAAACATTTGACGTCAGCCTCAGGCAGGTCGTCATACAGAGAGAGAGAGAGGGAGAGAGAGAGAGAGAGATGACGTCAATTCCGCGAAGTAAACTTTTGACGTCAACCTCTAGCACTGAGATGGTCTGAGGATGCTTGTTCATGTCTTGTGATTTCCCTGTTGGCTTTGTGACTTCTCCGACTGATTTATTTTTCACATGAAATCTGGAAGATCTAGATGGCTGATGAAATGTCGGAAGCAGTGGCGATACTTGCAGATTTTGTCTGTGAACCAAACATTTGACGTCAGTCTCACGCTGCTCGTCTGACAGCACCACCACTACTACTACTACTACAAGTACTACCACTACTGCTACTACTACTGCTACCACTACTACTACTACAACAACAGCAACTACTACTACTACTACTACCACCACCACCACCACCACCACCACTACTAGGCCTACTACTACTATTGATAATTTCTAGAGTGCTCATTTTAAAAGTTTTTCAACTTTAATGTTTTGCTGACTTCGTGGCCCACGTAATTTGCATCAGTATATGCGTATTTTTCAAAAAATTGGAGATAATCTGTCTTTGATGTTTAGAATTTTGTAGCACCATAAGTATGCATTCTATTTGCACAAAACTCCACACGTGTATTCTAGAATATGTGTATGATATGAGGAAAAAACAAAACAGGTGATTTTGTTTCACGTTTTTGCAATACTCAACGATTTATAGAGCGGGGGGTGCCAAAAACACATGTCTTCGTGGAAACAGGCAATATTTCAACAACTTGCCAAAGAAAGGGAAAAATTCTAAAAAAATGAAAAAAATTGAAAACATATCCCTACATATCTAACCTTTAAAGTTTTAGTTTCATGTAGGCGTTTTCAATACCCGTGTTGCAATGATTTACACTATTTTGCACAAAAATGGATGTCCGTAACTTTTTTCTCAGTCGTGTTACCCGAACAGTTTCCTACACACAACTAATAGTTGCTCCCGCCAGTAACTGACGACCTTCATGGTAAAAGTTGCGTCCCTTTGCCCGAGAATGTCCGTTGGAAGCGAACGTGCGTGTGAGCTCACCTCACGGTTTTGGAACTTCTGAACTTGTTCAAGGTAAGGGTAAGTTTTTTTGGTGCTTACATGGTGTTACCTGATCTTCGAGGCTGAAATAGAAAGAATAGTAGCAAAAACTACGTTGAGGAGTATGTCCTTTAGGGCTATTTCTCAATGATGGTACGATCTAGATCTGAGTGTTTTCTGAGGAGGAGCCATAATTTTTTTTGCGATTTTTCTCAGTCGTGTTACTATCAGTGGTGTTACCAACAAAATGGTAACACGACTGATGGATCAAGTAACACGACTGATTGTTTTTCTTCAGATTGTGCTTTCTCTTCAGTAGAAGAAAATGGTAGCTGTATTAGATCTAGATAAGTAATGTATTCATGTATTCAAACCAATAATACATGTATTTGTCTTTGTAGAGTTTGATTTATTGTGGGTGCAAGTGAACCATTTTCAAACTTCAGAAAGTGACAATCTTCACACATGAAATACATTTTCAAGAGTCAAGTCTACTTGGTATTTTTGTACTCTCAACAGAGGGGTCTGTACTGACTCAACTAAATCTATTGAAGCTATAGAAAAGAATTTTTTTTTCACTTCAGGAGAAATGGCGCTGTCTGCTGCGGCCAAACAGAGAAAATACAGACAGAATCGAGATGCTGACTGCAAGGCGGGCGAAATAGTTGGCATATCAGAAAGACAAATACGAGAAAGACAAAAACAATGATAAAAGGAAATTGGTGAAAGACATGACCAAAAGAGAACATAGACACGCCAAAAGGCAGTGGAGAATGTATAAACGAAAACAGTATGCCAAACATCGCCCGATTTGTCCAGTCTCTGAAAGGCCATCACCACCACCTGCACACCTCTCCCGACAACGACGTGCACACAAGAAAAAGACTCAGAAACTTCGTGAGGAAAATGCATCCCTCAAGAAACAAGTACATGAGTAAGAAAAGAAAATCTGGATGTACGAGAAAAAAAAACTTCTTAGGAATGCAAAGAAAGACACACCGAATTCAAAATCTGCCAAATTGCTTGGAAGGAAGTATGCGTCCAACAAAAGTGTTCGAAGAACTCTCACCTTTCATTTTTCCCTAAACAAAACCAAAAGCAAGGAGGGAAGAAAAGTCTCAAGGAACTGTTCACTGCAACTGACAGTATTTTGAAAAAATGCGTGTTTAGAAGGCACAAGAGGAATACACAGCAGCTGACAGAGAAGTGAAGAGGAGCACCAGGAAGGACAAGAGGGACTACATCGACAACCTGGCCAGTCAAGCAGAGGAAGCAGCCCGACAAGGGAATCTAAAAGACCTGTACCAGGTGACCAAGAAGCTCGTGGGCAAATTTCAGCAGACAGACAAACCAGTGAAGGACAAGAACGGGCACCCACTGACAACAACTGAGGAACAGCTGAAGCGATGGGCAGAACACTTCAGGGAGCTGTTAAATCGCCCCATCCCTGAAACACTACCAGACATCCCACCAGCAGAGACAGAACTACCCATCAACTGCGACAAGCCCTCTAAGGCGGAGATCAGGAAAGCCATCATGACACTGAGAAATGGAAAAGCTGCAGGGCCGGACGAGATACCAGCAGAAGCCATCAAAGCAGACACAGAGACAGCCGTCAACATGCTGCACAGCCTATTCAGCAAGATCTGGGAGAAGGAAGAGGTGCCAGCCCAGTGGAAAGAAGGGATCGTCATCAAGCTGCCAAAGAAAGGGGACCTCAGGGACTGCAGCAACTACCGAGGGATCATGCTCCTGTCAGTGCCAGGCAAGGTTCTCAACAGAATTCTACTGGAGAGGATGAGAGAGGCAGTCGACCCCATGCTCCGAGACCAGCAGGCGGGCTTTCGCAGGAACAGGTCCTGCGCTGACCAGATTGCCAGCCTACGCATCATTGTGGAGCAGTCACTGGAGTGGAACTCCCCTCTCTACATCAACTTCATAGACTATGAGAAGGCTTTCGACAGTGTAGACAGAGAGGCACTGTGGAAGCTGCTAAGGCACTATGGAGTTCCTGGGAAGATCATCTCCCTGATCCAGTGCACCTACCAAGACATGAGCTGCAGGATTGCCCATGCTGGCCAGTTGTCAGAAAGCTTCGAGGTGAAGACCGGAGTCCGCCAGGGATGCCTGTTGTCCCCGTTTCTCTTCCTCCTGGTCATCGACTGGATCATGAAGACCACTACAGCAGGCAGGAAAAACGGGATACAGTGGACACTCTGGACGCAGCTGGATGACCTCGACTTCGCGGACGACCTGGCGCTCCTGTCTCACAGCCACAGCCAGATGCAGGACAAGACTACGCGCCTGGAAGCCACATCAGCCGGAACAGGGCTCAAGATCAACAGGAAGAAAACCGAGCTGATGAAGATCAACACCACTGCCAACACACCAGTCACAGTCGGTGGAGAGCCCATCAGGGAGGTAGAGTCTTTTGTCTACCTGGGGAGTGTGGTTGATGGACAGGGAGGCACAGACCGAGACGTCACAGCCAGAATCGGCAAGGCAAGGGCAGCAATGGTCATGCTGAAGAACGTCTGGGCATCCAAAGTTGTCAGCATCAGAACCAAACTTCGCATTTTCAACTCCAACGTGAAGTCAGTTCTGCTCTACGGATGCGAAACATGGAGGACAACGAAGACGATGCAGCAGAAGATCCAGACATTTCTCAACACCTGTCTGAGGCGCATCTTCAACATCCGATGGCCAGAGAAGATCCGGAATGAAGAGCTGTGGGAGCGAGCGGGGCAGGAACCAGTGGCCAAGCAGATCCTGCGGAGGAAGTGGGGCTGGATTGGACACACCCTCAGGAAGCCAGCATCCAGCACCACACGCCAAGCCCTGACATGGAACCCGCAGGGGAAAAGGAAGAGAGGCCGACCTCGCAACAGCTGGAGGCGGGACACTGAGGCAGAGCTATGTAAGCAGGGTACCAACTGGACTGGAGTGGCAAGACTAGCCCAGAACAGAGTGCGATGGCGAAGGGTTGTCGATGGCCTATGCTCCACGTGGAGCCAAGGGCCTAAGTAAGTAAGCGTGTTTAGAACCCGAGTTTGCAAGGCTTTCAGAGTCAATCCGTACCACAAGCCTCATCCAAATAACAATCTGTCAAATCGGATCCAGCTGTCAGTGAGACAGTTTTTTCTTAGAGATAATGTTTCCACGTCGCAGGCCGGTACACGGAACACGATTACGAGAAGGAAGGTAAAAAAAAGAAGCGATTATTGTGTGACTCGATGCAGAACTTGTATCAAAAGTATCTTGCGGACTCTGGACAAACTGTGACCAGTGTGAGTTTCACAACCTTCTGGCGGTTGAAACCTTTTTGGGTAGTACCACCTTCAGCCAAAGACAGAGAAACGTGCCTCTGAAAAACTTGTGAAAACACAAAATACCTTGCAGCCGCCCTAAAAGACCATGGGGCTATTAAAACCAAATCACTGACTGTTCTTGTTTCTGACATTGTATGCTCAAAAGACAAGAAAAAAATGCATGTACAGACACTGTACCAAATGTTGCTCGAGGACTGTTTCTTGTATTGAAGATCGTGATTTAGAACAACAAGTGTCATGGGTACAGTGGAGAACTGTAAAGGAAGACAGGATTTTCAAAAAATGGAGAAAAGAAACAGTTGACTGTAACCATCAAACAAACAGAACAAGGGTCCCTTGGAAAACTCTGGGGTCTGTTTCATGACCAGTTGTCGGTGTACACTCGTCACCTTTTCAACAAAACCAATCAGTACAAACACTACTTATAGTTTTATACGTGAAAGCAAATATGAAAGCTAATGAGTGTATGGTACACATAGATTTTTCAGAGAACTATGTATGCAAGTTGCACAGGGAGGTTCAGGGAGTGCACTTTGGTGCCTCTCAGGTGCAAATAACTCTGCACACTGGCTGTTATTATGTAGAAGGGAGGGGAAAGCTTTTTTGTGGCGTTTCGGACAGCTTACAACATGATCCATCCTCTGTGTGGGCTTTCCTCCGTCCTATCCTTAGTGATATTAAAACTGCACACCCTCTTGTTGACACATTACACTTTTTCAGCGATGGACCAACCACACAATTTAGACAGAAAGCTAACTTCTATTTGCTGGCAACAGAAATTTTTCACAGTGGGTTTTAAGTGGGCCAGTTGGAATTTTTCTGAGGCTGGGCATGGGGAGGGAGTACCTGATGGAGTGGGTGGTACCGTGAAGAGAACAGCTGACAGAAGAGTTCTAGAGGGTGCAGACATCATGAGTAGTGAGGACTTTGTTGATGTAGTGTCAAAGACACTCAATCAAAGTATACAATGTGACAGATGCAGATATCAAAGCAGTAGAAAACCAGCTGTCCTCAAAAACTCTCAAAACCGTACCAGGCACCATGCAAATCCACCAAGTTTTTGTTGTCTCACCAGGAAACATTAAAGTCAGGGATGTTAGCTGCACATGCACTTAGAACACATGTCCTGATCACAGTTTCCAGGATTTTTGTGTGTCTCCTTGGGGTTCAGACTGTAATGCTGGCAAAAGAAAAAAAGGCTGATGGTGTGAGAATGAAAGCTGATTCTGGTCCTGGCACTACCAGCAGACCAAAGACAGTAAATGGACACAGTGCAAGGGAGAAACAGTTTGAGGACCATCTGAAAAAACTTCAAACCGCACAGACTTTCTGTGAACTACAGGATCTTTGTAAGGATTTTGACGTGGAGGGTAGTCTCCAAGGAGAACACAGATATATTGAAAGAGACGGGCTAGAGGTTGATTACCAGGGACTGGAACTTTCACAACGTTTTGTTACCTTTTGTTTAGATCAGAAAAGATGCTTGTAAGAAGGGGGTTACCATTTTACAATAAGTTTACAGAAGAGCGGAGATTTTGTTTTTGCCTTTGTACTTTTCAGTCCTGTTACCCTTCTCGTCAGTCGTGTTACCAGGTTTCAGTCGTGTTACTGGCAGTTTAAAAAGGGATTTGGGACATCAAATGCTTTGCATTTCAACCCTTATCTGTAATTGTCTTTTGCTGATGCTTATACTTCCACAGAAAAATATTTTCAACACTTTTGCATCACTTACTCTTCACTTATTGAAACAAGTATAACTAAAAAAAAAAATGTTTTCTAAAAAAAATCACAAACTGTTTAATGATCGTGACCTTTTTTCATTACAAACACAAAAATAGTATTTTTATGATGACCCACAATGTAACTGATAATTAGAGAGTAAAGTTGTCTCTGTTCGTGTTGTCTGTCATTTACAAAAAAAAATGAAGAAAATGGTAACACGACTGAAAAAAACAACAATCAATTTTCTTTATTTATTTTTATTTTCCAATCTGGTTTGAATTAAAGTCACAGACTTCATGTATGAAAGCTATGACTTCTGTACAGCAAATAAAATGTATCAAGAAAGTGCTTGAAGTATGTTTATTTTTGACTGTGCATTGGGTTGAGATTCTCCAAAAAATTGAAAAACACTCATATATCATATTTTACACTCGCCAGTGCAAACTTTCAGTGTTAACTATGAGTGCTTTACGTCCAGAAATACTGTAGTAATGAAACAGAGAGCGAAAGTGTGAATTATGACTTTCCATAAACCACTCAGTGGTTTACGAGTTCACAGAAACACACTCCAGTTACGTCATCACTCAAAAAGTGCGTCATTTCAAAGATTTGGAACTCATACGTCACGGTCGGTGCACAGTTATTTTGCTCACTTCTGGGGGTGAAATTTTATTTTCTTTGGATCACGTAAAAATTGATCGCACAGAAAATTCTCTGCGAAGTATTTGCGAGTGCACTTTTAAATGTCAGTACATGAGCACATGCTTTGGGTAATATTCTTCTTAACATCAATCATCAATCAATTTCAACTGCCCTACGCATCATTTCCTCACAAGTCAGTGCGAAGAATTTTGAGGGGGTACAAGTCACTGGTCACCCTACTAGAAAAAAAAATGTCGCAGAAAATGTATGCGACTAGAGCAGTAGAGGTAAGTGTGCTCGTGGTATAAACAGCTTACATGTTTAGTTCTCGTGGTTTACGGCGAAAGACTAACCCCTCGCCGGAGGCTCGGTAGCTACACAAACAATGGAACCATCTCGGGGTTAGTCTTTCGCCGTGAACCACTCGAACTAATCATGTAAGCTATATTTACTACGCACACTTGTATTTACCTTTGCACATCTTTTTTTTTTTAAATTGTAATTTGTTCACATGCCATTTGAAAGAAACGGAGGTAATGGTGTTATACTATCTTGTCCACCACAACTTTAGGCCTGACACAGTTTCAACAGAGTTTAACCCATTCATGCCCAGCGCCCAAAACATGGGACGACCTAGTAATGACCTAGTTGGGTAAGCGTAACACCATACAGTGAATAAAGAGTGGCAGTTTGCTTCTTTTGTGCATTCAGATTTTTGTGTAATGCGTGCGTGCGTGCGTGGGTGTATGCGTGAGTGCGTACGTACGTGTGTGTGTGTGTGTGTGTGTGTGTGTGTGTGTGTGTGTGTGTTTCCATTGCTAGCAAGCAAACCTTATACGTACGGAGTAGCGCATGGCACCGACAGTGTTATATTCTACATCAGATGACTCACACTTCAGGTCATTATGTGGGTCGCTGCCGCAGACGACAAATGTGATTGGTGCTACCAACGTGGAACTCCAGTCTGACACAATTTGTGTACTTACACTTTTAAATAACACTTGAAGGAATTCACACAAGCAGCAATAGTCGCGCCTGTTTCAAACACTTGATGACACTGTGGTGCTGCTGTAAGCGGACTATACAGCTGGAGGTATGTCTACGTATCCACGTTAATTTTTCTCATAATCATAATGATACGGAGTCGCCATGGGTGGGGTGGGTGTTTGGGGGCTTAACGTCCTTTTTCTACCACGTATTCTAAGCGCGATAGGCAGTCACACAAGGAAATAGTAACGTGATATAGGGGAGCTCGCTATACACCGCAGAATATGGGACACAGTGTAGACACAGACGAACAAGACTATGGATGTCAGTAGAGGCTACATGGTGGTATGCGAAGTGAGTTTTGTGAAACGAAAGTAGCGCTGCCTCTGGAATGGTTATGGTTATCCGTCCTGATGTATTATCCACCATTCGACTCTGCTTTGGTTTGCTTTCTGTTGTGTGTTTACCAGCAAAAGCCATTTTGCTTCTCACTAAAGTATGACTCGGCAGTAAAAGGTCCCATACAGAAAACGTGTTTCAGTTTAAGATCATCAAGTTACATACAAGTCATTTTACAATCACCCCCCTCCCTCCTTCCCCCTTACACAAAAGATTTTTGTTTGGCATGACACAGTTACATACTAAACAAAACAAAATCATCTTTGTATTGAATTATTGTAGGTGGGTTGTTTTGATGATGATGATGATGATGATGATGGAGACTTGATATAGCGCACGGCTCCACCCTAAGTGAGTGCTCACGGCGCTTAGGGAGAGGTTTTGAAAGGAAAGATGGTGAAACACACACACACACACACACACACACACACACACACACACACACACACACACAAAAGAAACTGCATAATTATGATTGTTGTGTGTGTTCATTGCGATTTCTCGAAATAAAGATATGCACTGATCTTTCTGCAGTGGTTGGTGTGTGTGTGTGTGTGTGTGTGTGTGTGTGTGTGTGTGTGTGTGAAGAGAGAGAGAGAGAGAGAGGGATGGGGTATGGTTGTTTTGTCTGATACACCTTGCTCTGCTGTTTATTGTCATAGCGGCTAACATAAAAATAATAATAATAATAATAATAATAATGAATATTTATTTGCGCCTATTCTCTGCGAGCTCTAAGCGCTTACAGAGAAGTTAAAATAACTAAAAGAAACTAAAAAGCTACTAGAAGATAAAAAAAAGCAATAAACAGCTAAAAGAACACACACACACACACACACACACACACACACACACACACACACACACACACACAGTGTCCGCCATTCACTCATCATTGTTGTGATAAAAACAGGTGTATTAAAAATCGGAATATTAAAAACTTCAATATAGGCAACAAAGGACGACAGAGATTTGATTCCCGAATTTTCTATTAAACAGCCCTCACGTACATACACATACAATGACAGCACTACTTATCGTTTTCTAACTCGCTGGCAGATCTTTCATTCTGAGAAAGGCGAGCTCAAAGTCCGTCTTTCTTGTTACAGTGTTGTTTTATCAGGGCCAATGTGATAGTATTCCGTATTGATACAACTAAACATGTACAGGGACTCCTTGCACTTTCCCTTACTTGCTCTGTGAGCGCGGTGTGTTCCTATCAATGTCCCGGTCTAGTCATACACAGTGTAGGGCTTTGTACCAGATACTGACATTATTTGCAGGTCTAGTCGAGTTTGGTTCTCCCCGAAACTGCAGTTTAACTTCCTTTTAGATAAGCCAGATAAGCAAACCGATATTATATTAATAAACGCCCCCTTACGTCATACAGTGAGTCACATGACCTGAAGGCGTGATAGCTCGACTTTTACACAGCTTCGCCGCGGCAGCGACCGTCCCTACATAATTGTGTGAATTGACGAGAGCACGTATCCATGCACCGGTTCATATCGCCCTATTGCATATCACGTGACCCCGTGACTGATTTAGAATTTCACAATGTGTGTAAGGGGCGGTAAGCTGTTTGCCATAGAGACGTGAACACAGCAGGTCAGTACTGATTCACACCTGCTTGATGGCAGTAATACTGTCGTTATGTAGGATTTATGTGTGTTACCGTGTTTTAAATCACTCAGCATTTGAACTGGCGAAAATCACTCTGACTCTTCCACAAAAGCAGGTCCACTTCTTTGTCATTTATCGTCCCCCACCCAGCCGGAAAAACAAACTTACTGACTCGCTCTTCTTTGATCAGTTTCCTACCCTAATTGAACACTGCAATGTCCTCGCTGGCAAACTGATTATCCTTGGTGATTTCAATTTCTACTTTGTCCTCACAATTCAAATACCATGAAACTCGCTGAAATACTTAACATCTTTGATCTTGTTCAGTCCGTGAACCAGCCCACTCACAGAGACGGCCATATTCTGGATTGAATCTTGAATAGGCCCAGTGATAATCTTCTCAAGTCGACAACTGTGTCACATGCACTTGAGTCTGATAACCTGTGTGCCATCACTCAGTTAGATGTGTCGATACCACCCAGTCAACCTGTGTATGTGCGAGCTCGCAACATACGCGCTATTGACAGGCTAGCTTTCAATGCGGATCTGCATGCATGCCTGTCAGAGCACCCCAGGCCATCAGCCGAGCAGTTGAATTCCTGCCTGCAGATGCTGCTTGATAAGCATGCCCCATCCACCCGCCGAAAAGTGTCTTCAAAGAAATCAAATTCCCCTTGGTTCAGTGCCGTGGGTGATCAGCTCTCTTAAAGATCGGTTCTCTTACCGCTAAAAGAGAGCGACGTCGAGCTGAGAGACAGTGGTTGTCTACAGATCTCACGGTACACAGACAAATCTTCAACGCCGCCAAGAGATGTGTCAGTCGCATCGTTCAAGCAGCCAAAACAGCCTTCTTCAGCTCCAAGATCACGGACAGCAAGTCTTCAAAGCAGCTTTTTAACATCACCGGCGAGCTGACTGCCAGAAATGATCCGTCCCCACTACCGACCATCTTCCCACCTGTTGAACTTCCTGATCGTTTCTCTCAGTTTTTCACAGAGAAGGTCCAGACCATACGAGACAGACTTGATGGACTTGCTTCCTCATCTGCCTCAGACCCTGCCACTGTCTTTCATGGTGACCCCCTTACTGCCTTTAGGCCTGTCACTGAACAAGAGGTGCACGAGGTGTTGTTGAAGACCGCACAAAAGACATGCAGCCTAGACCCGCTCCCCACCAGTCTTTTCTATGAATGTCTTGGTGAGCTGTTGCCAGTAGTGACAAATATGATCAATGAATCTCTGTCCTCTGGCACATTTCCCGCTGTCTTCAAAACTGCTTTAGTGAAACCGCTTCTTAAGAAACCCTCTCTCGATCCCAACAGTCTTAAGAACTATCGGCCTGTGTCTAATCTGCCGTTCCTGTCCAAGATCACGGAGAAAATTGTTCTCTCTCAACTTCTCCAGCATCTAAACTCAAACAACCTTCTGAGCCTCTATCAGTCTGCTTACCGCCCCGGTCAATCCACTGAAACTGCACTCTTGAAAATAGTGAATGACTTTCTGCTGTCTCTTGATGATGGTAAAGTTTCTGTTCTAACTCTGCTGGATCTTTCCGCAGCTTTCGACACCATAGACCACCAGATTCTCCTTCACAGACTTCAGCATGTTTTTGGTGTACATGAGACTGCCCTGGCATGGTTTAAATCCTACTTAGCGGACCGAAGCCAGACGGTCTCTGTCAGTGATAGGCTGTCACATCCAACTGTTCTACAGTTCGGCGTCCCCCAGGGGTGCGTCCTCGGGCCTGTGATGTTCACGCTCTATGTCCAGCCGCTCTCCCAGGTCATTGAAATGAACGCTTCTCCATTTCGTACCACGCTTTTGCGGACGACACGCAGCTTCAGCCTCGTGCCCGCCTGATCAGATTCATGACACCATTAAGAGTCTTCAGGAGTGTGTATGAAATTAAACTATGGATGACTTCAAATAAACTCAAATTAAATGACAAAACTGAGGCTATGATTGTTGCCTCACCGAGAATTTCCCGGTCGGTGTCACTCCCTCAGTCCATTGAGATATGTAATTCCACTGCGCAGTACTCTCCTCACGTGAAAAACTTGCCTGGTCAGGTCACAAATGTCTGTAAGTCTGCCTACATTGAGTTGAGACGCATTGCCTCAATCCGTCACTACCTCACAAAGGATGCAACTAAAGTTTTTGTCTGTGCCTTCGTCCTATCCAAGCTGGACTACTGCAATGCCCTCCTGGCTGGCTGCCCTCAGTTCCTCCTAAACAGACTTCAAAAGGTTCAGAATGCTGCCGCTCGCTTAGTTCTTAAAGCGGAGAGTGGGTGGGTGTTTGGAGGTTCAACGTCCTTTTCCACCACAGATATCAAAGACGGGGCAACGATGAAAAAGCCAGCACAAATATTTGGCCCGAGCCGGGATCGAACTCACGACCCGAGCATTAGAAGTCCAACGCTCTACCATTCGACCACCCCGGCTCCCCTCTTAAAGCGAAGAAATCAGACCATGTCACACCCCTTCTCCACACTCTGCACTGGTTGCCTGTGTCCTCTAGAATCCAATATAAGATTTCATCCCTTACGTACAACTGTGTTACCTCTTCCTGTCCTCCATATCTATCTTTCTTGCTTCAGCTTTACACTCCTTCGAGACTACTTCGTTCTGCTGCCGACACTCGGAAACTCCGTATCCCTCAAGTCAGAACAAAGACCTTTGGTCAGCGTAGTTTTTCATACCAGGGTCCGACTTGCTGGAATGATCTCCCAGCATCAATTAGATATGCAGACACAAAACCATCCTTCAAGCAAAATCTGAAAACTCATCTCTTCACTGCCCCTAACCAATAGCTGTCGCCACATCATCATCTTGCTGGTCGTGTGTGTGTGTGTGTGTGTGTGTGTGTGTGTGTGCCGGGGGCAGCGGAGGCCGTGTATGATGCTGCACATTATGTGTTTGTAGTTAACTGTATGCCGTGTGTGAAGGAATGTTGCGTGTGTTTCCGTTTCTGTGTGAGTGAGTGCGTGTTGACTGTAAGGCGCCCTGAGCTCCTGCAGGAGGGAGGGCGTCCCTGAAATACCCATTATTATTACAGTATTATTAAATATGTCTGTGTCACGATATTCAATGTATGATAACATTGCTATTGTACCTTCATGCGATCAGACGGCTGCTTGACCTTAACAGTATCACTCTCTTTTCAAACACGGTGAACGGCCTTGACCCAGATTACCTGTAAGCTTGCGTTTCTCAACAAGTGTAGTCTACCTTCCAGTTAGCTATACAAGGTGGTAGTCAGGGACAGACGTTGGGTTGTGTTTGTGTGTTGGGGAGTGTACGTGTGACTAGGGCACCGTTAAGACGTTGTGTGTGTTTAATAATAATAATAATAATAATAATAAATTAATAATAATAAATGGTATTTGTAGAGCGCATTTCTTTAAATAAAACTCAATGCGCCTATCACTCACTCACACTCACGCACATTATACAACGATGAACGGACACACACTGGTGAAACTGACTAGCTATACAGAAAATTACTGGTGTTGGTTATTTGTGGCCTCATGCCGCTCAAGCAACAAAAACTAGCAGACGTGTTTCTCGCACACTTCTACTACTAGTGTATCATTCTAGCATTGACTTCAGGTAAGAATAATCTGGAATAATCACATGCAAGAATGTGCATCGTATTTTGTTATGTGGATGTTTGAACTTGGTATCAACTAGAGAACACTACTGTAGCATAACGTTAGAGATACATCGTCTAGGATGGACAACTCTTACTGTGACAAAAACAGTGTTTCCCACAGACGCCGCCAGTACTTGGTCAGTGGTCAGTAGTCTGCCCAAAGTCTGACTTAGAGCTCTGTAAACCTGTAATCTAACCATCGGCCCCATGTGAACTGTACTCCCTGTCCGAATTTAGTACGTATCGAGTACAGCAGGGGCCTTTAGGAGTCGTGTGCTCCACACAAACTGGTGACGTCATTTCAGATGGTCACCCGGATGTGCCTGTCAATATTGGAGTTCACCATGTAGCCAGTTAGTATTGCTTCTGCGTTAGTTGTGTGAGTATTTCACACGCGTGCTGGGAGAGAAAATCGCTGCTAACAAAATGTCGACGGGTGTTCCGAGAGGCGCGCTACCGTAACTGACGATTAAGACAAAGGGGGGCAAGCGCCGTAAGTAGGTTAGATTGACTGCATGCGCGTGGGCCTGGCGCTGACCTGTGACTACACGGGACTGAACCAGAAAGACATGCCAGCCCGCATCGTGTATGTGTTTACGTTTGTAGGGTCATTAGGTGTCACGTGATACCAATGCCCGTTTATGGTTCTACGCATTACACTGTAACGCTTAGTAGCCGGTATACTCGCATTTTGGCTGGTATCGTAGTAACGACGGCCCGGAAAGGGAACATACATATTTTGCTCACATCTAAATGAGACCATGTTTTTGTCACCATAATAAGCTCAGGTCGATCAGTGAGCTTAACCAAAGCTACAGGATGTAACGTTAAAGAATGCGCCTACAACAATTGCATATATCCATCTCAAAAAGGATTGCCAACACTGACAAGCTAATTGTTATTTTTATAGCTGTACGGCACGTTAAAAGAATATCTTGACTTTGATGATTATTTGGTGGAAAAACATGTGACATATTTGACATACATACGATATAAGCTGCACTCATCAGAAAGCAGCCAGGCAACCAGTATAATAATTATTGTTTTCATTTCATTTTTGTTCTCCGATTCCTTCAGCGATTGGCGGAGGGCCGTGGGGTAGCCCTTGATGTACCTCCAAGGGAAAGGTCGTTGATATTTTGGTAAAGAAAAGGTGATACCCACGTAAACAATGCCCGAGTACCTATCTAAAGCCCACCAGGCTTACAATATTGCACTGCCCTTGACATTGCGGTAAACCAACCAGTCAGGTGCGGTCCGATGAGCGCTTGGCTTTCGTCTACTGTTTCCTTGCTGCGAAGCTGTGAAATCGTTCGGATATAGCTCAGCCGAAGATTACGTGCAAACGGTACGTAACTGATTTGAAATCATTTTCTGACTATCACTAAATATCAACATGCCCCTACACAGACCGATTTTTTTTGCCGATTTGTGGACACAGACCTCGCAAATCCAACAAAAGATTCGCCAAACGGGAAGTCGTCTGCTGCTGTGATCATTTCTGCAGCGGCAGGTAGCTGTGTCAGCACAGCGATACTGGTTAGAAATCTGGAGCAAGCAAAAGATAAGAGAACGCATAGAAATGGCGCAAACGTTTCGCGGGTGAACGCGACAAGCTGCCCAGACAACGAAACAAACATTTCACGTACACATCTATACCAAAGAAGGCAAGGGAAAATTTCAAGCGGGAAGCGGCCATTCCACGGTTTCACATGGAGCGACGTTAGCACCAAACCGTTTTGTAGCTAGCTGTGCATCAAGGGTGAAGCTTGGTTTTACAACTCAGCTTTACGCAAAAACTCGGCTTTAAGAACTGAGGTTAATCATTAAGGTAAGTTTAATAAACTGAGATGACACCTTTATAGCAGTTTCGTACGTGCCAAACGCACAAATAATGCGGCGATACATGTACTGTTCAACAACGAGCTTGGGCCTCAGGTCTGCTTCGTGCAAATAGCGCCTCATAGATTTACTTCTGTAAACAAAGCTTGCAGGGAGAAGCCATTAACTGTGTCCGAAATATTGGTTTTATACTTCAGTTTTCAGAGATGGAAATGAAAACAAAACTATTATATGCTGGTTTTCGGGGGTAGGGCCGTAGGTGTGGTTTGAGCGAGGTGACAGAGAAGAATTGTAGCCTTGGGAGGCTACAGCTTTCTTCTCTGTCACCTCCCTCAAACCACACCTACGGCCCTAATGTCTGTGGCTTGCGATTGGCGGGCTTTACGACTGCAGTAAAACCATATCTGACCCTATGTTATTTTATTGAACCTTAGCTCTGCTACAGCTGGAGTACTTGACTTAGTTCCGGCTGATATAGATCTAAATTATAGCGTAGAGTCACTGCTACCGACAATAATGACTGCTAATTTTCCGGAACTCTCCGGATTTCCGGAATGAGAACTTCTAGAAAACTAAATTTTCCGTGTACAGAACTTTTGAAAATTAAATTTTTGGCATTGGCAAAATCAGCGAGCAACAAGTTTCGGGTGATGGGGTGACCGCCGAGATTACTTGTAACATCTTTACAGGTTACACGTCACTAACAGCTTCCGGGGCAATTCCGCTAAATATCGTACAGAGTTTTTGCCCCTTTTCAAATTTGTGTGCAGAGTAAAAATGGCAATCTGGGGCTGTTTGTTTGTTGGTTGGCATTGCAAGTAAGTTTCATACAAGGTGCAAGTGAAAACAGTGAAAAATGAGCCTGGCATGTGGACTATTTGTATTCATGCGCAGCTGGCACAAGAGCTAGCAGACGACGGAGGAATGAGGGGGTAGGTGGTCGGTACTAGCATTGCAAAAAAAAAAGTGGAATATTGGAATTTGTTTAAATTTCATCTGTACACGAGTCTTTGGCTGTTGGATTTTTGTGATTTTTTTTCTGTGGCGAATTTTAATTTATTTCTAGAATGTCATGCGCTGCGTATGTATAACCTTTTCTACGAACTCGGTACTGCGTGGCCCACACGTTAAGCATAGCGTGACTCGAGACCTGGAGTACTCTCCGCTGATGAAGAATCGTCTTTTTACTGCAAAGTATTTGAGGTTATACTGACGAAATTGGAGAGGCTGCGAGCAACACCCCCCACCCCCACCCCTCCTCTTGTTGTTAGGTTTTCCGGATTGGACTTCGCTTGAAACAGATATACGACACCCGTGACAACGTCGGTGTGTCTGGCTATAAGCTTACGGTCTGTTGGTAACCTAGAGTGGGTTTGGGGGGAGGTGTCGGGTGGGAAGAATTTTCCTCGGCGGCCATTTGTTTCAAGGATTATACGCAGTCAGTCAGTAAACCCAATACTACTTGGAATAAAAATATTAAAAAAACACTTTACGTTTTAATGCTGCACACTAGCCACAGTACACGCCCTCTTAGCTAAGTTATCAGCAGTTTGCACTACGAACAATCGAGAAAAGGTTTCCTTCAGTGAGACATTTTGTCCTTCTGTTTCCCAGATCACACACTCCACAGCCACTAAGTGACTTACGCAAACGTGTTTTGGTTCAAGACATCTCCTGCCCACAACAACAAGATCTACGCGGTATCAGATTCGACATTAACAATCTCTACAATGGCGACTGCTGGGGATGACGTCACAAACAAAAGAGAATCTCTGACGTGTGCACTGTGTCTGGACATCTACACGTCACCAAAACTTCTCCCCTGTCACCACACGTTTTGTGAACAATGTCTGAAAGATCTAGCTGCTCGACATCCCAGTGGTACATTCCCATGTCCGGCATGTCGTGAAGAGACAACAGTGCCCCCTGGCGGAGTGTCAGCCTTTCAGACCAACTTCTACATCGACCCTCAGGATCTGGACAGAGCTCGGGATAACACACACTGTATGACACATCTCACGAAGGAACTGGAGTTT
This sequence comes from Batillaria attramentaria, assembly GCA_018292915.2. Taxonomy (NCBI): domain Eukaryota; kingdom Metazoa; phylum Mollusca; class Gastropoda; family Batillariidae; genus Batillaria; species Batillaria attramentaria. The sequence goes on from JACVVK020000260.1 coordinate 380,221, forward strand.
TTCTGTATCAAGTGTGACCAGGCGATATGTATCAACTGTAAGCTGACAGAACATGAATATCACAAAACACAGGATCTTCAACAAGCGGCCGCTAAAGCCAAGATCCAGCTCAGTGAGAACTTAGCACGCATCGAACGCTGTGTTAAACTCGCCAAGAAAAACGCAGACGACGCGAGAACTGAGCTACAGGGGATCCAGGACAAGAAGACAGAACTGACTGCAGTCATCCACAGGAGACGGGACGCCATTGTCGCCATGGTTACAGAAGCAGCCAATAAATACCGAGACGAGGCGCTGGCTTCGCTGAACGAAATGACCGACCACATGAAGATCAAGCAAGAGAAAGAAGTGGAGATAACCCAGCAAAACCTGGAGGAACTGACCAAGCTACAGCAGCGGGTGCAGCAGGCTGTGGACAGCGGAGCGGGCTGTGAGCTGGTGACTGTGGCCAGAGAAATGAGATGCGGACGTGGCAGCGAGGAAGCCGTGCAGAAGCTGACGACAAAACAGATGACGACCGTCTGCCGTCCTGTCCTCCGCTTCAGTGCCACACACGTCGTCACTTTAGAGCGCATGCGCGACTACATGGGAAGCGCGGCCAAGATGGAGATGGCGGTGTCAGCGCCTGAAGTGACAGTGATAGAGCAGTTCCGATGTCGGGAGGATCCGGACACTGACGTTTGTCACGTGTGTCCCACGACTGACGGTGAGGTGTTGGTTTCGTATGAAAAGAGCATGATGCGTGAAGGTGCAACGTTTGAGTTACTGACGGCGAAGTTGCTTATACTCTTAAAGCTGATGATCGTGCAAAAATAACAATGGTGCCAATGAAAAATGGTTCACATGTGTATCTGAAACCAGAGACAGAAAATATGCTTACATTTGCAAAGAGGACTGAACCGCATCTGAACAGGTTTTTCCAGCTAACCAACAACCTGACAGGACAGGCAACTGTGGTTACTGTACAGATAGTGTCTAAGGATCCACTCAAAACTAAGGTAACAGAAGAATGTACTGTGACATGTGCTGCTCATCGTGCATTGGATGTTGACGCCAGCGGCCAGCTGTTTGTGGTGCTGGAGGAAGCGCAGGCACCAGACCTCCAGCGCACAGTGCGGCTGTACCGACGCCCACAGCCGGACGCCATCGCCACCTACAGCCCGCCTGTAGCGCCCTTCCAGCCGTCGGACGTGTGTTTCTACACGCTGGGCGGTCACGAAGTGCTGCTGGTGGCTGATGAGCTCAACGACGCCATCCACGTGGTGAACGTGCAGGACGGGCGCCTGAACTTCGCGCGCTACCTGGCGCCGGGCTGTCCGCTGCTGGTGCAACCCACGGCGCTCAACACGGACACCAGAGGTCGCCTGTGGGTCGCCTGTAGGGGCGGCAGGATCATCACTTGTACACCCATCACATCGACAACACACCAGTAACAAAGTTAGTGGCCGGGAACTGAGACGTTTTTTTTTTCTCTCTCTCTCTTTCTCTCTCTCGTTGTTTGTGAGTTTATTTGTTTAAATTCGAATTCATTTAGCTGTGATCTTAGAGTATAAGTAATATTAATTGTAAATTGTTCACAGGTTATCAAAACACGAAATGCTGCCAGAATGCGATCAAACGACCAGATTTTGAATTAATTTTTCTGTTGTCCTCTAATCGCTGTTGTTGTTGTCGTTGTTGGGTTTGGCTTTTGTTTCATCGTTTTAACTTTTTAATCTGAATTTTGGTCTAATGAATGTTAACAGATAAAGTTTTAACTTTTACGCCCTGTGAATAGAAGACGTTCAACTTTACAACATCCTCCCGCCCTGTGAATAGAAGACGTTCAACTTTACACCATCCTCCCACCCTGTGAATAGAAGACGTTCAGCTTTACAACATCCTCCCACCCTGTGAATAGAAGACGTTCAGCTTTACAACATCCTCCCACCCTGTGAATAGAAGACGTTCAACTTTACAACATCCTACCGCTCTGTGAATAGAAGACGTTCAGCTTTACAACATCCTCCCACCCTGTGAATAGAAGACGTTCAACTTTACAACATCCTCCCACCCTGTGAATAGAAGACGTTCAGCTTTACAACATCCTCCCACCCTGTGAATAGAAGACGTTCAACTTTACATCATCCTACCGCTCTGTGAATAAAAGACGTTCAACTTTACAACATCCTTCCACCCTGTGAATAGAAGACGTTCAGCTTTACAACATCCTTCCACCCTGTGAATAGAAGACGTTCAGCTTTACAACATCCTTCCACCCTGTGAATAGAAGACGTTCAACTTTACAACATCCTTCCACCCTGTGAATAGAAGACGTTCAACTTTACACCATCCTCCCACCCTGTGAATAGAGGACGTTCAACTTTACAACATCCTCCCACCCTGTGAATAGAAGACGTTCAACTTTACACCATCCTCCCACCCTGTGAATAGAAGACGTTCAACTTTACACCATCCTCCCACCCTGTGAGTAGAAGACGTTCAACTTTACAACATCCTCCCACCCTGTGAATAGAAGACGTTCAACTTTACATCATCCATCCACCCTGTGAATAGAAGACGTTCAACTTTACATCATCCTCCCACCCTGTGAATAGAAGACGTTCAACTTTACACCATCCTCCCACCCTGTGAATAGAAGACGTTCAACTTTACAACATCCTCCCACCCTGTGAATAGAAGACGTTCAACTTTACAGCATCCTCCCACCCTGCTTGTGACTGCACATCGCACCAAAGTTTCCCTTTGAGATGCTAAATAGTTTTGTTCAAGCGACCATTATACTTTCTGTATTTCTTTTTTTAGTAGGGTTTGTTGTTAGCCGCGAACTAGTCTTTGTTGCTGGTGCGGCTGTCAGCTGTAAGTACTGACTTACCTGGATTTGTCGTGTTAGGGTGCTGTTTGTATAGTAACAGTATTGTGTACACGTGTAATTACTCGTTCCGTTCAGTCCGTGATTCATAGTTGTTTGTGTAGAAAGTTTTTCATTGATACAGTTGGGTGTGTCATGGGTACAGGGGAGTAATACCCTGTGTAGTTTGCCATGTAGTCAGAAATAATGTACATGTATACAATATCAATAATCAGATTCATTTCACGTGACTAATAATAATAATAATAATGTGCTTAGAAGACTCTCTCTCTCTCTCTCTGCATGTTTTTTTTTTTTTGTTTTGTTTTTTTTACTATTAAATTTACTCCTTTTGTGCCAGGTATACTTTTTGTCACATTAGCCTTTATCTTTTAGTGTTTCTAGATTAGCAGGACAGTTTGTAAGATAGGCAGACCATGCCTACAAGTCTTTATCCTGAAATAAACGTTTCAGTCAGTCTCTCTCTCTCTCCAGATTTCAGATAATCCCGGATCCACTCAATGTCACGCTAAGCGCAGTGCTCTCCCTTGCACCACTCACTGAGGGCGCAAGTCAACGCAACATATTAAATTCTTGGAATATTTATTTAGTCTGAGACACTGCATTCAATTTGCTAACATAATTTTTTTCTTAAGCGGAGCAAGTGTGGCTGGATCGTCATAAACCTGATACATACAACGGGGGCGGGCGGTGGTCTAGTGGTTCAGAGACCTGTCACCAATGCGAGAGGTCAGGGGTTCGAGTCCCACTCGGGGCAAAGAATTTTTCCTTCTCGTATGTGGCACCGTTCATTCGGGCCGATCGTCGGGGGTTCTCTCCGGGTACTCCGGCTTCCTCCCCCTCTGCTTTGGAAATGTTCAGCCCATCAAATTTGAAAAATAATGCAATTCCAAATTCCGAATTTTAAATAGCTGAGCTGACCCTTCGCACCACGTGATTGTAATGTGTTTATGTCCGGTGTGTGAGAGAATGTGTGTGATTCACGTGAGCGTGCGTGTTGGGTTCAGTTCGCGGCGCTTTGAGCCGATTCATGAAATTGGGTAAAGCGCCTATATAATACTCATTATTATTATTATAACACATCCTTACAGTTTCAACAGAGTTTAACCCTTTCATGCTCAGGACAACCTAGAATAAGTTAGTCCGATTTCTCTGACCCGGGCTTGTGTCAGATTCCTACAATCACAAAGGCCGTTTGGAACATTGTGGGGCTGTGGGGATTTCAACAGTGTGTCGGTTGGGTGGCAGCCTGGGTTGGAATCAAAGATATGACAACTGTAGGATCTAACCGTGACACTGCGGCAACAGTTAGAAATCCCGAACGAAGACGCTGCACGTTTTCTGTGTCGCCCGACAGGTCCGCAAAGACTGAAATTATAGGTGTAGGAAATTCGAGACAACGAAAGAGGGCTGTACTGTTTACTGATGGCGGTTGGCGCAAATTTTCACCGCAAAATCGTAAATCAACGCTTGTAGCACTGATCTACCCGCGGGTAAACAACTTTTCAATAGTATGATGTAGTCCTTTACAGGTTCTTCTTCCTTTGTTTTCGTGGTTTTTTTTTATTTTATTTTTTTAAATTTTGTTTGTTTGTTTTTTGTTTTTGTTTTGTTTGTTTTTTGGGACGGGGGGGGGGGGGGTTGTTCACATGCTGGGCGGTGTTCTGTTTCGTCCAAGAGGACTATGAGTTTCACAGAGTTTCAACAGAAGTTCACAGATCTTCCCCTAGACGCGCGATTTCGCTGACGACAAAATCCATGTTCCTTGTGGTGACGGCAGTGTTGGAAATGACCATCCGGAAAAAGTTGACCAGGTGACCGTCCGGCTGATACCCCACCATCATGCTGCCCTCTTTCGTCATACGCTGCTTGATAGCTGGCGCCACCTGTAGGACGAATGCGTCAAAGGGCGATAATGCTGTTTTTGTTCATACACTTTTGTTCATACTAGGGTTACTTTCGTTGGAAAAGATAAAATAAGATACTATTTTTGTCGCCCTAAAAGGGGAAATTACATTGTCGGCTCGGATATATATATCGTCAGGATACTGATTTAAAACGAGGAGCTGGGGTGGCCGAATGGTAGAGCGTTGGACTACTAACGCTCGGGTCGTGAGTTCGATCCCGGCTGGGGCCAAATATTTTGTGCTGGCTTTTTAATCAATGCCCCCGTCTTTCATATCACCCTATGTGGTGGAAAAGGACGTTAACCCCCCCCCCCCCAACACCCATCCACCCACCCTGATTAAACACATTAAACACCAGCTGGAAAAAAACTCTGATGAGATGTCCAAGAAAGTTACAAAGGCTGACACTGAAAATAAAGAACAGCTTTCTGTGGTATTTTATAAACTGGGAATATTCGGTGTAAGCTGATGAAGACAGAACATTAAGTGACAACATTCCAAACAGGAGGAGCGAAATGGAAAAGAAGCACACACCTCAATGGGTGGCGCTGCACTGCACCGACGCGCACACCCCCTCCCTAGCCGCCGCCCCCTTCCCTCATCCCCTCCTTCTCCCCCCCCCCCCCTCTTCCCAGGAGCCGGGGTGGCCGAATGGTAGAGCGTTGGACTTCTAATGCTCGGGTCGTGAGTTCGTATCCCGGCTGGGGCCAATTATTTGTGCTGGCTTTTTCATTGTTGCCCCGTCTTTGATATCACCTGTGTGTGGTAGAAAAGGACGTTAAACCCCCAAACACCCACCCTCCTCCTCCCCCTTCCTCCCCCCCCCCCCCCCTGCCCCCCTCACTCTATTCTCCCATCCCTTCCTGAATTCCCCTTGCTACGGGGCTGGGGCTATAAGGTATAGTACTGGTCAGTCCCAGTATATGGAGTACACCAGTGTCTGAGTCTTACCTTTGCCAGTTGTTCGTACCACTGTTCTGTCTCCGGCTGGCCTCTCATACTGGGTGGTATGAACCAGAAACACACGTTGGTACACTCGGGCTGAAACAACAAGTCATACTCTCAGATTCCCGCAGATTGTCATGTCTCTTAAGAAGTTTTTTTTTTGTTTGTTTGTTTGTTTGTTGGTGTTTTTCGTTAGCTTAATTAATGTTTTATCGTTATTCCTTATCTGAAGTGATTTAAGGCATGATTATTGTTTTATGTAAATATTTATATTTTTAATCCCTGTTGTCAGATTTCCATGTATGGGGCAATGAAGGGAATTCACTGACTAGTTGATTGATTATTGTCGCAACAGTATAGCTCTTCCGTTTTATGAACTTTTACTTCTTAATCGCTCCAGCGATACTTCCTTTATATGAGACAATTCAATATGATTGATTGATTGATTGATTGATTGATTGATTGATTGATTGATCGAAGGATGGATTGTCGTCATTCATTGGCTAATGGCGCAAAAGTGTGGCTCTGTTTTCTCGATTAAAGTTTCATTTTCAGTTGAACCGAGCATATCAACATTGACATTTGATCAGTCTGTGTGTGTGTGTGTGTGTGTGTGTGTGTGTGTGTGTGTGTGTGTGTGTGTGTGTGTGTGTGATGAGTACCTTTACCCTACCTCTTCTAGAACAATACGGAAGCCCTCCGTGGTTTTCACTTTCTGAGCAAGATACCTGGAAAAAAAACCCGGCAAGATAAAAAGTAGAAACTAATTTTAAAAAGATGACAATCCGTTCTACGGATGATCCAACCACTATCAGCTGACCCGTGTTCCCAATACTCACCGAGCGCAGTTGAAGATGTTCTCAATGTCGGCAGCGAACTGCTGTGTACCTTTGGCTTTCCACATCATCCACAGCTTCAACACGTCCACCTTGCGGCCACACTGTACTGACTTATCTCCCGTGTCGTACGTGACGTCATAGAACTTGTCCTGTTGGAACAGGTACTTGGCCCGGGCAGAGTGGCATTCCGTCAGTAAGGTCTGTGTCACGTGAGATGAAAACAGTCCAATGAGTGCTCTCCAACAGAAAAAGTGCTAGTGGATGGACTGGGGGGGGGGGGGTGGTTTACTATAAACGGTATAATGGCAATGTTTTAGAGTTTCAATGGACCTGATGGTTAGGAGGCACAAATGCGCAGTCGCTGGCACCTGTAAAATATTTTATTCTTGTTTTGGAACAGTTTTTACATACATACGAACATACATATATATATATATATATATATATATATATGTATGTTTCAGCGGTAGGATGGTAGGTCCCCCCCCCCCGCCCACCTCCCATTGTGGCTTGTAGCCAATATAGGGCAAGGCGGACTTGTCCAATGGCATACAAAGCACACACCTCCTATAGATCTAGGGAGCGCTCTCAGCTTTACTTACTTCCCCTACTTTCAAATTGACCTGATTGAGCGCATGTTTTCGGCTTTAGTAACGCCTTTGTTCCTTTTCTATATATATATATATATATATATATATATATGTGTGTATATAAAATATATATGTATATATGTATATAAACATACATACAAACATGCATACATGCCATCTTGCTTACATTCGTTTGGAAAAAAAAAATCTGGGCACAGGATGAAAAAACACCCAACAAAACCTGTAAAATATCAGTCCGACGCCTATGCTATAATAGTTCAGTAGTTCATGTCAAAAATACCGGAATGATGAGTAATTTGAAAGAGTCTTTTCACAGATATTTGGCCTTATATGCAAACCACCCCTATCTCGGAAATATTTTTTTTACACAAAACCTGTCAGAGCTACAGAGCTGTGCTACGAAAACAATCAGTATAATTGGATGATCTTCCCAAATTCAGAAAATGAAGCCATTTGAACAATTTTTTTCGTAAAAATACGTAACGTGACCGATTTTTTTAAAATGGGCGATAACTGTTCCCAAAATGCGGCAGGATAAAAATCGTGAAAGGTAAGTCTGGAGAATATGACTGCCCATTTTATCTCAAAGTAAAAAGCACTCAAAGGAGATGGTTTAGGAGATAGTCATCATTACATCCGTCCACACACACACACACACGTCTCATAACTCCCGCCAAAAAGAACGCATCAGCGTAGTGTGCACGTAAGGTGTCTATGACGCAGATTTCGTTACGTCACTGTGTGCGTGAAAGTATGTATTGTGTGGAGAAACGTCACAGTCTTGTTTTGTATCACTGAAAGTTGCTGCTGCGCGTAGCAAAATCTGCCCCGTCCCATAAAAACCCAACAAAACCTGTAAAATATTCGTCCGACGCCTATGCTCTAGCCTACAGATCTCTTTGGATCTACTGCCTAGAAAACTCATTAGTGAGAGCCAATGACAGAGCAGACACCCTCGCCGGCCAGGCAAGCATTACAGATGGCCTGCGCCCAGGAAGACCAGAAGTGTAAAGAGTCTGAAACGCAAGTTGCATGAGCAAAGCATCATTCGCTTCTCCATAAACCGTCTGCAGGGTAGAGGCGTGCAAAGAGGCAGAGGCCGACGGTCGAGCCTAAAAGGGCGTGGCGGGATCTGTGTGAACCAAACCAACACTGGAACAGACGACACTGAGGATATTACTGAGAGATAAAAAAAATTATTATGGTGAGGCGTGGTATGGGCGTTTTCGAGTGCAGACTACCATCTTGAACGGAGCTGAGGCTAGAAATGATGAACAGTGTTAGTGTGGAGAATCCCCTGCGCTATCGGAGCTACCCAGCTAGAGAACTGTGTGTGAGAGAAATAGAGAGTCACACTCACCTTGTGTTTTGTGAGGAAGGCGGCACACTGAAGCGGTGCGCCCATCATCTTGTGAGGATTCCATGTCATGGAGTCAGCCCTGAAGAAAGCAAAAACAACAAAGTCTCATCAGTTAATTCCTATATTTATGACTTTCCGAACGTGTTGTCGATATCTTGACATTCACGTTTCATGCCGCCACCCTGCACGATTCGGATAATGGCCCGCAACTCAATTCGGATATAGAGTGAAACATAGGGTGATTCTCTGCCCCAGAGCTGTATCCCGTGTCAGAGAGACGAAGACTCTGTATTCGGCCAATCGCTGTGCGAAGCTGGACATCACGTGAATTGAACTGTCTTGATCCGACCCAAAAGCGTCAGCTCAGGGGTTAGAACTCTTTTATGCAAAGTGAAACACTGTTGATTATCTCCCTCCAAGTTCAACTCTCAGTCGTCTAAACCTCACAGTTTATTAACAAACTTTCAAAAGAATGCGCTAATTTACTGCTATTTTAAAGTGACTATTCTCCAGTGAGACAAGATATTTTGGCTTTGGCTTTATGGTACCTTGCTTGTTTGTTTGTTTTCTTGTCAGTGTTGTCTGCATAATCTTTTGCACTCTCTCTCTCTCTCTCTCTCTCTCTCTCTCTCTCTTTTCGCTTGTTTCTTTTGGTGCACATTTTTTTTAAAGTTTATTTCTGTTTGAGGTATACAAGTTTTGTCAATGTGTATATGAAAGCTTGATGGACAGACATTTAAGAAAACATCCACGTGCTTGTTACGCTGTGAAAAACTGTACATATTCCGTAACTCTGAAATACCTGAATAATGCAGATGAAAACGTTTGACAAATACACATAAACAACTCGCCTGGAAAAATGTGAATGCATACCGTTCCACGCCTTTCATCCTGTGACGTAGTTTATCAGACAGCAGCACGGACCCTCCCCACGCTCCGTCCACGTGCAGCCAGACTTTGTGACGTGTACACACGTCAGCAATGGCGTCCAGCGGATCGTAGGCACCCAGCACTGTGGTACCGGCTGTAGCGTTCACCATGATGGGAACTCGACCCTAGAGCACAGGAAATATTCAATACAGAATACCAGCAGAGATTTGACGAGAGGAATCAGCCGAGTGGACTGTGGATTCTGAGGCACAGGCGTCGAATCCTCTAGTGGCAGAAATTTTGTTAGGGATTTTCCAGTCCAAGTCGAGTCACAATTTACGTGCAGACTCACGATGCCTGCAACGCCTTAGGGTACAATTAAGGAAATGAAACGAAAGTACTTAAATCGAGGAACCGACCTGTTGGTTAAATGGGCTGATTCTATCTTTGCTAAGCAAATTATGTCTTGGAAAGGTTGCGCTCGTAAGTGCGCCTGTACGCTCGAAATACTCTATCTTGATGATTAGTACAGCTCTTAATGCGATACGATGTTGTTTACACTTTGCTCGACCGGTCGAACATTCAAATTCTACGACTGTTGTCACACTACTAGAGTGCTCAATGTGGTCGCCGCGTCATCGAGTACGCTTCTGTTGGCTCAGTACCAGCATTACTGACGCTGTCACTGTCCCCAGGTTTGTAAGTGGTGTGATGATAGAACACCGAAAACAGCTCCGAACGACTTGTGTTACTATAAAAATGGTAGCATAGGGCATGTATCTGAATCCTCTGGTGGGCAATAATTTGGTTAGGGATTTTCCTGTCCAAGTCGAGTCAACATTTACGTGCAGACTCACTTACAATGCCTGCCACGCCTTAGTGTACAATTAAGGAAATCAAAAAAAAAAACTTTAAACAAAAATAAGGCGGCCACGTTAAAAGAAAAATCCCATTTCAAACAGGAGGTGCCGCGGAATGAAACATACACAGACTGTATGTCTATATATCGATAGAGGTTCATTTACATATACACGGAATGATTTGTAATGTCGCAATATGTTTGAACTGTGACTGTGCGAGGTGGATTTGCTGTAATTTTATTGCACGCCAAATCAACTTGATGTTTTTTTTGTTTTTTTTTTTAATTGACGTAGAATCTCAGTTTTTCATTCTTATTTTGAGTGAGTTCAAAGACGATTTTCTGTGTTATACTTGTTATTGATTGGACAATAAAGTATTTTAACTTGATTTTTTTTGTATGCAAGATTTTAAAAATCCATTTTTTTAAATTGGTGGCGTTGTAAACTTTTTACCCACCTGCGCCGTGACGTCACAGAGGGCCACATCCAAAGCTTTGGGACACATGCGGCCCACTGAGTCTGTCTTGACAGTCACCACGTTGTCTGTGCCCAGGCCCAGGAGGGCGGCACCTTTCTTGATGGAGTAGTGAGCCTGAGGTGTAACAACAGAATTTATCATTACGGCAAAGTTTGAACGAGCGCCTATGATACAGCAGTGCGCTCTCTCTCTCTCTCTCTCTCTCTCTGTTCACAAAAATCGCACGTGTGTGTGAATGCGTTTTGACCTGATGGACGATTTTCTCTATGGTTTTGTTTCTTGTAGTTTAGTGCATAATTTTCTGTGTTGAATTTTTTTCTTTCTTTTATAATTTGCTTCTTTTTTTTCCTTAGTAGATAGGGCCAAAAAATGTATATATTGTTGTTTCTGGTAACATGGCTAAAAAAAATAGGGTAGGTAGGTAGGGATTAAAAAAAAAAAAAAAAAAACACCCTCCCCCTCCCCCCTCCCCTCCCCCACACATATCCAAGAACAAAGAAACAGGGTATTAATAAGAAATGATGCTCTGTGAAACTGTATTTAATATTATAACACGCTATCTTACCATATTTTGTTCTAATCTTGGGTCCGCGATGGCGCACGACTTCCCTGACGACAGGCGCATGAAAACCGAAACTGGTCGTGCTTGTATTTTTTTTTTTTTTCCAGCAGCCAAAAAATTTTTTTAGGGTCGGGGGGAAAAATAGGGTCGGTCGGGTTACCAGAAATAACAATATTATTTTTTTGGCCTAGTCTCTGTAGTATTAGCAACGGCAAGTTTGCAAACTGGCGAATTTCTGTCAAACCGTTGAGAATAAAGTTTCATCATCATCATCATCATCATCATCTCTCTCTCTCTCTCTCTCTTGGTTGCAAGACCAAAACTTCCACCGCTTTCAAATAAAGTTATTTCAATTTCTCTCTCTCTCTCTTTCTCTCTCTCTCTCTCTCTCTCTCTCTCTCCCCTTAGACTCCTTTACTGTATTCTCTTCTTTTCTGTAATAGGCGTGTGTGTGTGTGTGTGTGTGTGTGTGTGTGTGTGTGTGTGTGTGTGTGTGTGTGTGTGTGTGTGTGTGTGTGTGTGTGTGTACATACTTTCTCCGAAGTGAGGACACACATGTTGGGCAGGCCAGCAGTGCCAGTTTGCTTGACGTCAGGGAAGCGAGAATATCGCGCCAGGTTGAGGGCGTACATGTTGGAAACAGATCCTCCTGCACACAACAGACTAGCCTTGAACAACGTTAGGCAATTAAAATGAATTAACATGTAATGGCCATAACAATAATACCTTACATCATTAGAACTCATTAGTGGTCGTAAGAGAAGTTCAGCGGCCGTAGGCTGTTCTACTCAGTAGAAGCTGTAATGGTTCTCGTGACGCTGTGATTTGGGGCTCGCGTTTAGACTTGTGTTTGTTCAGTGGCAGCCTGTTAAAAAAAAAAGTGGCAGCCTGTGTGCTGTTGTGATAGATGCTGTGCTTTTCGGCTGGCGTTTCGGCGCCAGTTTGTCCTGTGTAAGACTGTGCAAGTGTGGGAGATGTTAGCACAGTAACAGCTCGCGACCATTTAGTAACCTGGAGTAGCTGGTAGTAGATTGACTCGGAGTGGGTGGGTGGGTGTTTGGGAATTTAACGTCCTTTTCCACCACGTAAGGATGATATCAAAGACGGGGCAGCGAGGTAAATGCCAGCACAAATATTTCGGCCCTGCCGGGACTCGAACTCACGACCAGAGGGTTGAGAGTCCAACGCTCTTCCATTCGGCTATCCCGAGATGGACTCGGGAACTCAGCCAATGATTCCTCTTGGCTAAACGTTTTCCATCTCTGCAGCGTTACGAGATTAGAGGTGTAAGCAGTAGAAATCGAAAACGTCGCAATAGTGGTTACCTGGGCAGAAAATGGCGTCACCATCTTGAAAGCCGATCAAACGAAGCATCTCTCCTAGTACGACTTTCTCCATCAGTGTAAACACAGGCGCAACTTCGTACGTGTATCTGTCACACACACACACACACACACACACACACACACACACACACACACACACACACACACACACACACACACACACACACATAAACACACACACACACACACACACACACACACACACACACACACACACACACACACAGAGTAGTAATTAATTTTACTGGTCAAGAATGTTTGTTTTACTCATCTATTTAATACGCATATTTTTAATCTTATTCATGACATTTTTATTGTTTACTAGTTTGACAGAAAAACAATTTCCCTTTTCGGTATCAATAAAGTATTCTGTATTCTGTCAAATAAATGATAACAACAATCTCTGACAAAATATTATGTGAATAAGAGGGTTAGAGGTTAAACAGAACAAACAAAAAAAAATCAGTGTGTCCTATGGCCTTTGAAAGTATGAGGGGTATTGAAAAGTTTTATCTGTTGATCCTGTTCTACGAGTGACTTCAAATACGAGTTCAAACCCACAACCTTCCGATGAAAACGTCAGCGCTCATTCTTGTGTGAATTGACGAGAGCACGTATCCATGCACCGGTTCATATCGCCCTATTGCATATCACGTGACCCCGTGACCGATTTAGAATTTCACAATGTGTGTAAGGTGCGGTAAGCTGTTTGCCATAGAGACGTGAACACAGCAGGTCAGTACTGATTCACACCTGCTTGATGGCAGTAATACTGTCGTTATGTAGGATTTATGTGTGTTACCGTGTTTTAAATCACTCAGCATTTGAACTGGCGAAAATCACTCTGACTCTTCCACAAAAGCAGGTCCACTTCTTTGTCATTTATCGTCCCCCACCCAGCCGGAAAAACAAACTTACTGACTCACTCTTCTTTGATCAGTTTCCTACCCTACTTGAACACTGCAATGCCCTCGCTGGCAAACTGATTATCCTTGGTGATTTCAATTTCTACTTTGACTGTCCTCACAATTCAAATACCATGAAACTCGCTGAAATACTTAACATCTTTGATCTTGTTCAGTCCGTGAACCAGCCCACTCACAGAGACGGCCATATCCTGGATTGAATCTTGAATAGGCCCAGTGATAATCTTCTCAAGTAGACAACTGTGTCACATGCACTTGAGTCTGATCACCTGTGTGTCATCACTCAGTTAGATGTGTCGATACCACCCAGTCAACCTGTGTATGTGCGAGCTCGCAACATACGCGCTATTGACAGGCTAGCTTTCAAGGCGGATCTGCATGCCTGCCTGTCAGAGCACCCCAGACCATCAGCCGAGCAGTTGAATTCCTGCCTGCAAACGCTGCTTGATAAGCATGCCCCATCCACCCGCCGAAAAGTGTCTTCAAAGAAATCAAATTCCCCTTGGTTCAGTGCCGTGGGTGATCAGCTTCTCACCGCTAAAAGAGAGCGACGTCGAGCTGAGAGACAGTGGTTGTCCACAGGCCTCACGGTACACAGACAGATCTTTAACACCGCCAAGAGATGTGTCAGTCGCATCGTTCAAGCAGCCAAAACCGCCTTCTTCAGCTCCAAGATCACGGAGAGCAAGTCTTCAAAGCAGCTTTTTAACATCACCGGCAAGCTGACTGCCAGAAATGATCCGTCCCCACTACCGACCATCTTCCCACCTGTTGAACTTCCTGATCGTTTCTCTCAGTTTTTCACAGAGAAGGTCCAGACCATACGAGACAGACTTGATGGACTTGCTTTCACATCTGCCTCAGACCCTGCCACTGTCTTTCATGGTGACCCCCTTACTGCCTTTAGGCCTGTCACTGAACAAGAGGTGCACGAGCGAGGTGTTGTTGAAGACCGCACAAAAGACGTGCAGCCTAGACCCGCTCCCCACCAGTCTTTTCTATGAATGTCTTGGTGAGCTGTTGCCAGTAGTGACAAATATGATCAATGAATCTCTGTCCTCCGGCACATTTCCCGCTGTCTTCAAAACTGCTTTAGTGAAACCGCTTCTTAAGAAACCCTCTCTCGATCGCAACAGTCTTAAGAACTATCGGCCTGTGTCTAATCTGCCGTTCCTGTCCAAGATCACGGAGAAAATTGTTCTCTCTCAACTTCTCCCGCATCTAAACTCAAACAACCTTCTGAGCCTCTATCAGTCTGCTTACCGCCCTGGTCACTCCACTGAAACTGCACTCTTGAAAATAGTGAATGACTTTCTGCTGTCTCTTGATGATGGTAAAGTTTCTGTTCTAACTCTGCTGGATCTTTCCGCAGCTTTCGACACTATAGACCACCAGATTCTCCTTCACAGACTTCAGCATGTTTTTTGGTGTACATGAGACTGCCCTGGCATGGTTTAAATCCTACTTAGCGGACCGAAGCCAGACGGTCTCTGTCAGTGATAGGCTGTCACATCCAACTGTTCTACAGTTCGGCGTCCCCCAGGGGTGCGTCCTCGGGCCTGTGATGTTCACGCTCTATGTCCAGCCGCTCTCCCAGGTCATTGAACGCTTCTCCATTTCGTACCACGCTTTTGCGGACGACACGCAGCTTCAGCCTCGTGCCCGCCTGATCAGATTCATGACACCATTAAGAGTCTTCAGGAGTGTGTATCTGAAATTAAACTATGGATGACTTCAAATAAACTCAAATTAAATGACAAAACTGAGGCTATGATTGTTGCCTCACCGAGAATTTCCCGGTCGGTGTCACTCCCTCAGTCCATTGAGATATGTAATTCCACTGCGCAGTACTCTCCTCACGTGAAAAACTTGCCTGATCAGGTCACAAATGTCTGTAAGTCTGCCTACATTGAGTTGAGACGCATTGCCTCAATCCGTCACTACCTCACAAAGGATGCAACTAAAGTTTTTGTCTGTGCCTTCGTCCTATCCAAGCTGGACTACTGCAATGCCCTCCTGGCTGGCTGCCCTCAGTTCCTCCTAAACAGACTTCAAAAGGTTCAGAATGCTGCCGCTCGCTTAGTTCTTAAAGCGGAGAGTGGGTGGGTGTTTGGAGGTTCAACGTCCTTTTCCACCACAGATATCAAAGACGGGGCAACGATGAAAAAGCCAGCACAAATATTTGGCCCGAGCCGGGATCGAACTCACGACCCGAGCATTAGAAGTCCAACGCTCTACCATTCGACCACCCCGGCTCCCCTCTTAAAGCGAAGAAATCAGACCATGTCACACCCCTTCTCCACACTCTGCACTGGTTGCCTGTGTCCTCTAGAATCCAATATAAGATTTCATCCCTTACGTACAACTGTGTTACCTCTTCCTGTCCTCCATATCTATCTTTCTTGCTTCAGCTTTACACTCCTTCGAGACTACTTCGTTCTGCTGCCGACACTCGGAAACTCCGTATCCCTCAAGTCAGAACAAAGACCTTTGGTCAGCGTAGTTTTTCATACCAGGGTCCGACTTGCTGGAATGATCTCCCAGCATCAATTAGATATGCAGACACAAAACCATCCTTCAAGCAAAATCTGAAAACTCATCTCTTCACTGCCCCTAACCAATAGCTGTCGCCACATCATCATCTTGCTGGTCGTGTGTGTGTGTGTGTGTGTGTGTGTGTGTGTGCCGGGGGCAGCGGAGGCCGTGTATGATGCTGCACATTATGTGTTTGTAGTTAACTGTATGCCGTGTGTGAAGGAATGTTGCGTGTGTTTCCGTTTCTGTGTGAGTGAGTGCGTGTTGACTGTAAGGCGCCCTGAGCTCCTGCAGGAGGGAGGGCGTCCCTGAAATACCCATTATTATTACAGTATTATTAAATATGTCTGTGTCACGATATTCAATGTATGATAACATTGCTATTGTACCTTCATGCGATCAGACGGCTGCTTGACCTTAACAGTATCACTCTCTTTTCAAACACGGTGAACGGCCTTGACCCAGATTACCTGTAAGCTTGCGTTTCTCAAAAAGTGTAGTCTACCTTCCAGTTAGCTATACAAGGTGGTAGTCAGGGACAGACGTTGGGTTGTGTTTGTGTGTTGGGGAGTGTACGTGTGACTAGGGCACCGTTAAGACGTTGTGTGTGTTTAATAATAATAATAATAATAATAATAAATTAATAATAATAAATGGTATTTGTAGAGCGCATTTCTTTAAATAAAACTCAATGCGCCTATCACTCACTCACACTCACGCACATTATACAACGATGAACGGACACACACTGGTGAAACTGACTAGCTATACAGAAAATTACTGGTGTTAGTTATTTGTGGCCTCATGCCGCTCAAGCAACAAAAACTAGCAGACGTGTTTCTCGCACACTTCTACTACTAGTGTATCATTCTAGCATTGACTTCAGGTAAGAATAATCTGGAATAATCACATGCAAGAATGTGCATCGTATTTTGTTATGTGGATGTTTGAACTTGGTATCAACTAGAGAACACTACTGTAGCATAACGTTAGAGATACATCGTCTAGGATGGACAACTCTTACTGTGACAAAAACAGTGTTTCCCACAGACGCCGCCAGTACTTGGTCAGTGGTCAGTAGTCTGCCCAAAGTCTGACTTAGAGCTCTGTAAACCTGTAATCTAGCCATCGGCCCCATGTGAACTGTACTCCCTGTCCGAATTTAGTACGTATCGAGTACAGCAGGGGCCTTTAGGAGTCGTGTGCTCCACACAAACTGGTCATTTCAGATGGTCACCCGGATGTGCCTGTCAATATTGGAGTTCACCATGTAGCCAGTTAGTATTGCTTCTGCGTTAGTTGTATGAGTATTTCACACGCGTGCTGGGAGAGAAAATCGCTGCTAACAAAATGTCGACGGGTGTTCCGAGAGGCGCGCTACCGTAACTGACGATTAAGACAAAGGGGGGCAAGCGCCGTAAGTAGGTCAGATTGACTGCATGCGCGTGGGCCTGGCGCTGACCTGTGACTACACGGGACTGAACCAGAAAGACATGCCAGCCCGCATCGTGTATGTGTTTACATTTGTAGGGTCATTAGGTGTCACGTGATACCAATGCCCGTTTATGGTTCTACGCATTACACTGTAACGCTTAGTAGCCGGTGTAGGATCCGGTCCGGTCCCCCCTCTGAAGTAGTCCCCCGGGGGACCAATTCGTGGCAAAAACTGCTCTATAATGGTCCCCCCTTAGACATCCAGCCTCGTTTTCGACTGGTCCCCCTGGGCGATTTTGGTCCCCCCTCGCATCCAAAATAGGCCCCCTCTCGAAGTGGTCCCCCTCTTTTCTAACCAATGTAGTCAGTATTTATTTTTAACTTTATTGTTATAGTGTGTGTCAACTCAGTAGAAAACGTGACTCTGGATCTCTCTCACTCTCTCTCTCTCTCTCTCTCTCTCTCTCTCTCTCTCTCGCCCCCCACACTTTCTCTCCTCCCCCCATCTCTCAAACACACACACACACACACATTATGCACGCACTCACGCACGCGTGCACACTCACTCACGCACGCACGCACGCAAACACACACACACACACACACACACACACACACACACACACACACACACACACCCCTCTTTCGTTATATGTATAATTATTTTCATTTTTGTACAGAGATGTTATTCAAGATGATCTTGAACTGGGTCAAGGTTACAGTGTCAAATCTAAACTTTTAAAAGTGATTTAACTTCGTAGATTTGCCGTTCTATGTAGCCTATACTTTTGTTTTTTATTTTCTCTTTTTTTTTGTGGGATGAGAAAACGGTCGCCACTAAAAAACAAAAGTATAGGCTACATAGAACGGCAAATCTACGAAGTTAAATCACTTTTAAAAGTTTAGATTTGTTTTCTCTTTTTTTTTTTTTTTGTGGGATGAGAAAACGGTCGCCACGCTTCTTGACACGTCACGTGACTCGTGTCAAACATCGCCACGCTTCTTGACACGTCACGTGACTCGTGTCAAACATGCCTATAATTATAAGTACACGACAATTCATTCCGTCAACCAGTCTTCGTTTTTCATTGACTATCATCATGGACGACACTCTGTATGACAACGTGTTGAACTATTTGAAAAATGGCACTTACCCTCTGACCGCGAAAGGGGAAAACCGTGATGTGACTAAAGTTAAAAAGAGACAGTTGAGAAAGACTGCTGCAAAATACACAATTCGAGAGGATGTGCTCTACCACGACGGAATCCTCGTGGCAAAGAGGAACCAGGTTCCAGAGATATTGCAAGAGTTTCATGACAACTATGTGAGCGGAGGACATTTGGGGATGAACAAGACTTATAAGAAGGTGAGCACCCGTTTTTGTACTCCCAGTTTTAACAGGCTTTAGAATGGGAACGAGGTTTTGTGTGTTTCTGGTATGTCTGGTATAACCAACACATCGGATATAGCGGCCACTTTTGTCCTGGTGGACGTTATATCCGATGACTCCGTATATAACGTAAATTTTCCGGTATAGCCGATGTCTTCGGTATATAACGGACATTTTCCGGATTGAAGACATTTCCTTTGCTGGCTCTCTCTCTCTCTCTCTCTCTCTCACTCACACCCCCCCCCCCCCCACACACACACACACTGTTATCTACCAGTTATCTTTAAGACATAGTATTTATAAATATTTCATTACTCTTTTTTCTCTCTAGGTCTTGGAGCGTTACTTCTGGCATGGAATGAAACAGGAGGTTGAAGACTACTGCAGATCATGCTGTGTGTGCCAGAACATGAACGCTTGCAGAAAGAAGCCAGCAGCACCGCTTCACCCCATCCCAGTGCCCAAAAAGAAGTGGAGCCTCGTTGGAATGGACATCATAGGACCTTTGCAGGTCACTGACAGAGGTAACCAGTACATTGTTGCCCTCACAGACCACTTTACAAAGTTTCCCGTTGCCAAGGCCATCCCGTGCAAGAGTTCAGAGGAAGTTGCCAGATTCATGTACGAAACCATCTGCATCTTTGGCGCGTTTGATTCCCTCATAACTGACCAAGGCCGTGAGTTCATTAACTTTGCGCTTGATATTCTCACCGACCGTTTCAATATCAACCATCGCATTTCTTCGGCCTACCACCCTGAGACGAACGGCCAACGGGAGAGGGACAATAGGACACTCAAAGACACTTTGGTAAAGATCACAGACAATGATGATTGGGATGAACTCTTGCCAGCAGCCCTGTTCGCCTACCGAACATCCGTTCACAAGTCTACACAGTTTTCACCCTTTTTGGCATTGTATGGTGAGCAGGCAAAACTACCATTTGACGTCACTGGTGATGCCAACGAGCAAGATCTGAACGAAGAAATCATGGACACTATGAAGGGGATTCACGAGGAAGTCAAGAACAAAATTGGTGAAAACATTTCAAGGGCGCAGAAGAAGCAGAAAGAGTACTATGACAGCAGGCGTGCATATGACCACGGGTTCCGCATCGGAGACAAAGTCTTAATCATCAATGCTGCACGAGTACACAGAATGGGAGGCAAGATGGCACCAAGATTCGTCGGGCCATATGAGGTCATAAGTGTGTTGCCGAAGGGTCGACTTCAACTGAAGAACACTAAAAGTGGGAAAATACTGAAGAATCTCTACAATATCAGCAACGTCAAATTGTTCCATGATCGTACACAGGACAACGCTGACCCCTCCCATGCTCCACAGGCTGACCCCTCCTATCATCCACAGGCTGACCCCTCCCATGCTCCACAGGCTGACCCCTCCTATCATCCACAGGCTGACCCCTCCCATGCTCCACAGGCTGACCCCTCCTATCATCCACAGGCTGACCCCTCCCATACTCCACAGGCTGACCCCTCCCATGCTCCACAGGCTGACCCCTCCTATCATCCACAGGCTGACCCCTCCTATCATCCACAGGCTGACCCCTCCCATGCTCCACAGGCTGACCCCTCCTATCATCCACAGGCTGACCCCTCTTGCCAGCCGCCATTGAGAATGAAGTTCCACCCCGTTGATGGTGCCTGGCAAAAGGATCGGGCCTCCAGTTTGAATTTCCCCAGACTTTTCAGGCGGCACCCCTCAAGGGAAAGTGTTGAAGTTGACATTACGGCTACACCTCTCGATAGCGTTAGCGTAAAAGGAGATGGGAATTGTTTTTTCCGGTCTGTGAGCTTTGTTGTTTTGGGGACTGAGTCGAAATATAAGGAATTCCGAAATATCATTTGCGATTGGATTGAAAAGAATGACAAACGCTTCTACGGAACGAGCGCACGTGAAAATTACGTCGCGACATCAAACATGAGAAACGACCGTACTTGGGCCACCGAGGTTGAGATATTTGCTGCAGCCACCCTCTTGGACACGCCCGTGTATGTGTTCACAAGAGAGGCTCCAGGCCGACAACCTAGGTGGCTGAAATACGGGCCAGTTTGGCAATCGGCCCCATTGAAAACAGACAGAGCAATTTATATAATGAATCTTGGACATCACTTTGCTCCTGTTTTTTGTGTCACTCCTTAGACCAGAACTGTTAGTCTTCTGCTGTTTTTGTTGTTTCAAGCGTCATGATTTGAGACACTGGTACTCAGTCTTGACTGTCTACTTGAAGTACGCTGAAAGCCAAAGGTGGCAACTAGTTTTCATGTCATGGACACTTACTTAATTTTGAAGAAATATTTTTCTATGGCGTTGTATAGAAAATATTAGATACTTGGTCTTTGATGTTATTCTCTAAATGCTATTTCCAGTTTAAAAAAATTGACAGGAAATGTGGACTTTCATGCATTCGATGACGTTTCATGCAAAGACAGTACGGTAGAAGTTTGTTTTGTACTTTGCTATTGTTATTATTTTGCTCATTTCAGGACAAGATGTGCGATTAACAATTTATTAATTTACATTTATGTTGCGTTATAAAGTGCACAGCGCTCTGGTTAACAATTTCTGTTGCAACTCTTTGCTATTCATTAACTGTTTCTTGTTTCATTTCTTGTTTCTTTGACACAGTTTGACTGGACATACCTTTTGAAATAAAGTTTTTCTTGTCAAAGAACGTAAATGTCTATTTCAGGTTTTGCTAGAGAGAGAGAGATAGAGAGTGGGGGGGGGGGGGGGGGGGGGGGAGAGAGAGAGAGAGAGAGAGAATATTGATTGACTTATTTATTTATTGTTTGAAATTCTAGTAATAATGTTTAGTATTCGGTACAACCATCTCATAAACAAAAACAAAAAAAAAAGAACCAATGCAAAAAAACAACTGAAAGAAACAAGAACCAACAACCAAACAAATATATCTCACACACACAAAAATAACAACAAGCACATAAATCGGGAAAAAAAAAGAAAAAAAAATGTTCCTATGGCCCTGTGCTTTTGGGGACAATAAAGTTTTGTAACAATAAAGTTAAAAATAAATACTGACATAGCTCTACATTGGTTAGAAAAGAGGGGGACCAGTTCGAGAGGGGGCCTATTTTGGATGCGAGGGGGGACCAAAATCGCCCAGGGGGACCAGTCGAAAACGAGGCTGGATGTCTAAGGGGGGGACCATTATAGAGCAGTTTTTGCCACGAATTGGTCCCCCGGGGGACTACTTCAGAGGGGGGACCGGACCGGATGCTACACCGGTATACTCGCATTTTGGCTGGTATCGTAGTAACGACGGCCCGGAAAGGGAACATACATATTTTGCTCACATCTAAATGAGACCATGTTTTTGTCACCATAATAAGCTCAGGTCGATCAGTGAGCTTAACCAAAGCTACAGGATGTAACGTTAAAGAATGCGCCTACAACAATTGCATATATCCATCTCAAAAAGGATTGCCAACACTGACAAGCTAATTGTTATTTTTATAGCTGTACGGCACGTTAAAAGAATATCTTGACTTTGATGATTATTTGGTGGAAAAACATGTGACATATTTGACATACATACGATATAAGCTGCACTCATCAGAAAGCAGCCAGGCAACCAGTATAATAATTATTGTTTTCATTTCATTTTTGTTCTCCGATTCCTTCAGCGATTGGCGGAGGGCCGTGGGGTAGCCCTTGATGTACCTCCAAGGGAAAGGTCGTTGATATTTTGGTAAAGAAAAGGTGATACCCACGTAAACAATGCCCGAGTACCTATCTAAAGCCCACCAGGCTTACAATATTGCACTGCCCTTGACATTGCGGTAAACCAACCAGTCAGGTGCGGTCCGATGAGCGCTTGGCTTTCGTCTACTGTTTCCTTGCTGCGAAGCTGTGAAATCGTTCGGATATAGCTCAGCCGAAGATTACGTGCAAACGGTACGTAACTGATTTGAAATCATTTTCTGACTATCACTAAATATCAACATGCCCCTACACAGACCGATTTTTTTTGCCGATTTGTGGACACAGACCTCGCAAATCCAACAAAAGATTCGCCAAACGGGAAGTCGTCTGCTGCTGTGATCATTTCTGCAGCGGCAGGTAGCTGTGTCAGCACAGCGATACTGGTTAGAAATCTGGAGCAAGCAAAAGATAAGAGAACGCATAGAAATGGCGCAAACGTTTCGCGGGTGAACGCGACAAGCTGCCCAGACAACGAAACAAACATTTCACGTACACATCTATACCAAAGAAGGCAAGGGAAAATTTCAAGCGGGAAGCGGCCATTCCACGGTTTCACATGGAGCGACGTTAGCACCAAACCGTTTTGTAGCTAGCTGTGCATCAAGGGTGAAGCTTGGTTTTACAACTCAGCTTTACGCAAAAACTCGGCTTTAAGAACTGAGGTTAATCATTAAGGTAAGTTTAATAAACTGAGATGACACCTTTATAGCAGTTTCGTACGTGCCAAACGCACAAATAATGCGGCGATACATGTACTGTTCAACAACGAGCTTGGGCCTCAGGTCTGCTTCGTGCAAATAGCGCCTCATAGATTTACTTCTGTAAACAAAGCTTGCAGGGAGAAGCCATTAACTGTGTCCGAAATATTGGTTTTATACTTCAGTTTTCAGAGATGGAAATGAAAACAAAACTATTATATGCTGGTTTTCGGGGGTAGGGCCGTAGGTGTGGTTTGAGCGAGGTGACAGAGAAGAATTGTAGCCTTGGGAGGCTACAGCTTTCTTCTCTGTCACCTCCCTCAAACCACATCTTCGGCCCTAATGTCTGTGGCTTGCAATTGGCGGGCTTTACGACTGCAGTAAAACCATATCTGACCCTATGTTATTTTATTGAACCTTAGCTCTGCTATAGCTGGAGTACTTGACTTAGTTCCGGCTGATATAGATCTAAATTATAGCGTAGAGTCACTGCTACCGACAATAATGACTGCTAATTTTCCGGAACTCTCCGGATTTCCGGAATGAGAACTTCTAGAAAACTAAATTTTCCGTGTACAGAACTTTTGAAAATTAAATTTTTGGCATTGGCAAAATCAACAAGTTTCGGGTGATGGGGTGACCGCCGAGATTACTTGTAACATCTTTACAGGTTACACGTCACTAACAGCTTCCGGGGCAATATCGTACAGAGTTTTTGCCCCTTTTCAAATTTGTGTGCAGAGTAAAAATGGCAATCTGGGGCTGTTTGTTTGTTGGTTGGCATTGCAAGTAAGTTTCATACAAGGTGCAAGTGAAAACAGTGAAAAATGAGCCTGGCATGTGGACTATTTGTATTCATGCGCAGCTGGCACAAGAGCTAGCAGACGACGGAGGAATGAGGGGGTAGGTGGTCGGTACTAGCATTGCCCCAAAAAAGTGGAATATTGGAATTTGTTTAAATTTCATCTGTACACGAATCTTTGGCTGTTGGATTTTTGTGATTTTTGGGGGGCGAAATTTAATGTCATTCTAGAATGTCATACGCTGCGTAATGTATAACCTTTTCTACGAACTCGGTACTGCGTGGCCCACACGTTAAGCATAGCGCGCCTCGAGACCTGGAGTACTCTCCGCTGATGAAGAATCGTCTTTTTACTGCAAAGTATTTGAGGTTATACTGACGAAATTGGAGAGGCTGCGAGCAACATAGCCCCCCCCCCCTCCCACCCCCACCCCTCCTCTTGTTGTTAGGTTTTCCGGATTGGACTTCGCTTGAAACAGATATACGACACCCGTGACAACGTCGGTGTGTCTGGCTATAAGCTTACGGTCTGTTGGTAACCTAGAGTGGGTTTGGGGGGAGGTGTCGGGTGGGAAGAATTTTCCTCGGCGGCCATTTGTGTCAAGGATTATACGCAGTCAGTCAGTAAACCCAATACTACTTGGAATAAAAAATATAAAAAAAACTTTACGTTTTAATGCTGCACACTAGCCACAGTACACGCCCTCTTAGCTAAGTTATCAGCAGTTTGCACTACCAACAATCGAGAAAAGGTTTCCTTCAGTGAGACATTTTGTCCTTCTGTTTCCCAGATCACACACTCCACAGCCACTAAGTGACTTACGCAAACGTGTTTTGGTTCAAGACATCTCCTGCCCACAACAACAAGATCTACGCGGTATCAGATTCGACATTAACAATCTCTACAATGGCGACTGCTGGGGATGACGTCACAAACAAAAGAAAATCTCTGATGTGTGCACTGTGTCTGGACATCTACACGTCACCAAAACTTCTCCCCTGTCACCACACGTTTTGTAAACATTGTCTGGAAGATCTAGCTGCTCGACATCCCAGTGGTACATTCCCATGTCCGGCATGTCGTAAACAGACAACAGTGCCCTCTGGCGGAGTGTCAGCCTTTCAGACCAACTTCTATATCGACCCTCAGGATCTTGAGAGAGCTCGGGATAACACACACTGTATGGCGCATCTCACGAAGGAAGTGGAGTTTTTCTGTATCAAGTGTGACCAGGCGATATGTATCAACTGTAAGCTGACAGAACATGAAAATCACAAAACACAGGATCTTCAACAAGCGGCCGCTAAAGCCAAGATCCAGCTCAGTGAGAACTTAGCACGCATCGAACGCCGTGTTAAACTCGCCAAGAAAAACGCAGACGATGCGAGAACTGAGCTACAGGGGATCCAGGACAAGAAGACAGAACTGACTGCAGTCATCCACAAGAGACGGGATGCCATTGTCGCCATGGTTACAGAAGCAGCCAATAAATACCGAGACGAGGCGCTGGCTTCGCTGAACGAAATGACCGACCACATGAAGATCAAGCAAGAGAAAGAAGTGGAGATAACCCAGCAAAACCTGGAGGAACTGACCAAGCTACAGCAGCGGGTGCAGCAGGCTGTGGACAGCGGAGCGGGCTGTGAGCTGGTGACTGTGGCCAGAGAGATGAGATGCGAACATGGCAGCGAGGGAGCCGTGCAGAACCTGACAACAAAACAGATGACGACCGTCTGCCGTCCTGTCCTCCGCTTCAGTGCCACACACGTCGTCACTTTAGAGCGCATGCGCGACTACATGGGAAGCGCGGCCAAAATGGAGATGGCGGTGTCAGCGCCTGAAGTGACAGTGATAGAGCAGTTCCGATGTCGGGAGGATCCGGACACAGACGTTTATCACGTGTGTCCCACGACTGACGGTGAGGTGTTGGTTTCGTATGAAAAGAGCATGATGCGTGAAGGTGCAACGTTTGAGTTGTTCGGTACTGACGGCGAAGTTGCTTATACTCTTAAAGCTGATGATCGTGCAAAAATAACAATGGTGCCAATGAAAAATGGTTCACATGTGTATCTGAAACCAGAGACAGAAAATATGCTTACATTTGCAAAGAGGACTGAACCGCATCTGAACAGGTTTTTCCAGCTAACCAACAACCTGACAGGACAGGCAACTGTGGTTACTGTACAGATAGTGTCTAAGGATCCACTCAAAACTAAAGTAACAGAAGAATGTACTGTGACATGTGGCGCTCATCGTGCATTGGATGTTGACGCCAGCGGCCAGCTGTTTGTGGTGCTGGAGGAAGCGCAGGCACCAGACCTCCAGCGCACAGTGCGGCTGTACCGACGCCCACAGCCGGACGCCATCGCCACCTACAGCCCGCCTGTAGCGCCCTTCCAGCCGTCGGACGTGTGTTTCTACACGCTGGGCGGTCAGGAGGTGCTGCTGGTGGCTGATGAGCTCAACGACGCCATCCACGTGGTGAACGTGCAGGACGGGCGCCTGAGCTTCGCGCGCTACCTGGCCCCGGGCTGTCCGCTGCTGGTGCAACCCACGGCGCTCAACACGGACACCAGAGGTCGCCTGTGGGTCGCCTGTAGGGGCGGCAGGATCATCACTTGTACACCCATCACATCGACAACACACCAGTAACAAAGTTAGTGGCCGGGAACTGAGACTTTTTTTTTTTCTCTCTCTCTCTTTCTCTCTCTCGTTGTTTGTGAGTTTATTTGTTTAAATTCGAATTCATTTAGCTGTGATCTTAGAGTATAAGTAATATTAATTGTAAATTGTTCACAGGTTATCAAAACACGAAATGCTGCCAGAATGCGATCAAACGACCAGATTTTGAATTAATTTTTCTGTTGTCCTCTAATCGCTGTTGTTGTTGTCGTTGTTGGGTTTGGCTTTTGTTTCATCGTTTTAACTTTTTAATCTGAATTTTGGTCTAATGAATGTTAACAGATAAAGTTTTAACTTTTACGCCCTGTGAATAGAAGACGTTCAACTTTACAACATCCTCCCGCCCTGTGAATAGAAGACGTTCAACTTTACAACATCCTCCCACCCTGTGAATAGAAGACGTTCAACTTTACATCATCCTCCCACCATGTGAATAGAAGACGTTCAACTTTACAACATCCTCCCACCCTGTGAACAGAAGACGTTCAACTTTACAACATCCTCCCACCCTGTGAATAGAAGACGTTCAGCTTTACAACATCCTCCCACCCTGTGAATAGAAGACGTTCAACTTTACACCATCCTCCCACCCTGTGAATAGAAGACGTTCAACTTTACAACATCCTCCCACCCTGTGAATAGAAGACGTTCAACTTTACATCATCCTCCCACCCTGTGAATAGAAGACGTTCAACTTTACATCATCCTCCCGCCCTCCCACCCTGTGAATAGAAGACGTTCAACTTTACACCATCCTCCCACCCTGTGAATAGAAGACGTTCAACTTTACATCATCCATCCACCCTGTGAATAGAAGACGTTCAACTTTACAGCATCCTCCCACCCTGTGAATAGAAGACGTTCAGCTTTACACCATCCTCCCACCCTGTGAATAGAAGACGTTCAACTTTACACCATCCTCCCACCCTGTGAATAGAAGACGTTCACCTTACACCATCCTCCCACCCTGTGAATAGAAGACGTTCAACTTTACAACATCCTCCCACCCTGTGAATAGAAGACGTTCAACTTTACAGCATCCTCCCACCCTGCTTGTGACTGCACATCGCACCAAATTTTCCCTTGTGATGCTAAATATTTTTGTTCAAGCGACCATTATATTTTCTGTTTTTCTTGTTTAGTAGGGTTTGTTGTTAGCCGCGAACTAGTCTTTGTTGCTGGTGCGGCTGTCAGCTGTAAGTACTGACTTACCTGGATTTGTCGTGTTAGGGTGCTGTTTGTATAGTAACAATATTGTGTACACGTGTAATCGCTCGTTCCGTTCAGTCCGTGATTTCATAGTTGTTTGTGTAGAAAGTTTTCATTGATACAGCTGGGTGTGTCATGGGTAAAGGGGAGTAATACCCTGTGTAGTGTGCCATGTAGTCAGAAATAATGTACATGTATACAATATTAATAATCAGATTCATTTCACGTGACTAATAATAATAATAATGTGCTTAGAAGACTCTCTCTCTCTCTCTCTCTCTCTGCATGTTTAATTTTTTTCTTTTCTTTTTTACTATTAAATTAACTCCTTTTGTGCCAGGTATACTTTTTGTCACATTAGCCTTTATCTTTTAGTGTTTCTAGATTAGCAGGACAGTTTGTAAGATAGGCAGACCATGTCTACAAGTCTTTATCCTGAAATAAACGTTTCAGTCAGTCAGTCAGTCTCTCTCTCTCTCTCTCTCCAGATTTCAGATAATCCCGGATCCACTCAATGTCACGCTAAGCGCAGTGCTCTCCCTTGCACCACTCACTGAGGGCGCAAGTCAACGCAACATATTAAACTCTTGGAATATTCATTTAGTCTGAGACACTGCATTCAATTTGCTAACATAATTTATTTACTAAGCGGAGCAAGTGTGGCTGAATCGTCATAAACCTGATAATATACAATGTACACATCCTTACAGTTTCAACAGAGTAACCCTTTCATGCTCAGGACAACCTAGAAATAAGTTAGTCCGATTTCTCTGACCCGGGCTTGTGTCAGATTCCCACAATCACAAAGGCCGTTTGTGGGGCTGTGGGGATTTCAACTGCATGTCGGCTGGGTGGCAGCTTGGGTTGGAATCAAGGATATGACAACTATAAGATCCTACCGTGACACTGCAACCGTTAGAAATCCCGAACGAAGTCGCCGCACCTTTTCTGTGTCGCCCGACAGGTCCGCAAAGACTGAAAGTATAGGTGTGGGAAATTCGAGACAACGAAAGAGGGCTGTACTGTTTACTGATGGCGGTTGGCGCAAATTTTCACCGCAAAATCGTAAATCAACGCTTGTAGCACTGATCTATCCGCGGGTAAACAACTTTTCAATAGTATGATGTAGTCCTTTACAGGTTCTTCTTCCTTTGTTTGCGTGTTTTTTTTTATTTATTTTTTATTTTTAATTTGTTTGTTTGTTTTTTGTTTTTGTTTTGTTTGTTTTTTGGGACGGAAGTGGGGGGAGGGGGGGTGTTCACATGCTGGGCGGTGTTCTGTTTCGTCCAAGAGGACTATGAGTTTCACAGAGTTTCAACAGAAGTTCACAGATCTTCCCCTAGACGCGCGATTTCGCTGACGACAAAATCCATGTTCCTTGTGGTGACGGCAGTGTTGGAAATGACCATCCGGAAAAAAGTTGACCAGTGACCATCCGGCTGATACCCCACCATCAAGCTGCCCTCTTTCGTCATACGCTGCTTGATTAGCTGGCGCCACCTGTAGGACGAATGCGTCAAAGGGCGATACTGCTGTTTTTGTTCATACACTTCTGTTCATACTAGGGTTACTTTCGTTGGAAAAGATAAAATAAGATACTATTTTTGTCGCCCTAAAAGGGGAAATTACATTGTCGGCTCGGATATATATATCTTCAGGATACTGATTTAAAACCGGGAGCTGGGGTGGCCGAATGGTAGAGCGTTGGACTACTAACGCTCGGGTCGTGAGTTCGATCCCGGCTGGGGCCAAATATTTGTGCTGGCTTTTTAATCAATGCCCCCGTCTTTGATATCACCCTATGTGGTGGAAAAGGACGTTAACCCCCCCCCCCCCAACACCCACCCACCCACCCTGATTTAACACATTAAACACCAGCTGAAAAAAGCTCTGATGAGATGTCCAAGAAAGTTACAAAGGCTGACACTGAAAATAACGAAGAGCTTTTTACGGTGTTTTATCAACTGGGAATATTCAGTGTTAGCTGATGAAGACAGAACATTAAGTGACAACATTCCAAACAGGAGGAGCGAAATGGAAAAGAAGCACACACCTCAATGGGTGGCGCTGCACTGCACCGACGCGCACACCCCCTCCCTAGCCGCCGCCCCCTTCCCTCACCCCCTCCTTCTCCCCCCCAGGAGCCGGGGTGGCCGAATGGTAGAGCGTTGGACTTCTAATGCTCGTGTCGTGAGTTCGTATCCAGGCTGGGGCCAATTATTTGTGCTGGCTTTTTCATTGTTGCCCCGTCTTTGATATCACCCGTATGTGGTGGAAAAGGACGTTAAACCCCCAAACATCCACCCTTCCCCTTCCTCCCCCCCCCCCCCCCGCCCCCCCTCCATCTCCCCCTCACTCTATTCTCCCATCCCTTCCTGAATTCCCCTGGCTACGGGGCTGGGACTATAAGGTATAGTACTGGTCAGTCCCAGTATATGGAGTACACCAGTGTCTGAGTCTTACCTTGCCAGTTGTTCGTACCATTGTTTGTGTCTCCGGCTGGCCTCTCATACTGGGTGGTATGAACCAGAAACACACGTTGGTACACTCGGGCTGAAACAACGAGTCATACTCTCAGATTCCCGCAGATTGTCATGTCTCTTAAAAAGTATTTTCTTTGTTTGTTTGTTTGTTTGTTGGTGTTTTTCGTTAGCTTAATTAATGTTTTATCGTTATTCCTTATCTGAAGTGATTTAAGGCATGATTATTGTCTTATGTAAATATTTATATTTTTAATCCCTGTTGTCAGATTTCCATGTATGGGGCAATGAAGGGAATTCACTGACTAGTTGATTGATTATTGTCGCAACAGTATAGCTCTTCCGTTTTATGAACTTTTACTTCTTAATCGCTCCAGCGATACTTCCTTTATATGAGACAATTCAATATGATTGATTGATTGATTGATTGATTGATTGGTTGATTGATTGATTGATTGATTGATCGAAGGATGGATTGTCGTCATTCATTGGCTATGGCGCAAAGTGTGGCTCTGTTTTCTCGATTAAAGTTTCATTTTCAGTTGAACCGAGCATATCAACATTGACATTGATCAGTCCTGTGTGTGTGTGTGTGTGTGTGTGTGTGTGTGTGTGTGTGTGTGTGTGTGTGGTGTGTGTGTGTGATTAGTACCTTTACCCTACCTCTTCTAGAACAATACGGAAGCCCTCCGTGGTTTTCACTTTCTGAGCAAGATACCTGGAAAAAAAACCCGGCAAGATAAAAAGTAGAAACTAATTTTAAAAAGATGACAATCCGTTCTACGGATGATCCAACCACAATCAGCTGACCCCTGTTCCCAATACTCACCGAGCGCAGTTGAAGATGTTGTCAATGTCGGCAGCAAACTGCTGTGTACCCTTGGCTTTCCACATCATCCACAGCTTCAACACGTCCACCTTGCGGCCACACTGTACTGACTTATCTCCCGTGTCGTACGTGACGTCATAGAACTTGTCCTGTTGGAACAGGTACTTGGCCCGGGCAGAGTGGCATTCCGTCAGTAAGGTCTGTGTCACGTGAGATGAAAACAGTCCAATGAGTGCTCTCCAACAGAAAAAGTGCTAGTGGATGGACTGGGGGGGGGGGGTTACTATAAACGGTACAATGGCAATGTTTTAGAGTTTCAATGGACCTGTTGGTTAGGAGGCACCAATGCGCAGTCGCTGGCACCTGTACAATATTTTATTCTTGTTTTGGAACACTTTTTACGTACATACGAACATACATATATATATATATAT
The DNA here is from genome assembly GCA_018292915.2 of Batillaria attramentaria. Lineage (NCBI taxonomy): Eukaryota > Metazoa > Mollusca > Gastropoda > Batillariidae > Batillaria > Batillaria attramentaria. The sequence goes on from JACVVK020000260.1 coordinate 412,037, forward strand.
GTATATAAAATATATATGTATATATGTATATATGTATATAAACATACATACAAACATGCATACATGCCATCTTGCTTACATTCGTTTGGAAAAAAAAATCTGGGCACAGGATGAAAAAACACCCAACAAAACCTGTAAAATATCAGTCCGACGCCTATGCTATAATAGTTCAGTAGTTCATGTCAAAAATACCGGAATGATGAGTAATTTGAAAGAGTCTTTTCACAGATATTTGGCCTTATATGCAAACCACCCCTATCTCGGAAATATTTTTTTTTACACAAAACCTGTCAGAGCTACAGAGCTGTGCTACGAAAACAATCAGTATAATTGGATGATCTTCCCAAATTCAGAAAATGAAGCCATTTGAACAATTTTTTTCGTAAAAATACGTAACGTGACCGATTTTTTAAAATGGGCGATAACTGTTCCCAAAATGCGGCAGGATAAAAATCGTGAAAGGTAAGTCTGGAGAATATGACTGCCCATTTTATCTCAAAGTAAAAAGCACTCAAAGGAGATGGTTTAGGAGATAGTCATCATTACATCCGTCCACACACACACACACACGTCTCATAACTCCCGCCAAAAAGAACGCATCAGCGTAGTGTGCACGTAAGGTGTCTATGACGCAGATTTCGTTACGTCACTGTGTGCGTGAAAGTATGTATTGTGTGGAGAAACGTCACAGTCTTGTTTTGTATCACTGAAAGTTGCTGCTGCGCGTAGCAAAATCTGCCCCGTCCCATAAAAACCCAACAAAACCTGTAAAATATTCGTCCGACGCCTATGCTCTAGCCTACAGATCTCTTTGGATCTACTGCCTAGAAAACTCATTAGTGAGAGCCAATGACAGAGCAGACACCCTCGCCGGCCAGGCAAGCATTACAGATGGCCTGCGCCCAGGAAGACCAGAAGTGTAAAGAGTCTGAAACGCAAGTTGCATGAGCAAAGCATCATTCGCTACTCCATAAACCGTCTGCAGGGTAGAGACGTGCAAAGAGGCAGAGGCCGACGGTCGAGCCTAAAAGGGCGTGGCGGGATCTGTGTGAACCAAACCAACACTGGAACAGACGACACTGAGGATATTACTGAGAGATAAAAAAAATTATTATGGTGAGGCGTGGTATGGGCGTTTCCGAGTGCAGACTACCATCTTGAACGGAGCTGAGGCTAGAAATGATGAACAGTGTTAGTGTGGAGAATCCCCTGCGCTATCGGAGCTACCCAGCTAGAGAACTGTGTGTGAGAGAAATAGAGAGTCACACTCACCTTGTGTTTTGTGAGGAAGGCGGCACACTGAAGCGGTGCGCCCATCATCTTGTGAGGATTCCATGTCATGGAGTCAGCCCTGAAGAAAGCAAAAACAACAAAGTCTCATCAGTTAATTCCTATATTTATGACTTTCCGAACGTGTTGTCGATATCTTGACATTCACGTTTCATGCCGCCACCCTGCACGATTCGGATAATGGCCCGCAACTCAATTCGGATATAGAGTGAAACATAGGGTGATTCTCTGCCCCAGAGCTGTATCCCGTGTCAGAGAGACGAAGACTCTGTATTCGGCCAATCGCTGTGCGAAGCTGGACATCACGTGAATTGGACTGTCTTGATCCGACCCAAAAGCGTCAGCTCAGGGGTTAGAACTCTTTTATGCAAAGTGAAACACTGTTGATTATCTCCCTCCAAGTTCAACTCTCAGTCGTCTAAACCTCACAGTTTATTAACAAACTTTCAAAAGAATGCGCTAATTTACTGCTATTTTAAAGTGACTATTCTCCAGTGAGACAAGATATTTTGGCTTTGGCTTTATGGTACCTTGCTTGTTTGTTTGTTTTCTTGTCAGTGTCGTCTGCATAATCTTTTGCACTCTCTCTCTCTCTCTCTCTCTCTGTTGCTTGATAACAGTTATAGGTTTTTCAATGTGTTAAAAGATCCATGTCTCCATGCGCCTGAGTGTTCTGTTGTATGTATCCTGGATGTTACATGTTAGCAATTATAGGTCTTGTTTAAGCACATGTAGTTGAAAGATTGTCTCCACACACCTAAGTATTCTAGCGTTTACAGGTTTTATTTAGGTAGTTGAGCGTTTTAGAGCACGACCTGTAACATTTTGCCTGTACATGTCAGACTGATATTCTCACGCTGACTTGGTTTATCTTACGTTTAGTCTACTAGTTTGTTTGTTTGTTTGTTTTTATTTTTGTTTTGTCTTGTTTTTGTCTTTTTTTCATTCTACTGTTTTGCTTGTTTTTTTTTTCTTTTTTGTTTTTTTTTGTTTTGTTTTTTTTTTTTTTTTTTTTTGTTGTTTTTTTTGGGGGGTCTCCTGCCTCTGCCTTAGTTTTACATTTTCATTTTGTAGTCTAGCAACGGCAAATTATAAACTGGCACATGTGCTACAATTTCTACCGTTGAAAAATAAAGTTTCATTGTCATTGTCATTGTCATTGTCTCTCTCTCTCTCTCTTTTCGCACTCCCTCCCCGCCTTTTCTTTTGTTTCTTTTGGTGCACATTTTTTTAAAAGTTTATTTCTGTTTGAGGTATACAAGTTTTGTCAATGTGTATATGAAAGCTTGATGGACAGACATTTAAGAAAACATCCACGTGCTTGTTACGCTGTGAAAAACTGTACATATTCCGTAACTCTGAAATACCTGAATAATGCAGATGAAAACGTTTGACAAATACACATAAACAACTCGCCTGGAAAGATGTGAATGCATACCGTTCCACGCCTTTCATCCTGTGACGTAGTTTATCAGACAGCAGCACGGACCCTCCCCACGCTCCGTCCACGTGCAGCCAGACTTTGTGACGTGTACACACGTCAGCAATGGCGTCCAGCGGATCGTAGGCACCCAGCACTGTGGTACCGGCTGTAGCGTTCACCATGATGGGAACTCGACCCTAGAGCACAGGAAATATTCAATACAGAATACCAGCAGAGATTTGACGAGAGGAATCAGCCGAGTGGACTGTGGATTCTGAGGCACAGGCGTCGAATCCTCTAGTGGCAGAAATTTTGTTAGGGATTTTCCAGTCCAAGTCGAGTCACAATTTACGTGCAGACTCACGATGCCTGCAACGCCTTAGGGTACAATTAAGGAAATGAAACGAAAGTATTTAAATCGAGGAACCGACCTGTTGGTTAAATGGGCTGATTCCATCTTTGCTAAGCAAATTATGCCTTGGAAAGGTTGCGCTCGTAAGTGCGCCTGTACGCTCGAAATACTCTATCTTGATGATTAGTACAGCTCTTAATGCGATACGATGTTGTTTACACTTTGCTCGACCGGTCGAACATTCAAATTCTACGACTGTTGTCACACTACTAGAGTGCTCAATGTGGTCGCCGCGTCATCGAGTACGCTTCTGTTGGCTCAGTACCAGCATTACTGACGCTGTCACTGTCCCCAGGTTTGTAAGTGGTGTGATGATAGAACACCGAAAACAGCTCCGAACGACTTGTGTTACTATAAAAATGGTAGCATAGGGCATGTATCTGAATCCTCTGGTGGGCAATAATTTGGTTAGGGATTTTCCTGTCCAAGTCGAGTCAACATTTACGTGCAGACTCACTTACAATGCCTGCCACGCCTTAGTGTACAATTAAGGAAATCAAACAAAAACTTTAAACAAAAATAAGGCGGCCACGTTAAAAGAAACATCCCATTTCAAACAGGAGGTGCCGCGGAATGAAACATACACAGACTGTATGTCTATATATCGATAGAGGTTCATTTACATATACACGGAATGATTTGTAATGTCGCAATATGTTTGAACTGTGACTGTGCGAGGTGGATTTGCTGTAATTTTATTGCACGCCAAATCAGCTTGATGTTTTTTTTGTTTGTTTTTTTTTTAAATTGACGTAGAATCTCAGTTTTTCATTCTTATTTTGAGTGAGTTCAAAGACGATTTTCTGTGTTATACTTGTTATTGATTGGACAATAAAGTATTTTAACTTGATTTTTTTTTGTATGCAAGATTTTAAAAATCCATTTTTTTTAAATTGGTGGCGTTGTAAACTTTTTACCCACCTGCGCTGTGACGTCATAGAGGGCCACATCCAAAGCTTTGGGACACATGCGGCCCACTGAGTCTGTCTTGACAGTCACCACGTTGTCTGTGCCCAGGCCCAGGAGGGCGGCACCTTTCTTGATGGAGTAGTGAGCCTGAGGTGTAACAACAGAATTTATCATTAGGGCAAAGTTTGAACGAGCGCTTATGATACAGCAGTGCGCTCTCTCTCTCTCTCTCTCTCTCTCTCTCTTCACAAAAATCGCACGTGTGTGTGAATGCGTTTTGACCTGATGGACGATTTTCTCTATGGTTTTGTTTCTTGTAGTTTAGTGCATAATTTTCTGTGTTGAATTTTTTTCTTTCTTTTATAATTTGCTTCTTTTTTTTCCTTAGTAGATAGGGCCAAAAAATGTATATATTGTTGTTTCTGGTAACATGGCTAAAAAAAATAGGGTAGGTAGGTAGGGATTTAAAAAAAAAAAAAAAACCACCCTCCCCTCCCCTCCCCCACACATATCCAAGAACAAAGAAACAGGGTATTAATAAGAAATGATGCTCTGTGAAACTGTATTTAATATTATAACACACTATCTTACCATATTTTGTTCTAATCTTGGGTCCGCGATGGCGCACGACTTCCCTGACGACAGGCGCATGAAAACCAAAATTGGTCGTGCTTGTATTTTTTTTTTCCAGCAGGCAAAAATTTTTTTTAGGGTCGGGGGGAAAAATAGGGTCGGTCGGGTTACCAGAAACAACAATATTATTTTTTTGGCCGAGTCTCTGTAGTATTAGCAACGGCAAGTTTGCAAACTGGCGAATTTCTGTCAAAACGTTTTACCGTTGAGAATAAAGTTTCATCATCATCATCATCATCATCTCTCTCTCTCTCTCTTGGTTGCAAGACCAAAACTTCCACCGCTTTCAAATAAAGTTATTTCAATTTCTCTCTCTCTCTCTCTCTCTCTCTCTCCCCTTAGACTCCTTTACTGTATTCTCTTCTTTTCTGTAATAGGCGTGTGTGTGTGTGTGTGTGTGTGTGTGTGTGTGTGTGTGTGTGTGTGTGTGTGTGTGTGTGTGTGTGTGTGTGTGTACATACTTTCTCCGAAGTGAGGACACACATGTTGGGCAGACCAGCAGTGCCAGTTTGCTTGACGTCAGGGAAGCGAGAATATCGCGCCAGGTTGAGGGCGTACATGTTGGAAACAGATCCTCCTGCACACAACAGACTGGCCTTGAACAACGTTAGGCAATTAAAATGAATTAACATGTAATGGTCATAACAATAATACCTTAATTGTACATCATTAGTGGCCGGAAGAGAAGTTCAACGGCCAGAGGCTGTTCTAGTCAGTAGAAGCTGTAATGGTTCTCGTGGCAGACGCTGTGATTTTCGGCTCGCGTTTAGACTTGTGTTTGTTCAGTGGCAGCCTGTTAAAAAAAAAAGTGGCAGCCTGTGTGCGGTTGTGATAGATGCTGTGCTTTTCGGCTGGCGTTTCGGCGCCAGTTTGTCCTGTGTAAGACTGTGCAAGTGTCTAAGTGGGGAGATGTTAGCACAGTAACAGCTCGCGACCATTTAGTAACCTGGAGTAGCTAGTAGTAGATTGACTCGGAGTGGGTGGGTGAGTGTTTGGGAATTTAACGTCCTTTTCCACCACGTAAGGATGATATCAAAGACGGGGCAGCGAGGTAAATGCCAGCACAAATATTTCGGCCCTGCCGGGACTCGAACTCACGACCCGAGGGTTGAGAGTCCAACGCTCTTCCATTCGGCTATCCCGAGATTGACTCGGGAACTCAGCCAATGATTCCTCTTGGCTGAAGGTTTTCCATCTCTGCAGCGTTACGAGATTAGAGGTGTAAGCAGTAGAAATCGAAAACGTCGCAATAGTGGTTACCTGGGCAGAAAATGGCGTCACCATCTTGAAAGCCGATCAAACGAAGCATCTCTCCCAGTACGACCTTCTCCATCAGTGTAAACACAGGCGCAACTTCGTACGTGTATCTGTGTCACACACACACACACACACACACACACACACACACACACACACACACACACACACACACACACAAACAGTAGTAATTAACTTTACTGGTCAAGAATGTTTGTTTTACTCGTCTATTTAATGTTCATATTTGTAGTCTTATTTATGATTTTTTTAAAATTATTGTTTACTAGTTTGTCAGAAAAGCCATTTCCCTTTTCGGTATCAATAAAGTATTCTGTATTCTGTCAAATAAATGATAACAATCTCTGACAAAATATTATGTGTATACGAGGGTTAGATATGTAAACAGAACAAACAAAAAATCAGTGTGTCCTATGGCCTTTGAAAGTATGAGGGGTATTGAAAAGTTTTATCTGTTGATCCTGCTCTGCGGGTGACTGCAAAAATTCGAGTTCACAACCCGCAACCTTCCGATGAAAACGCCAGTGCTCATTCTCACCTGAGCTATCCCTTCCCCTCCTCCCCACGCCACCCCCTCCCTCACTTCCAAGGAAATACGATGACACTTACTGGCTTGTGTTGAGCGCGTCAGTCATCCATGCCCCAGCCAACCCATGCGTATCGAGTCCTCCATACAGCTGGTTGAAGAAATGGGGATGCCCTGGGGACATTGAAGTGAACACGGCAAGAATAGTTAGTCTGTATGCAAGCAATGACTAGTCAGGAACTCGACGCAACTAGCGGAACAAACAAGCAAACTAACAAACACATAATAAAAGCCAAAAACAACAACAACAACAACAATGACAAGAAAACCCCCAAGTCAAGAAAATTTCAAATCGAAGTGAATACGACAAGAATATCTGATCTGTATGCAACCAATGAATAGTCTAGAACTCGAGGCAACTAACGGAACAAACAAGCCAACAAACAAGCAAACAAACAAAGACACACACAATAAAGGCAGACGAAAAAGAAGAACAGCAACATCGACAACGACAAGAAAAACCCCATGTTAAGAAAATTTCAAATCGAACATTACTGATTTCAACACAGGCAAATGTCACCTCTACAAATATTGTAGGGTTCCTGGCGTGCAGCATGCGTGAAAAGTTGCATGTCATATTTGATCGGGTGATGGAGGGTGGCAGGGGGCGGGGGGGGGGGGGAGGGCGTGGGAAGGGGGTAGGCCGAGGGGTTATTGTTTTACAACGCGTCGCTCCCCGTGAAGGCGATGAAATAAACAGGACGCCAGTACAAAGGAAGCTGGTTGTACAAACTCTCTCTCTCTCTCCAGTTCTTATGTACTTTTTTTTTATCCTTCCCTTCATAGTCTTCTTTTGAATTTTCTTTTTCTTACGGTAGTGTAGCAACGGCAAGTTTGAAAATGGTCTTTGTGTGCCTATAACTTCTTCCGTTGTAAAATAAAGGATCGTTATCGTTATCGTTATCTCTCTCTCTCTCTCTCTCTCTCTCACCCGTCTTCACGCTGTACTTGACAATCTGGCGGCAGGCCACCAACAGCTCGTCATCGCTGGCGGGTTGAGAGTTCAAATCCAAATCTATCGCCTTCATCAGCTCACTGGGGTGTTTGAACTCCACCACTTTGCTACAACAGTCAAAACTACATAGATGTCTACATACACAGTGTCATGATGATGATGATGATGATGAGGAGGAGGAGGAGGGATTTTTCCGTCGCGTATGTGGCATCGTTCATTCGGGCCGACGGTCGGGGGTTCTCTCCGGGTATTCCGGCTTCTTCCCCCTCTGCTTTGAGCCCACAAAATTTGAAAATAAATGCAATTATAAATTCCGAAACTTAAATAGTAGCGGTGGTCGTCGTCGTCGTCGTAGTAGTAGTAGTAGTAGTACCAGTAGTAGTAGTAGTAGTGGTAGTAGTAGCAGTAGTAGTAGCAGTAGTAGTAGCAGTAGTAGTGTGGTGGGCGTAGCTAAGCAACGTAAACTCGTGGGCTGAATGTGTTTGGAACACAACGAAACATCGGCTGATAATAATTATCAAATGATATTGCCACATGGCAAAAGATCACATGACGCGTTGACCTACTTGTTGACGTCAGTTCCTCCTTCGACAGCCTCCTTCATGAGAAGATGGAAAATTTCTTTGAGGAAGGAGTGACCGTGTCTAGCTGGCACTGCAAACAAAGCAGACAGTTAGACAGTGCACGCACGAACACTTCACTATTAATGTGTACGCGTGACGGCAACTGCACCCACACTTTTCAGTATTCAGTCGACCGTGGGTCAGTCCATTTTCATGGTATATCCACGAAACTTCACGACTTTGTCAATAAGGGTATTGGTGAAATGCTCATCAAAACTTCTATGATTTTTTTTTGTAAATAAACACGTAAATAAACAACTCACTTTTGTGTAACCCCCCCCCCCCCCCCCCCCTGTACATCGTGGGCGCAAAAACACCCATGATTTTAAAGAGGGAACTTCGCGCGCCGTACATCGTGGGTGCAAAACTACCCATGCTTCTACAGAAGGGACAAAAAAATGATAAACGAAACTATAAAATTAAAAAAAAACAATGTACCGTTTGGGCAAACCTTTCCCTTCACGATTTCGCTGTTTGCGACGCCGTTGGCTGGTGTGACGTCACGGCTGCTTTTTGGCTGTATGACGTCATTGCAGGCACGCTGTAAGGCGCCATTTTGCGCTAAAGCCTCGGTGCCACTTTGCATCTCCGTGAGCGAACTTCCGTTCAAATTGACAGTGCCGTTACTTCTTGCGTCAGACATCTCGAGTCACAAAAATATTCAGTTCGATCTGCAGCACACAAGAGAAATAAAACCAGAGTCACTTGTCCGCAAGTAATAGAGATTATTGCAAAATTCAAGAAATGTTAACAGCTAGTGGCTCAACTGTTAACAGCGAAATTGTGTCTAAAACTTCTAACCTCAGATGGTACTTATTAAATCTGTGACCTTTAGGTCCTTTCACCAAATGGCGTCACGACATCTCTTGACGTCAGATCAAGTGGAGCTGGAATTTCCACCCAATATCTATTCAATTTTTTTTTTCAATTTGCTGGGGGAGGAAAGCCGGATGACCCGGAGAGAAACCTCCGATGAGCAGCCCGGTAGCCAGGAAAAAGCCGGTATCACATATCACAAGCTCGACGTGGCCTCGAACTCACACTTCGCTATGACAGCGGCCGTTCGGTAGCGCAGCGGCTTCCGTTGGGAAAGAAAAAGAAAGAAAGGTAAAGTACTTGGGTGAGCGGTGGTCTAATAGGTAGCCCGTCGGACTTAGCCGCTGTGCTACCGTCGCCAATGTCATGGCGATGAAGCGTGGGTTCTAGACCAGGTCGAGCTTGTGATATGCTTTCCTGACTGCCGGGCTGCTCATCGGGGGTTTCTCTCCGGGTTATCCGGCTTTCCTCCCCCAGCAAAATTGCAAAATTGTAAAAGGATAGGTAATGGGTGGCGCTGCACCGCGGCGACGCGCTTCCCCCGGGGAAGCAGCCCGAATTTTCCGAAAGGAGGGGGGGGGGGGACATACGGTCATAACGGAACAGGTATCACTGGGATCACAGCTCTTCAGACATTATTGAAAACTTGGACTGGGATCACACACCACGACACCAACCTGTTACTGGACATCAGACGGTGGGTGGGTGGGTGTTTGGGGGTTTAACGTCCTTTTCTACCACATAGGGTGATATCAAAGACGGGGCAACGATGAAAAAACCAGCACAAATATTTGGCCCCAACCGGGATCGAACTCACGACCCGAGCATTAGAAGTCCAACGCTCTACCATTCGACCACCCAGGCTCCCCATGCCGCTAGGGGGAGCGTTGTATTAGGCTTGTCATCTGGTAGAATTTCACTTCACGTAGCCCCGGCGTGTTCAGTGCTACAAGGCGAAGGTTCAATAGCACAGGGCGATGTTTGGTTCTGTTATTCGTCGCGGCAGGCGGTGGTGGTCTAGTGGTAAAGACACTACCCTAATGCGAGAGGTCAAGTTCCCACTTCGGGATACTATGCTGCTGCTGCTGCTGATGATGATGATGGTGATGATAGAGACTTGGCATAGCTCACAGACCGACCTAGGCTTATAACGGTGACGAGAACATGATACTATTTATGCGTGTGCAAAATATGAACCATTTGGGGGATGTCGTTGCTTAGATATGAGTCAAAACGTGGACCAAAAATATGCACCTGCCGCCCACGTCACTTGCAAGTGAAATGCGGCGTTCGTATGAAACAGACTATAGCTGCGACACGGCGGCCGTCTCAGTGCCAGTTCTACGTGGTCACAGCCGACAGTAATAATAATAATAATGAGTATTGTATAGGCGCTTTACCCAGTTTGATGGATCGGCTGAAAGCGCCGCGAACTGAACCCAACACGCACGCTCACGTGAATCACACGCATTCAACCACACACTTGACATAAACACATTACAATCACGTGGTGCGAAGGGTCAGCTCAGCTATTTAAATTTCGGAATTTAGAATTGCATTTATTTTCCAAATGTGGTGGGCTGAACATTTCCAAAGCAGAGGGGGAGGAAGCCGGAGTACCCGGAGAGAACCCACCGACGATCGGCCCGAATGAACGGTGCCACGTACGAGAAGGAAAAATTCTTTGCCCCGAGTGGGACTCGAACTCCAGACCTCTCGCATTGGTGACGTGTCTCTTAACCACTAGACCACCGACCGCTTCATGGTACAAGTTCACAAAGCTGTAAACTACACTGTGGGAGGACCATTGACTGACAATAGTGGCAGCATATGTGCAAAACAGGTTTCTGACACTGTGGGAGTTGCTCATCCTGTCATGTGCCGCCTTAAAGTAAAATTCACAAAACATTATCTCAAACAGGCCGCATTCTGGATTTTGTAGAAAACCGTCATATGAAAACGCAGCCCCGTTAGGAAATGTTCAAACGTGATTGCTAACTTAAACACTAGCGCAATAACAATAAACAATAAGATGTAAGAGAAGCGCGAGTTTAGGGTGATATTAGGGTGATATTAGGGTGATATTAGGGTGATATTATCAATTAAAGTTGACACGAAAGGACTTTACTTAGCATGTCGGCTGCATTCGTTTACGCATCTGCACAGTATCGGTCAATTTGACATTAACGTATGTCTCACCTGGTGTGATAGCAAGGGAGTTTAAACAACTGCATACACATCTGGTGTCTGTGCCATCTGGTGGAATTTTGACGGATCAATTTCACACAATGTATATATTAATTTCTGGGCATCTGCTAAGCTAGTCATGGTACGCCCCTCTCCTGTGATCGAGGATGTGACTTCCCCAATCACTCATGGGTGTGTGTGTGTGTGTGTTTTGTTGTTGATTTGTTGTTGTTTTTTTGTTGTTTTTGGTGTTTTGTTTTTTTGGTGGAGGTGTCTTTGACATGAGGTTGTTTATTCACAAACATTTTCAGATTCATTTTGTTTTATTCCTAGACAGTGGTATGACTTGCAATGCAAAAAAATGTATCTTAGTATCTATCAGTGTGTGTGTGTGTTGTGTGTGTGTGTGTTGTGTTGTGTGTGTGTGTGTGTGTGTGTGTGTGTGTGTGTGGTGTGTGTGTGTGTGTGTGTGTGTGTGTGTTTGGCAATTGCACACAGCCAAAAACAAACTGCAAATGATCAAAGTCTGTCTCAAATGGAAGATGACAGGTGGCAGTATTACAATTAGTCTCAGTATGGACTGCTCCACTAGCTAATTATTAATTGTCACACCTTTCCTTAAACGGATGTGGAAACAAATAACGTAAACATATAATTGTAGATGATTCTACACCTGGTGAACAACTCTTCTAAAGATTAATGGTGAAGCAAAAATTGGTTTTGGTTATCTATTTTTTGACAGCTAACCTCCAATTTTCTGCCAACAAATTGCACCAAGCATTTTTCATTGCAGGTCGTACACAAAACATTTTGCAGGCTGCTGGTACTCACGCAATCTACTGTGCAGGTGTTTATAAAGGTTCTCATTACCTCTAGAGCATGCACAGCACAGCACCGTTAAACCCCCAAACACCCACCCACCCGCACAGCACAGCACCGTTAAACCCCCAAACACCACCACCCGCACAGCACAGCACCGTTAAACCCCCAAACACCCACCCACCCGCACAGCACAGCACCGTTAAACCCCCATTCACCCACCCACTCGCACAGCACAGCACCGTTAAACCCCCAAACACACACCCACCCGCACAGCACAGCACCGTTAAACCCCCAAACACCCACCCACCCGCACAGCACAGCACCGTTAAACCCTCAAACACCCACCCACCCGCACAGCACAGCACCGTTAAACCCCCAAACACCCACCCACCCGCACAGCACAGCACCGTTAAACCCCCAAACACCCACCCCACAGCACAGCACCGTTAAACCCCCAAACACCCACCCACCCGCACAGCACAGCACCGTTAAACCCACCCACCCACCCACTCGCACAGCACAGCACCGTTAAACCCCCAAACACACACACACCCGCACAGCACAGCACCGTTAAACCCCCAAACACCCACCCACCCGCACAGCACAGCACCGTTAAACCCCCAAACACCCACCCACCCGCACAGCACAGCACCATCACATACTTGTCAGTATAGTGAAAGAAAACTTCACACAAGTTTCAGTTACAAATTTCTTCCTTGCTTTTTGCACATTTATACTTTTTGTTGCATCAGTCTGCCAGTGCCGGCAGACTCCACCATTACATCATTGTCTGTCTTTTTCAGCGGGGAGCCAGGGTGGTCGAATGGTAGAGCGTTGGACTTCTAACGCTCGGGTCGGGAGTTCGATCCCGGCTTGGCTGGGGCCAAATATTTGTGCTGGCTTTTTTTATCGTTGCCCTGTCTGATATCATCCTATGTGGTGGAAAAGGACGTTAAACCCCCAAACACCCACCCACCAACCCGCCAGTGCCAGCGCAGCAGACTCGACCATTACATTCTTGTCTGTCATTTTCAGCAGCACAGTATGTGACCCCGAACTGTGTGAGGCTGATGGAACAGAAAGAACAACTGGTGGGAACATGTTGCACGGCCTTCATCACTGCACAGCAGGACATTCTGAAGAAGTCAAGACTACCACTGTCACAAAAATGCTGCATATGCTCTTAAACAAGGGGACGTATTCAGACCTGGCTGATGCTGCTAAATCAGATGAGGCCCTACTAGAAAGCTTTTGGGACATTATTCATCTGCCCCAGATTAAGGCAGAAGCCAAGCACAACACAGAAAAACAACGCAGCCTTTTAGCACAAAAGACTTTACGTCAATGTGTGACTTCCAGTGGAAGATGGTTCTTCAAGAAAATGGAGTGACATGCTAAGATTTTGACTCAGGTGATACTGGCGTTTATGGTGCCACCCAAACACGAGGATGACCTCAAGTACATGGAACGACTTGCGCCACCAGTTGCATTCATCTACAGCATAATTATGTATGAAGCAGAGGTGCAAAGACCTGTCCCTAGTGCATCGGCTTATTGCCCATGGTCCTCACACTTCCAGCACAACCCTAGTCGTTTCATATCATCCATGCCTCGTCTTACCAACAGCCCAGTGTGCAAGGTTAAAAAGAAAGACATGGATCGCAGCAAAACAGCTTTCATTCATGAGTGAACTAGGAAACTGAAGCGTGTGCATATGATTGACGAAAGTGCACTGTTCTTCAGACTAACTCTTTGAAAACTTCCGCAGAGTATGTTCTACAGTAAACAAGGCTGCACAGTTGTATAAAATGGCTTACCACAGGTTTGAACAGACGTGAACAGATTTCATCATTTTGTATTGTGGCTTGTCATTTTTTTTCTTTAAATTGAGCAGGGATCTTGAAAAGCTGAACCCGAAAATGCCAAATTGCTTAGTAGAAACAATAAATTATGTTTGAAATTAGTAGAAACGATGACGTTTGAAATAGTGTGGTGAGATTGAGCATTCCTCCTGATTTGACCTCCTGATGAAACGTGTTTCATAAACGCTTCAGTTAGCATTTGCATTATAAGTTTGAGCTAGCACTTATAAACACCCATCTCGCCAGGTGAAAATATTTTCAACAGACAGGTTTTCAATAAACAGACCCAAAATATCTCCCAGTGACCAAACATTATAATGATATGGAATCAGTCTTTAGAAGACAGGCCAGTAAAGGAATGCAGGTGGTCTCTCAGAGGTTCTACTGTACTCTAACAGACTGTACTGGAAATAAAGCTTCTGCATATATGCCACATCACTGTCCTCTTCTATTCGCCACATAAGTTTAACCAACCGCTATCAATGTAAAAGGCATTTGCAGAAATCATATCTTTGCAAACATGACAGACAGGCATCATAATGAACAACATCACACAACTGTCATTCAACATTTAATGGTAGCTGTTTGGTTTGAATAGTAGCTTTTTGGTTTCAGATAAACACTCGAATAATTTTAGTAGCACCTCGTCACATACCTCGGTGCACATTCTTTCAAATGATCACATAGAAGAAAAGGCCTTTGAAACACAATCATATCTCTTTCTGTTAAACATACAAAAACAAATATTTCCAACCACACAGAAAAAAAAAATACATACTGCCACCACCAAGCAGTAGTAGTTGCATACCTCAGTAAACATGTATTCAAATGTCCACATAGGAGCAGATGGTCTGAACACAATGCAATCTCTTTGCGATAAACATGTAATCAAATGTTAATCAAATATTTCTAACCACATGCAAAAAAAAAAGCAAAAAAAAAAACACTGCCACCACCAAGCAATAGTAGTTGCATACCTCAGTGCACATGCACTCAAATGTCCACATAGGAGCAGAGGCACTTTCCCTCTCTTTCATAAAAGCCACACAAAATCAACTAATGTCAACCGCCATGGAAAAAAAACACATACTGCTACCACCAAGCAACCTTACTACACCTGCCTCAGTGCACCAGCATTAAATGAAATGTTCTCATTGGAGCATGATATATATATATAATATATGTAGAAAATCAAATATTTTTAACCACACACAAAAGCACACTGCCATCACCAAGCAATAGTAGTTGCATACCTCAGTGCACAGGCATTCAATTTCAAATGTCCACAAACGAGTACAAGCACTTCCAGACGCAGTGCCCTTTCTTTCAGGAAAGCCACACAAAATCAACTAATTTGAACCACACAGGAAAAACCATACTGCCACCACCAAGCAATACTAGTTGCATACCTCACTACACCTGCATTAAAATGTCCTCAATTGAGCATGAGCATAAGTACACACAATTTCTTCTTTTTTCAAATTAACCTAAAAAAATCAAGCACACAGCGGTAAAAAAAACCCAAACGAACTGGCACTACCAAGCAATAATAGTTGCACACCTCAGTGCACATGCACTCAAATGTCCACAGGTGGATGATGTATAGGATGTTGAGCACATACATGTACATAAAATTCTCTCTCTTTCATATAAACATGCACACACAAAATTTAACCACACAAGAAAAACAAAACCAAACATATTGCCACCACAAATCAATAGCAGTTGTATACCTCACTGCACGTGCAGTCAAATGTCAACATAGGAGTACAAGCATGTGTACATATATTCAAATCCAAACCCCAACGAGTGTGTGTTGTCTTTTTTGCTGTTGTTGTTGTTGACACTGCACACGCTGAAAATAAACAAAGAACACGCACAGACACACACAAACTTTCACCAAAGTTGCTAAGAAGACAAACAACATGTGTTAATCTACTTTGGATACTTCACATGACTAGAATATGCCTACAAATAGTGCAGTGACCCCAAGTCATGTACACTTTAAAATACCTGAATATTTCGAAAATTTCAATACTAGTATTTGCTCGTCACCAGAACACACAGTCACACACACACACATAGAAAGAAATGCTGGCCAGCAAGTTGTTACAAAAACATCAATTGATCATATTAATTTAACCAGTAGTAACATAACTAACCTGCTGTGGAGCTCTCGGTACAGTATGCTCATCGAGAGTATGAATGATCCTGTGTACAGACGATAATTTAGAAAGTCACCGTCAGCAGCTGCAAGGCACAGGCAGAAACAGGTTAAAAGTGCTTTATGCAGTGAAGTTTGGAATCAATTAGCAAAGACAAAAGAAATGACGGTGCCGACGAGAAAAAAGAAGTCAGGTACAGACGTTATGTTGTGCTGCACCTTGTTTAAGTGCCCTTTGATTACTTCGAAACGCCTTGCCAAACTGTATAATGTTGTGAGCATAACAAAATAATACCGTACCCTGGTTTTGGAGGAGACGATGTTGTTGACAGGTGTGGCCAAAATTCCCCGTAGAAAAAAAAAACGTCTGCTTTTGTTTTCAAGGGAAATAACTCCCGCGCACAATAATCTCCGAGCCATGCTGAAAATTCACTGTGCCGGTGAATTTGACAGAATTCCTCGCTTCTGTGCACACTGTGAAATAACACGGGGACTTCAAAGTTGTTCGCAACTGTCCACTTTTCTTGTCACCGAGTATTTTAATTTGTTCCTTCTTAGCTATGACTTATCTCGGCTCGGTCTCGGTCTCGGTTAGCCCTTGGCCGTCATCACAGGGGGTCTAGAGTAGCGACGGTCCCGGGTACAGGGTCCACAGTTGTGACACAGTTGTGATTTGGGGGGTTCACGCCTCTATGGCGTCATCACAGCACCCTGGATTTCAAATAGCCACAACTGTGACTATGGTTTCCACAACAGATTCTGACTGGCTGTACTGCGTCACTCGGCGCGCAAACATGGCGGACAGTGCATCTTCAATCGGTTTGTCACCGAGCACAGTTGTGTTCAGTTTTGTAGTTAGTAGACACACCGAGCGCAACGACTGTGATGTGCAGATGTGTGTTTCGCGCGCTGTGCCCAGTGAAGAGCAGGCTTAAGAATCATGATTGTGACACAGGTGGCTGTGATGTATATAATTATGTCTGTTTCTTTCTTTTTTTTCCAATGCCCTTAGAGGGTCGGAAAATAAACTTCACTTG
The DNA here is from genome assembly GCA_018292915.2 of Batillaria attramentaria. NCBI lineage: Eukaryota > Metazoa > Mollusca > Gastropoda > Batillariidae > Batillaria > Batillaria attramentaria. Next base: position 429,031 of record JACVVK020000260.1, read on the forward strand.
ACCTGACTTGGTTACCCGAACCGCTGATAGACTAGCATCATACAAAGAACAAGTTTGGCCGGGAAAAATGTTCTTGCTTCGACGTATCCGAAGTTCGACTTAAGCGTGTTTGACTTAACCGAATGGGCCTGCATAAACTAACTACTCAAATAGAAAAGGAAACGGCAATGACTGCGAAGCGGTTACAAGTTCAGCAAATAAAAGCGACATAAAAGGGACAGAAACCGCTTAACTTTAAAAAAAAAAGAAAAAAAAAAGGACGGCACGGGTCAACGTTTCGGCGTTCGCCTTCCTCAAACAAATCAAATTTTGTCTGTGTCCTGAGGAACGCGAAAGCCGAAAGGTTGACCCGTGCCGTCCTTTGTGAAAGTTAAAGTGGTTTCTGTCCCTTTCATGCCGCTTTTATTTGCGTATCTACTCAAAATGAAATAATCCATGTTCATTACATGAAATAAACGTCAAGATAAGGAAATAAAGAGTACGTACCGCGTACTGCCGAACCGGTGTATACAGATCCAGCCTCACGCAGTATGTTGAGTGTAGTGACCCGAACACGCCTTAACGCACTGGGTCACGCCAAATATACCGGTGTAGCAGTCCAGATTATACCCCGCCTGGAGTATACCCCCGTATAAACTGGCCTAGCCCAGACTATACCCCCGTATAAACTGGTCTAGCCCAGACTATCCCCCCGTATACAAGTTGGCCTAGCCCAGACTATACCCCGGTATAAACTGGCCTAGCCCAGACTATATCCCGAGGTGTACTCTGGCCTAGGCCCGTTTAACCCTCTCCTGCCCACTTTAACACCCCCCCCCCCCCCCCCCCCACCACGGACGACCAGAGAGAGAAAGAGAAACGACGGCCCTGCACAAACACCTTAGTGAACTCTGTTCACATGTGGGTATATTCCGGGCAGGAGGGGATGAATCCGAGCTGGGCTGATCAATACCCAGGGGGTTGAACCGGC
>JACVVK020000260.1:435000-437500 GCA_018292915.2 Batillaria attramentaria
GTTATTTCACCTGGTCAGCACGAGCATGCTGCTAAGATTAATTGCAGGCTGGACACAGCGGGCTGTCTTCGGAAAAGAAAGAAACCTCCACGACCTTGACACAAGATCGTGAAGTTCAACTCTGTCTTCGGAAAGAAATACCAGTGGTTATGCTCACTAACAGTCCTTTAAACTTAGCTGTCAGAGACCTCGGCTGAAAACGTTGACTGACTCGATCTTGACCGCATATCTTTGTGTCAGGCTTGTGACGTTTCTCTTTGCACGTTCGTTCCATAAATCATGTAAATTAGAGTGGCCTACCTTGGAAGGTCAGCCTTCAAAGAGATAATAAAAACGTGTTTCTTACTAGCTTAGGTTTCTCTTATCTCTGTGTGTGTGTGTGTGTGTGTGTGTGCGTGCGCGCGCGTGTTTTCATTGAGGGTTACTCAGTTGTTCCTACATTTTTCCCCTATATTCCTGTGGCATACAGGTTTTCTTCCTTCGCTCATATTCTCGTAGTTTAGCAACGGCAAGTTCGAACGTGGTATTTCTTCCAAAACTTTTCCGTTGGAAAATAAAGATTATTGTCATTGTCATTGTCATTGTCTAACACACACACGCACACACGCACGCGCACGCACGCACGCACACACACACACACACACACACACACACACACACACACACACACACACACACACACACACACACACACACACACACACACACACACACACACACACACACACAGAGCCAGTTCAAGCGAAGTTTAACAATCTCCTTCTTCTGGAGATGACGTAATCAGTAATGCGATACCATCTAGATATTTATCCGACGTTCTCTCGGAATCAAGATATACAACTGAAATTCAAAGAGAGACAGAGAAAGAGAGCTCTGCTTTGGAACCTCCGGAAAAAAAATCAGTTAAAAAAAAAATGCTGTTTAAACCAGTGCTGATCTCCATCCTCATTTTGTCAAGCATTTGTACTGGGGTAAGTATTATTTATTTATTTATTTTCATAATCGGGTGCTCACTCTTGGCCTGCATTTTACCCAAATGGTGGAGTACTGATTGCCTGTAGCTGCGATACTTTGACGTCACTGACTTGCATTTTGCGTCATACATCGTCACAGTGTTCAGAGCTTGAGAAACGTTTTGTGACGCGGTCTTCTGACCAGCAAAAATGACAGATTTAACTGAAACACGATTTATCCAAGCACAAATTATGCGGGTTGATCTGCATGTCACAATTTGATTGGCAGGCCGGACAAATATGGCGCAACGAGGGCCTGAAACTGACCACTGGGCTTGGAGCTCTCATGCTGTTCTTGCCATCAATGGATGCCAGCCTCAATTGCAAAGATCCATTTCTAGTAAGTAACGGCTTTTTCCTTTTGTTTTTTCCCCCTTCTTTTTTGCGATGGCAGTTTCCCTCCATTTCAAATGATATGGTTTTCGGAGGGGGCAGTTTCTAGCCAAGGACCAGAACTACCGCCAGTACCGAAGTGTCGCTGTGATATACTACTACTACTACTACTACTACTACTACTACTACTACTACTACTACTACTACTGAGTATTGTGTAAGCGCTTTACCCAATTTCATGAATCGGCTCAAAGCGCCACGAACTAAACCCAACACGCACGCTCACGTGAATCACACGCATTCTCTCACACACTGGACATAAACACATTACAAGCACGTGGTGCGAAGGGTCAGCTCAGCTATTTAAATTTAGAATTGCATTTATTTCTCCAATTTGGTGGGCTGAACATTTCCCGCAAAGCAGAGGGGGAGGAAGCCAGAGTACCCGGAGAAAACCCCCCGACGATCGACCCGAATGAACGGTGCCACATACGAGAAAAATTCAGTGGGACCTCGGGGTCAAATGATTTTAATCAGAGGGTATAATTGTTGGACACCCGTCTACAATTGTTGGACTGCCCTCTTAGTTGAACACCCTGGATTACTCACAGCTCTGTTGACTTTCCTGTAACTTGTACACGACACATGATGGTTTGGGTGCAACTTTATTACATAAGAATACATATGTAATCGTCACTTATTTTAAAAAGTACCAGAATTGATCTTTGCAGCAGACCAGAGTTACGTCCCTTGGGAGACACATGTGATTTCCCTTGGTGAAGAAAGGCTTTGGGAAAAGGTGTTTTGGTCGATTGTTTGTTTGTCAGAGTTCAAAACAGAATCGTACACAACCTCAGGCTGAAAACGTCAGAAGTGGATGTAAAATATCGTAGCCTAGGAAAAATACGGAACAACGTAAAACAAAATAATTTGATCCTAACTTTTTAGTACAGAAATGAGAAATCAGTAGAACACAGGACCCTAATGCTGTGGTGGTCTGACCAAGCATGTGCTCAAATATTTGCATCATATTATATCATATACATCTTATCACAGTAACCAGTCCAGTGTCCCTACTCCCATTATTGCGCGTATTCTGCCAATATTAAGCAGATCCCACTTTCGATGGATGTTTGTGACCAAAGCGCGAAAGC
>JACVVK020000260.1:440000-450000 GCA_018292915.2 Batillaria attramentaria
CTTTCCCCGTCTACAAATAGAGAACTTCCGAAAAGTGACGACACACCCCCACGTCAATCAAACATGACGTCGGCAAACTGACGCTGATACAGTTTTGCGTCAGTGCGCGTGTGCCTTTTCTGCGATGTTTGTGAGGCGTGTGGCTTGTGTAAAGGAAATGTGCTTCGAGTACAAATTTTCGAGTCAACTGACGACAACGGCTGCAGTGAATTTTTCTAAATTTTTTGTATATTTTTTATGGCACCCCAGGCTTATTATCTATGTATAGTAGGAGCGATTTTGAGATCTAAAGTGTGTTCACCAGCACTTTCATCAGGTACGGTTTACGCCAAAAGTACAAAAGCGACAACCTCCAAAGTTCACTCAGTTGAGAGTCCGTATTCATGCTGTCTATGTCCCAAAAATGGAGTGGTTTAGGTAAATATTACGCCTTTAAACGCCAGAAAGCCACTTTTTTTGAAAAGGGCGATAACTCGCAAATCATGTGTGCAATCGTACCTGGATCGGGCCTTCTATTCAACAATCTTGATTCATTTAGAAACCCCAAATTTGAAATCGATCGGTTCAGTATTTTCGGAGAAATAGGCATCTGAACTGGGTTCACATGCAATGTCAACTCAGGCTCGGTTTACATGAAAACTATAAGAGCGACCATTTTCTAGTAGTGAATCAATTCAGAGTCCGTATTCAAGCTATCTACTGCCAAAAAATTGAGTGATTTAAATAAATATTACGCCTGTACACGAAAGACAACCAACTTGTCTCAAAAGGGCGATAACTCCCAAATCACTTAAGCAATCATCACACGCTTGAATCGTCTAATGTAACATTTTGATAAATTTGGATACCCCAAATTTGAAGCCATTCGGTTAAGTATCTTCGAAGAAACGGGCCCGGACACAATTCACACACGCACACACGCACACACGCACACACATCCGCACAGACGGCACTCACTGAGGAGGAGAAGTGCGTTCGGAACATCATACGCGTCAGCATCGATGACGCAAGTTTTCTTACGTCATTGTCAGAGTTACACTTGCAAAATCGTCTCTGCGGGAGATCGGCAGTGACGTGCGTTTGTACCACAGATGCTTGCCTATGAACGTGGAAATTTTAGCCCGTCCTATTATGTTGTTTCCATTACTATGGAAACAACATAAAAAAGAAAAAAAAAAAAGCCCCCCTCCACACCCCCCATCCCATAGTGTAGTGGTTAGCACTTCGGACAGTGGACCCGGAGACCCGGGTTTGAATCCCGGCCGAGGCAAGCGGGATTTTTCCTCCCCAGGTCGGCTCGTACACAGAGCGGGCGTGCTTTGGTTTGCTAAGGTTGTTTTTTGTCTGATTTGGATACTGTGCTCTGTATAGATGTGATATGTATGCCACAATGTGAACAGACTACCTGTAGCCATGCTGGCTGAATGGATACATATGAATATTTAGACATATGTGCCTGTACCCCCTGATGGGGTTTCTGGAAATAAATAAAACTGAAACTGAAACTCGGGAGGGGGAGGGGGAGGGGGGCGCTGTTGCCACACAGCCGAGACTCACCCACTTCGCGGGTGGTGACTTTGGAGGTGTTTCCCTTGTTATGACACGTCTCATGATGTGTATAGTTACACGGCCGGCGCAGCAGGTGGCATAATTATTTCCCGGGCCTGGTTAGCTACGCGATCTTTATGCGAAATGCGGGCCTTGTCGCGCAGTCCCAAACCACATGGCCCTCCACAGCATCATCATACCACCATATTCATCCTCATCATCATGCATATCAAAAAATTGTCCCATCATCCGAGCCCTCCGTGGATTCCACTCGGACTTGGACACCACTGGAGCTGACAAAGAGTTGAGGCAGAAAAAAACGAGAAACGGAAAATATCGAATCGAAGCGTTTCACCTCCAATAAATTATTTAATTATTCGCTGACATCAATTTCCAGCTGCCGCGTCCTCCCGTTATGTGACGAAAATGGGCTTAAAGCACCATTGATTTGATAGACACTTACGCCCTTTTCCTAGATGGCTGAGGCGTTTGTTACAATTACAACACAGATGCTGAAATCATGTGTATCACATAACATGTCACATCTGGGACACTAGGGCGTCTGTTGTGTGTCTGTTGTTAGCGCTCATCCGATATACTTCGTCCACCAGGGAGCGCAAATATACATGTACTCCAGTCATTTGCAGGCGCAAGGACACAAACAGGGTGAGTGAGTGTTTGGGAGTGTAGCGTCCTTTTCCATCTCGTATGGGTGATATCAAAGACGGGGGCAACGAGAAAAAGGCCAGCACAAATATTTGGCCCACGCCGGGATTCGAACTCACGACCCGAGCCTTGAAAGTCCAACGCTCTGCCATTCGGCCACCCTGGCTCCCCAGGACGGTTCCATGACACTTCAGCGCCACCATTTCAGCGCCAACATTTCAGCGCCACCAATTCAGCGCGACGAGTTTTCAGCGCCGTACATTTCAGCGCCGTACATTTCAGCGCCAAACGATTAGAGAGAGAGAGAGAGAGAGAGAGAGAGAGAGAGAGAGAGAGAGAGAGAGAGAACTAGCTAAACACATAAACTAGCTAATCACATTTTTTTTAACAAGTTAAACTTTAATGACAAATTATCTAAAACCCATGGTGTCCATTAAAATCACTAAAATCCAAATGGGTCGTTTGGTGTCTCTCCATTGTAAAACATGCCTAGTTGGCCTAAAACATGAACGCAAATGCAAGTCCCTCCATCGTGTCCATGGCGCTGAAATGTACGGCGTCGAATTGTACGGCGCTGATAAGACGCGGCGCTGAAATGGTGGCGCTGAAATGACGTGTCACCCCCCAGGACACACACAGAGCGAGGGGTCAAGTTTGGTGTTTGTTTGATGTAGCGTGTTTTGCCAGTATGCTAATTTGTAGTGATTCTGTAGTCAGGGAAAAGTGTGATGTTTGTGGTTGGTAGGGCAAGGTGCATGACAGGGGTTAGCAAGAGCTGCCAGTGAAGCTGGGACTTTTTGCGCACAAGAGAGGCAAAGGTGTCGTGAATGGATTTGGGTAAAGTGGCTTTTTGGCTTAAACAGAAAGTAGACTAACATTACTCATCTGAGGCCTGAGCGGAAAGGAGACATTCAATTATTCTTAAAAACTCATTTTAGGTGCGTGCCCTTGAATGGTTTGTGCACGGGAATATTTGTTTCTAGATTGAAGCTTTTTTTTTTTCTTTTTTCTTTTTTTTTTTTGGGGGGGGGGGGGGTGAGTATGATGCCTGAGGCTAATAGGGGTGGGTGGGTGGGTGGGTGTTTGGGGGTTTAACGTCCTTTTCCGCCACATGGGGGTGATATCAAAGACGGGGCAACGATGAAAAAGCCAGCACAAATATTTGGCCCCAGCCGGGATACAGGCGAACTCACGATCCGAGCATTAGAAGTCCAACGCTCTACCATTCGGCCACCCCGGCTCCCGAGGCTAATAGGGAATATACAGGCATTTTGAGGTTTTGTGCATGTACATATATTCTTTGACCTGCATGGGGAGCAAATGTGCCACAGCTCAATTCTTACCAAGTAAGTTTGGGGCCGTGTGGCAATGACCTTACTACAAAAAAATTATAATTAATTTAATGGATTTGAATCTGGAGTAGTGGGAGTGTTGCACTGATCATACTCGTGTCTGCTGCAGTGAGAGACGTCAAGGAACCGTTAATCTCGCCTGATTTTCGCATACAGGGCCAACCCCGAAAAAGGAGTTAACTTTTTTGTTAAAACATGGGATACTCTTGCGAGATATGAAATGTGTTCAACAGTTACAGTCGTAAAACAACGTCATCTGTCACGTGACTTGAACTCCCGAGACGCAAATCGGGAGTAGGTATACCCACCGTCCCGCACAGAGAGGGTACGTGGCGCTGCCCCGCTGAGGGGGTAGCTGGAATGCAATGGCTTACCCAGGGGTACATTGTGACCCCCCCCCCCCCCCTTAACGGGCGAACCATACGAACTGAGCGTGCCTACATGTAGCAATACAATGAGCCGCAGTTTGTGGGTGGCTAGATGAGGCTGCCTCCCAGCTTGTGCACACACTACATGTACCTGAACTATAAAATGTAGGAGTATGTGTTCAATGTGTACATTGACCGAGAAATGGCAGCGTCTGTGGTGATGTCAGTTGAATGAGGAAGGCGTGAGTCAGACGAGCGGATATCATCCCACGGTCACTAACGCGCGCGCAACTGTCTGTCCCACAACTGCACTGAGTAAGGTAAGAGACTGTCGTGTGTGTGTGTGTGTGTGTGTGTGTGTGTGTGTGTGTGTGTGTGTGTGTGTGTGTGTGTGTGTGTGTGTGTCCCTGGGACATTTCATATTTCAAACTTGAGATTTGTGCGTGCGTGAGTAGACGAGACTCACCGTAAACGAGTCAGTCTGAATTTTGACTCGATTTGGTGAGGGAAAATCCCAGCAAATGTCCTGCACATCACGGGATTCGAACCTGGTAACCTCAGTATCTGCAGACGTACACCCAAGCCTCTACGTCAATAATCACTGATTCATTTACTCTAGCGATGCATGATACTGAATACGAAATTGCTGTCCTCATTTATATTGCACAACCGTTGGCCGGAGCGCAATATACAAGTCTAAATATATCTTACAATAATTACGCCTCTATGTTTGTAGGTCTGTAACTGCGTTCTGGGTCTGTCACTGATGCGGAGTTGATAAATCTTGTCGGCCTAGTCAGAGCGGAAACACAGCATAGACGGGGAGGTCAGAACAAGGGTTCGTACAGTGAGTATAGCCTTTTGACACACAGCTTAACCTACATGCTGCCTACTCATGTTTTTTTGCCGTGTCAGTCCCGCAATGTCTTTGGTTCTGTCGGCCAAGTGCACGCGTCGTACAAGAGTACAGGCGTCGGTAACATAGCTTCCTCTGTGCGAAACAAGCGACAACATCCAGAACGTCTATTCTGTTTTGCCGCATATGCTTGTTTACACAGCTGCGACACAGTAATTTCCATTGATTTCTATCAACAAAAACAGTTAGGGCTTCGCCGTTCTGTCTGTCTGTCTGTCTGTCTGTCTGTCTCTGTCTCTCTAACAATAATAATAATAATAATAATATGGGTACTTAAGGGACGCCCTCCCTCTCGTGGGAGCTCAGGGCGCCTCACAATGAACACTCACTCGATCAGAAACGCACACAACATGCCTCCACACATACATTTAGCTACAAACACATAATGTGCAACATCATATTACACGGGCTGCCCCTGGTTTCTACACACACACACACACACACACACACACACACACACACACACACACACACACACACACACACACACACACGCACGCACGCACACACACGACCAGCAAGTTGAAGATGTGGCAACAGTTACTGGTTGAGGGCTGTGAAGACGTGCGTTTTCAGATTTGCTCTCTCTCACTCTCTCTCTCTCGCTCGGGGAGCCGGGGTGGCCGAATGGTAGAGCGTTGGACTTCCAACGCTCGGGTCGAGAGTTTGTATCCCGGCTGGGGCCAAACATTAAAATTTTGTGCTGGCTTTTTCATCGTTGCCCCGTCTCTGATATCACCCGTGGTGGAAAAGGACGTTAAACCCCGAACACCCCCCCCCCCCCACACACACACACACACACACCTCTCTCTCTCTCTCTCTCTCTCTCTCTCTCTGTAGTTTAGCAACGACAAGTTCGAACATGGTATTCATGCCAAATCTTCTACCGTTGGAAAATAAAGATCATTGTCATTGTCATTGTCATACTCTCTCTCTCTCTCTCTCTCTCTCTCTGGTTTCCTGTTTGCCGCCTGTGCTACTTTGAGCAGTAATAATGTTTTGAATAGACTACACCTAAAAAAACGAAGCAAACTGCCAAACAACGTAACTGGGTAAGCAAGAAAAATATGTCGGATTGCCACTGTCTGTATGTCTGTATGTTTCTCCTCTAAGGTTGACTGACCATGGAGGGCGGAGGGTGGCGCCGCTGGTTCTACGGGGGGTGGGCGGCGGGGGAGGTGCTGCTGCTGGGAGGGCTTGTACAAGGCTGGCCCTCCCTCGTCTTCCTCCTGAAGCTGATGCACGTCAATGAGCATCTCTGTCAGCATGACGTCACACCTCTTGGCGGGAATGTTTCACTGAACTACTCTCATGCAGAAGGCAACTTCAGCCGCATGACGCTACCCAGTTTTGAGACAGGACACGGATTACCTCGTCAAAGTACAGTCGCACCAACCGTTCATAACCGGACCTCAACACTTTACCGAATCTCAAACGGGACTTCAGAAGTAACCAATGTTTTCCATTTGAAAAATGGCGTCAGTTTCGTGAACGAAAGCGAGGCTGGCTCTGCCGACGTCATATCCGGTTGTGAGGAACAGGACTCTGCCTTCGCTCTGTCGTACACGATAGTAACGGCCGCAGTGGCTTGTGGGACGGTACTGGTAGGTTACGCCCAACGCTGTTTTGGCATACGTGCCACTCGTCTGATATGTGGGTACGTGTTGCTTTAGTTCATAGAGAATTGTACTTTCAGTGCTCGGGTCGTGAGTTCGAATCCTGGCTGAGAGCCAAAAAATATTTGTGCTGGCCTTTTCCTCGTTTCACCGTCTCGAATATCACCCGTACGTGGTGGAAAAGGACGTTAAACCCTTGGATACGCTTCCCTGCCCCCCCCACCCACCCTACAGTAACCAATACCAATCAACAGAGGATTGGGGGGGTGAATGTTTCAAGTTTCAAGTTTCAAGTTTGAATGAGTGGATGAGTAGGTGGGTGGGTGGGTGTTCGGGGGTTTATCGTCCTATTCCCACCACATACGGGTGATACAAAAAACGGGACAACGAGGGAAAAGGCCAGCACAAATAGTTGGCCCCGGCCGAGAATCAACACAAAATAATTTTCACACAAAAATGATTCATGGCAAGATAGTGCGCACATGATTATATTCGTTAGTATAAGCATAATAATGTAATATTATTACATCGTTATTATATTATAATTTCAAATGTAATATAATATAATTATATGATAATGCACCACTATTGTTGTTGTATTTTGTAGGCTGCTTCTCGCTGCTGGGATGATTATGGTGGGCTTTATCACACCTGGTGAGATAGCACACGCATGAAGTTGTTTTTATTGTTGTTGTTGTTGTTGTTTTGTTTTGTTTTTTGAGAGAGAGAGAGGGGGGGGGTGGTGATGATGATGATGATGGTGATGACAAATGTTTTATTTAGTTCAGGCTTTAGCGGCGCACGACTCAATCGGCGAGGGGAACAATCGTATCATGTGACTGATTCATCTCAAATCGTGTGTGTGTGTGTGTGTGTGTGTGTGTGTGTGTGTGTGTGTGTGTGTGTGTGTGTGTGTGTGTGTGTGTGTGTGTGTGTGTGACAGACAAACAGACAGACAGACAGACAGACAGACAGCACGGATAGAGTAACGCCAATTTCTTAGGTTGTCGGGAAATCGATACCATGGCAGATTTTCTAAATTGCTAGCGTTATTCTTATTCGTAGTAGTAGTAGTAGTAGTAGTAGTAGTAGTAGTAGTAGTAGTAGTAGTAGTAGTAGTATCCTCATCACACCGACCACGACCACTACCACTATTATTGTTATTATTATTGCTATTATTATTATCGGTGTTGTTGTCGTTGTCGTTGTTGTTGTGTTGCTATCTTCCGGTGAACAAAGCAGTCTTTATGGTGATTCAATCCTGGCATGACAAGTTTCATCATCATCATCATCATCATCATTCTAACTCTTTTTTTCCGGTGAGCAGAGCGTCCCGTCCTACTGATTCCTGGCATGACGTGTGTGGGATTTGGTGGCTTGGTCCTGCTGATTACCAACATTCAGCTGGCCGCCATGTTTGGGAAGGGCAGAACAACATTTGTCAGCGTCCTGTCAGGCTGCTTGGATGTGTCCGCTATTGTTCAGCTGCTCATTAAGGTATGAGAGTGGTGAGGGGTGTGGGTGGGGGGGGGGAGATTACTGAAAGGGACTTAATTTTATTGATTTAGAGTTGCTTTCCCTCGGAAAACAAGACGCACGACTAATTTTAACCCCTTTCCTGTATCCTAGAGCCCCAAGACGCCTTTTTTCATAACACCCGATTTCCTTTCTTTGCCCCCATTCGGGGCTGTAAGGGGCTTTTGGAAACTTTCTAGTCACCACTAAAACAGCCGCTGGAATATTTTCCTGTGCAGAATGTCGTGACTGCCGGAGTTGACTTCCTCTACACCTACATCGGTATGACCTTCATCGCATGTCTGACCTTCATCAGCACGTTGCTATGGCTACCACGCGAACCCATCGTCATCGTCAAAGAGCGACCGAAGACAGACGTCACAACCGTGGATGCTATTTGCCCTGGTGAGCTCGCTGGGGCAATATACTACTGGGGTTTACACGACATGGGTATAGAAATATTACGGGTGTTGCTACGCTTCCAATGTAAGAAATACATTTTTAGAAGGTTTGCCTGCAGAGGAAGTCAACCGCGATCGATCAGTGAATTTGCATGTGGTAAAGACACTGAAGTAGCGAAGTCCCGTTGTTACTGTTGTTGAAAATGATGTAGATGGCTGATTATTTGAGGGCTTAACGTCAGTTTACGCCAAATAAAGATGATATCAAAGACGGGGTAACAAGGAAAAAAATCCAACAAGCTCAAATACTTAGCTTTACGTCTGAATTGGCCAATGTACAAAACAAATTTGAAAGCCCAGTGCCTGTTACGTATGCCTCCAGCCGATTCTTCTCAACCCGCGGACGTTGATGGCAAGATCACGTCATACGTGACGTCACCGAGCCTTTTGAAGAGTATGGCGTCACCGTTGTTTTTGCTACACGTGCTGTGGTTCTGCGTTCTGCAACTCCGCTTCTTCTTCTTCCTGGGCGTGATGAACCGCTGGTTGACGCAACTCACAGACGGAGATCTCGAGCAAGGTGAGCTTCGTTCAGAGGATGAAGGGAAAAGGGAAGGTGGGTGGGAGTTTAACGTCCTTTTCCACTACATATGGGTGATATCAAAGACGGGGCAACGAGAAAAAGGCCAGCACAAATATTTAGTCCCGGTCGGGACGGAGGGGAGTTTAGGAGGAGATGGTGAACAGCCTAAAGAGATAAGACGTCACAGGTTCTCGTGATTAACATGTGCTGCCTTTATTGATTTATTTATTTATTTGTGATCCGGTAAGAGGCAAGGCACGCTTCTTAAAAGCCCATGCAAAAGTCGCAATTTTACTTGAAATCTTAGATCACTAGAAGCCACTTCAAGCCACTATTATGCAATCTGCAGCAGTCTCGGGCCTAACGGGGAAGGCCCACGCCTTGCGTAACAGTGGCTTGAAGTGGCTCCTACTGGTGTGCAGTGGCTTGTTCTTTTAAAAGTCTTATCATGTAGCGGGCAGGGGGTGGTCGGGTTTGGGCTGTTAAGAGTTAAAGTGACCACTTTGTCCTGTAGTCGCCTCTCTATTCGGGGGAACCGGGATAGCTGAATGGTAGAGCGTTGGACTCTCAGTACTCGGGTCGTGAGTTCGAATCCCGGCTGGGGCCAAATATTTGTGCTGGCTTTTTCATCGTTGCCCCGTCTTTGATATCACCCGTGTGTGGTGGAAAAGGACGTTAAACCCCCAAACACCCACCCAACACCCACTCGCCTCTCTATTTGACCGAATTTGATTTGCACTCCAGTTTGGAGAGCGCCCATAAGTGTCTTCTTCTTTTTGATCATACCCACGTCTTTCCTGCGGTTTTGTTGTTGTTGTTGTTGTTGTTGTTGCTGTTTCATTCTTATAACCGCCCTGGGTTCGTTTTGAAGATCATCTGCTGTAGAAATTGGTTGTTGTTGTTGTTGTTGTTGTTGTTGTTGTTGTTGTTGTTGTTGTTGTTGTTGTTGTTGTTGTGGTGGTGGTGGTGGTGGTGGTGGTGGTGGTGGTGGTGGTGGTTGTGGTTGTTGTTGTTGTTGTTGTTTTCATTCTTATA
>JACVVK020000260.1:457500-502500 GCA_018292915.2 Batillaria attramentaria
GCCTTAACCACTCTGCCAAATCCCCCTTGTTAAACGCGCGAATGCGGAAGGCACACGTGTAGGCAGCGTTTCAACTATTGACGGCGTCCTATAAAACACGCTGTGACGGCGGACAGTGAAATTGATCATAAAATTGAGAATAGACAGAGTGGGCACGACCGCGCTGCTAGGGGCTCTCTCCCTCTCTTGATTCTGGTTTGGGCCGGTTATTCATGGTGTACCTCTGCCCCCATCCCCCACCCCCCTCTTGAAACGTGTCGATAATGTGTCTAACGGTTCACTGCGCCATTCACCTGTCCGTGGCTTGACGGGTCAAGTTCGTGATTTTGTGGATTTTGTTGTTGCTGTTGTTGTTGTTGTTGGTTTTTTCTTCTTCTTTAAAGAAAGAAATGCTACCATTGCAAGACACTACATAGCGAGAATTCTGTTTGGAACAGTTGCAATTGTAAAAACTGAGACAGTCTTTCGTAAAGATTAGCAGGTTTAAGAAGAAGAAGATATTTTATACAGCGCAATGTCCCAACAAAGTGGGCTCAAGGTGCTTTACTGGCTAAAAATGAAAATGAAAAATAAAATAAAAACTACTGACACCACACACACACACACACACACACACACACACACACACACACACACACACACACACACACACACACACACACACACAGGGCAGGGGGCCTGAGGAGGGTGGTTAATGCTTGACTGCCTGAAAAATGTAGATTGTACGCCTATTGTGGGGAACCCGCAATGAGTGAACATTAAAAAAAAATAATAAATAAAACCTCTACACACTGCCCCATTCAGTCGATTTTTTTCCTAAGCTGATACTAACATGGCAGTGCCAATGTGTGAATTTTCCGTTCATCGGTACGCCAAGGTGGTTTGTGTGTACATTCTGCATACATCTTTATATTACCGTGGCTACAGTGGTATCCTTGGCGTTTGAATTATACTACACACAAAAAGGACATGGAGACAGGCGAGAAGTACGTGGAGGGCAAACGGACACAATTCATACACACTCCGTCCCTCTGCCCCCCCCCCCCTCCCCCATCTCCTCCCCCCCCCCCCCCCCTTTTTCGCTTTTCAGCCTGTGACGTTTCATGCATCGGCTGGTGTCCGCGCGCAGTGGTCTCCGCTTCAGTTGTCCCCCTGGACAACTTCACGGAGACACTGAGTTGGAGTTTTGCAGGTCTGCATCACGCAAGGAAAGAGAGAGGGGTGCCGTTTGACAAACTATTGGAAGCTCGTCGAGAGGTGAGGGAGATCTATTTCACACAGAGAGACAGCCCGGATCCAGGCAAACCGGGGCAGGTCAGAGATCAACAGGTCAGATTGTTTGTCAACTTTGTCAAGTTTTGTCTGTTGCGTGCAAGGCTTATTGTGTTGCGGCGTGTGTGTGTGTGTGTGTGTGTGTGTGTGTGTGTGTGTGTGTGTGTGTGTGTGTGTGTGTGTGTGTGTGTGTGTTGCTTCCGCTGCTGCTGCGATAGTAATACGATTGGACCCTTAAAACTGCAGATTTAATACTTGCTTATGTGGGGGCTTTGGGATTTTGTTGTCGTTGGGGGTTTTTTTCTAATTAAATAGACATTTGGTGGTCTTTTCCAAAGTTTTCTGGGTCTACTAGAATAACCATTACGAATAACAATGCAAGTACTTTCTCCGCTTGTCAAAGAATTCTACAACTGCAAGCGACATAAAAATTTTAAAAAATCCGAATTGGCTGAGCTGTAACTTTGAAGCTGTTTAAACTTGCCAGTTTTAGTGAATTGAGACCACGTTGCACCCGGGTCGGTGCGCTTACATTTAACCAACCCGGGTTAGAAGCGACCAGGGTTCATCTTTGCTACGGACTAGAGTTTAACCAGGTGTCACAGGATATTTCGGAACCGGTACGAATGGGAACCATTCTGATTTATCCTGGCCCTGGTGGCAGGATTTTTCGGAACCATTCCGATTTCTCCTGACTCTAGTGACAGGATATTTGGAAACCACCAGGATATTTCGGAACCGTCTACAAGGTCATTAGCCCACATGAATTTTGTCTGCCAGGTGCGGGATAAATGGGAATGGTTCCGAAATATCCTAGGATTTTGGGGAACCGGTTCCTATTTATCCTGCTTCCGAAATATTCTACGACACCGGGTTCAGGGCCAACTCGTATTTAAGATCTAAACTAATACAGTTGGCGTCACGATATGATGCTTTCGTCAAGGTATGACGGCGGACATGACGTAACTTTTCCTACTTCATTGTCAGCGTTAGACTTGCAGAGAATGTTGTATAAACGCTATTGACACGAGTCCAACCCGAGTCGAGGTGTACTTGGGTTGAACCCGGGTTCTAGTGTAAACAGCCTTTAAATCACTGCTTTTATGCACAGTAAACGGGCAAAATGGACACATATTCAAGAAAAAATCAAATAAAACCCACCAAGCAATAAACAGTAATCCCCTCCAAATAGTGCCGACACATTGTGACCGTATAATAGGAGAAGCCTTTGGTCTTTGCCGGTTGGATGGTTGGTTGAGTTTTACGTCTCTCTTACAAGACGCGGGCCCTTCATGCGTCGTTTAGGGAGCCGGGCCAGTCGGACTTTCAGTGTTCGAGTCGAGAGTTCGAATCCCGGGTTTGGCCAAATTGTGTGTGCTGCCTTCTCCTCGTTGCCCCGTCTTTGATATCACCCGTACGTGGTTGAAGCTGACGTCAAACACTTAAAGGTCTGCAATCTCAACAAAAAGCCTCAAACTGTGTCTTTAAACACACACACACACACACACACACACACACACACACACACACACACACACACACACACACACACACTGTCCGACTATGCAAAATGCACAGTCAACTCTGTCACAGAGTTTTCAGTTAGCGTCCCTGAAACCCCCATAAAAGCCAAGGGCAGCCTGATTTCACAGCTCAGTTTGCGTTTTGACACTGAGCGAGAAAGATGGCATTGGCTAGTTTTCTCCGTTCAGCACACAACACCCGCTAGACGCTGTAGCGATGTGTCTCGCTTACTGACCAAAAGCACAATGAAGTCACTGCAAACACACGCTCTGGCTTAATGAGAGTCTCCGAAAAAGAAAAAAAAACTCTGCAACTGTGACACAGTTGCTCGCATTATGCACAGTCGCTGGAGTCGCAATTAAAAACAAACAAACAAACAAACAAACAAACAAAAAAGCAATGTTTGTGGAGTGTTGATATTGCAGGCCTTTAAACGCCCATCCTTCTTCGTTTTCTTTTTGTTTTCCTATGCCCCCTTAGGATGGGGAATACTTAATATTACTTCACTTGACTTGTCAAAGTCGATCGTCGACTTCACGCCTAGGGAATGGGTTGGAATGGATGTTTGGTTGGTTGGTTGCAATGGACATGAATTTTAACACATTCCGTACCGCGCACGAGTACGCGGCCAGCCATTTTTCTCAAAATGGTCGCTTTTCAACGGCAAGTTTCCAAAAAAAAAAAATTCAGATCTAAAATATAATACAGAAATAATTTTCATACCAAAAAAAAAAAAAAAAAAACCCAACATATTTTCTGCACATTTTAGTGATACCAAGAACTCAACACGCCCAAATCACCTCCCCCCCCCCCCCCCCGCCCCCTTTGTGAGTCACATATTATGTTGTTTTTCCCATTCCCCATTGGTCGCCCGTCCGAGTAGTATAAAACTGTGACTACAGGATTTACTCTCATCAGGAGGGGGTCACAGTCTTCTCCGGTAGGAAGCAAAGGACTGTCACTTATATTACACTTTTATCATTTTCAGTTTCATTCCTTATCCCTCCAATTTCTGTTTTGTTCTCCACAAATTCCACTGCACACCAGTGAAATACCCCTCGGTGTGTGTGTGGAGCGGGGGGGGGGGGACATGAGAAATCCACAGGTGAAAAATACCAGCTGCCTGTTCACACACACATGCACGCACGCACGCACGCACACACACACACACACACACACACACACACACACACACACACACACACACACACACACACACACACACACACACACACACACACACACGCATTTGATGCATTCATTTTTAAAGTGTGTGTGTGTGTGTGTGTGTGTGTGTGTGTGTGTGTGTGTGTGTGTGTGTGTGTGTGTGTGTGTGCGTGCGTGCGTGCGCGCGCGTGTTTAACCGTAAGTGTTACAGAAAACATTCACACTTTCACATGCACTGTGTCAGGTTACAACTGACACTACTTTCACATGCACTGTGTCCGGTTACAACTGACACTCATGTCTCATTCTAGTGGCACAAATGTCTTTTGTTGTAGAGTAAGGACTGAAAATGGCGGGAAATGTTGTGGTTTGGGACGTCCGAAGTCAAAATCGGTTGACGGCAGCCATTAAGAAGAGCGATGATAAAGGGACGGAACCCCTGTTTAAGATATTGCAATAACTGAAGCTGTTTGTTAATTCACAAACCGCTTTCTTTTGCTAGGCATGATTATACTCCATATCAAATATAATATGACTCTCTGGGAAATAATTAATATTAGCACCCTTGGACCGTATGATTCTACCTCCTTATCGGTACCAATAATTCAGATTCAAGTTCAGATCTTTATTATCGCAAATGGGAAATTCGATTATGGTGGACATACAACGAACAAGGAGACAATACATGCAACGTAAAGTTAAAAACACATAGACGGATATCTAACACACTTTAAAAACCTGTCCACTTTAGAACCGGCCCGTAGGGGGCCGTGGACAGTGCTTTACTGTTGTGAATTTAGAAGAGATATTATTTGCTGGAACCTTTTGTTGCGGCATTGCGGGACGCGCAGTCGTTTGCCTGAAGAGAGAAGTTCAATGGTCGCGTCTTCCATCTTGGCCTCAAGGCAGAACCTTCTCAAATAACAGTAACCCTGCTACAAATGTTAGGATTCGAAGATCAGTCTAGTTCCCCGCTGTGATCTTTCTTTGTGCCACACCGCACCTCCGACTTAGCTATGACAGGTATTGCACTTTCAAAATTTAGAGTCTGTCGAAAACTGTGCCGTTTGTTGCGTTACTTCCCTAAGTAACGGCGATTATCTCCCGTATTTGAATGGGCGCCGAGGTTAGGCGAGAGTTACGGCCCATTTCTGTCACACAATGCAGTCGTAAATGTCTTTCAAACTTTACAACGAAGGGGGGAGCTCGGCTTACTTCGGAAACTGGCTGTATGTTATAGGCCAGTTCCAACTCGGTTATCGAAGCAGTACAAAATGAAAAAAATATTTTTATCTTTTGGGGGATACACAACAACTATCCCCACAACCGTTTCACGAAACATTTCTTTCGTGTATACACATTAACATTTTCAACGAAGTGGAAAGAGAGGTTGAAGTTACGTGTGTTATGTATACTCATACAATTAAAGTTTAACTTCCCATGCAAAGCCCATCAGAGCTGCATAATCACTGTAGAAGCGTTGTGAATTCTCTGCCGCGAGAAAGAGCGCTATATAAGTATTAATTATTGTTAATTATTATTATCATCTGTCCATTTACCTGCAGCTTATTATCACAAACATATAAGTGTTTGCAATACAATGTATTTTCACACGTACTAACTACTTGCTGTCTGATTTTAACGGGGTACGTATTTTTGCGCGTACGGTGTCCATTTTCATACTTGATAACGGGTTCTGTCCTAATTTCTTGTACACCTCATATTTCTTTTTTAAAATCTTGTCCAGCCGTATATCAAAACAGTAGTTCTCTCTCTCTCTCTCTCTCTCTCTCTCTCTCTCTCTCTCTCTCTCTCTCTCTCTCTCTTTACGGTAGTGTAGCAACGGCAAGTTTGAAAATGGTCATTGTGTGCCTATAACTTCTTCCGTTGTAAAATAAAGGATCGTTATCGTTATCGTTATCTCCCCCCCCCCCCTCTCTCTCTCTCTCTTTAGTAAATACCTTGTAATGGTCACGTTCGTACTTTATTTAGCATTTGACACATTCGTTGATGTCATGCTTTTCTTGTTTATGTATATCTACGCTAATTTTGTGTGTCAGTGTGTGTGTGTGTGTGTGTGTGTGTGTGTGTGTGTGTGTGTGTGTGTGGTGTGTGTGTGTGTGTGTGTGGTGTGTGTGGTGTGTGTGTGTGTGTGTGTGTGATGTGTGTGTGTGTGTGTGTGTGTGGTGTGTGTGGTGTGTGTGTGTGTGTGTGTGTGTGTGTGTGTGTGTGTGTGTGTGTGTGTGTGTGTGTGTGTTAAGAAATAGTTGCAGTAGTATTTATAGTTTAACAAGGACAAGATCTAAAAAAGGTCTGCGCACCTAATCTTTTACCCTTGTAATGTAAAATAAAGTTTCGTAGGTTCTCTCTCTCTCTCTCTCTCTCTCTCTCTCTCTCACTCTCTCTCTCTTTCTCTCTCTTCTCTCCGTTTTCTTCCTCATAAACATACGCCTGTTTTGTTTGATTATTTTTCTGCATTTCATGTTGTCCTCGTGCTTTTATGCGCACGACGATAGAAACCTTGAATACTTGAATATCACAACGAAACTGTCTCTCTGCTGTCTGTGCTTACATTTAATGGTCTGGAGGCTGGATTTTCATACATCTCAACCACCCGCAACCTCGCAACCCCTGAAAGAAATTTACTGAATATCGGCGGTTCAGGCGAAGTCTTGCATAAATGTCTGAGCTGCATATCAGGTGAACTAAATGTAGGCGACAATGGGTTTCCTGTTGGATAATGGAATAATAACGCTTTACAGTCCAAGCGCGGCCACCCCCTGCCCGCTATACGATAAGACTAGTTAAAAAGTACAAGCCACTGCACACCAGTAGGAGCCACTTCGAGCCACCATTACGCAAGGCGCGGGCCTTCTCCGCTGCAGATTGCGTGATGGTGTCTAGTGATCTGAGGATTTCAAATAAAAATGCGATTTTTATGGGCTTTGAGGAGGTATATGCTAATACATTGTTTACGATCGTGTCTGTTGCAGAATGAAATGCCTACTCTTCATCGTTTTGACGCTGGTGCAATGGATGGCGGCATGTATGTTGCAAAATACACGGCAAAATTATAGTCTAATGTATTATCATTGTATAGGAAAAGAATGAGCAATGAGATCAGCGAGTTTTTCCACTTGTGTGTTTTCAGAAAGTGTTCTTTTCCTGATGCATGCACTTCGTCTAAAGTTTCACTCGACACGCAACTGCGAAGGGTCGACTGGATTCCATGTATTGCATGGATTGTATTGCATGAATTGTATTCAATGGATTGTATTCAAGATATAGTAATCTATGCTGTTACCTGCCTGTGTGTTGCCAGCCGGCCAGGCTCCATGCAAGATCTGCAGTCCCGAATCCTCCGATAGCCAGTGTTATCCCAACGACCCCATGACACCGCCAGATGGCGTCCAGATCAACAGCGCCATCTGTTCCGAGATCGAGAACAACCACAAGGAGTATCATAGTGTGTTGCTTCATCTAGTTTCTTCTTATCCTCCTCCTCCTTCTTCTTCTGCCTCTTCTTCTTCTTCGTCTCCTCCTCCTTCTTCCTCTTCTTCTTCTTCTTCTACTTCTTCTTCTTCTTCTACCTCTTCTTCTTCTACTTCTTCTTCTTCTTCTTCCCACACGTGGTACTCCCAAACACCCACCCACCCTCTCACACGTGATGGAAAAGGACGTTAAACTCCAAAACACCCCACCACCCACCCCTCTCCTTCCCATTGACTGTACATCTTCAACATGCTGAGAACAAAATGGCGTAGTTGTGCTTGTTTTCCATTGAACGGCCTCTCTGGTTTCGAATGGGATTTTTAATGTGCACACTTGAAATATTTATGAGTGCGCGTGTACGTGCGCTCAAAGGCGAGACACTATGAATGACTCTGCATAATTTTGACACGATTTGGAGTCCAACGCAGTGTCTCGGGACCCGAAGGTGAGCCTGCAGTCCAAACCCTTACGTGATCTAGTTCTCTATGTGATTATGGTGGTTGCTGTTTGTTGTTGTTGTTGTTGTTGTTGCTTTATTTTTGTCTTTTGTTTTTCACGTCGCTTTTGATTGGCATGCCTTGTATATTACAATTTACATTTTCTCCTCATCTACTTTTGTCATTTGTGATTGATTATACATGCTTTCACACGCAGACAAGTTATGTGAGAAGTACCCCAAACCCAACGGTTACTACTACGAGTGCACGGCCCCGGGGTCCGGCAATACCTTCTCCTGCCGTTCGTCCTGCGGCCCGCCCCTCGAGGACGTGGGCAAGGGACTCAACCTTGACCTTCTCAACGGCCAGAACAACCTCTTCAACAAGCAGCGGAGTGGTGGTCTGTTTGACTTCGCCAGCTTCAACAATGACAAGAGTCGCGGTACCAACCTCGGGGATTTCGCCAGTCTGGGAAATTTTAACCTGTTTAACAGACAGGGCGCCCAAACCGGTGCTGGCACCTCCAACAGCAACCTTCAAACTCAGGTAGGCAGGCGGGCGGAGCGTTGTTGAATGTGTCTGACGCATCTCCGTGTTGGCTTTGAAAAGCGTAGTTCTAGCGTGCTCTCTCTCTCTCTCTCTCTCTCTCTCTCTCTCTCTTCCCCCAAGGGGAAGTCTGTTAGCTTAATGTACAGTCAAGCCTGTCTGAAGCGTCCTTTGAGCATACATCAGAAATTGTGGCCGTCTTAGACAGGTGTCAAACCCATACAGGGTACTCCTAGTAGAACTTACGTGGTGAAAAAGGACGTTAAACTCCCAAACACCCACCCCACCCACACCCATCCCTAGTATAGAAAAAATAAATACAGACCCATACGCTTAAGTCAAACACGCTTAAGTCGAACTTCGGATACGTCAAAGCAAAAAGTTTTTCCCGGCCAAACTTGTTCTTTGTATGACTAAATTTTCCACGGATAAGTCGAACGAGTACTCAAAAACGGATAAGTCAAAACTCGGTTATGTCAAACGAAATCTGCAATTTTAGCCTCGGATAAGTCGTACCAGTCACTGGCACGGGAATTTCTTTTGTCCGTCTGATGCATCAGCGCCGAAACACGACTTGCACGGAGATTGAACATTTGGGGTGGAAGTACAGGTTGACAGTGTTATGTGTCCTGCGGGCCTTAGGCTTCGGCCGCGTTTCTTACGGAAAGGCGCTCGCGGGCGCTTGCGAAGGTCGCTTTGCCTCGTTGGGAAACGGCCAATTAGAACCAAGGCGCTTTCAAAATGGCGGCGGAATCACGAACACTGTTGTTGGCAAGGTTGAAAAGGAAGAAGAAAACTCTAGTGCTCGCAGCTATCAGTCATCCTTTGAGCGCAGAAGACGACGTTTTTGAGGAGGAGCAATAATTACTGGCTTGGAGCATGATATACCGCTAGTATGCATGTTCTGCTCGATGCAAAACGGAGACGTAAGGCACCATTACGTACTCACTTTGACCACTCCTTCCCCACAAACACGCACGACATATCCCTGAATGACTGGCGACCACGGCCCGGTGCAATTAGCTCAAATTATTTTCGTATACTATTCTGCACAATTACAAGTTGGGACAGAAGGTCTCCATCCACCCGCAAATTCATTTTAAGCCATTTCTTAGTTCCACTTCAACGAAGCCTTCGGTGGGCGCCGCCATCTTTGTTTACATAGAAACTGACCACGTGACCTTTTGCTCGCGGCAAACTAGCTTCAGACGTCGCGCGCGGGCGCTTTTTCTGCCCGCCGCGGGCAAGGTGCCTATAGACGGTTTCATAGGAATGCGCCCCGGAACGTTTCGAAGCGCCCGCCTTAAGAAACGCGGCCTTGGTTATCGTGGGTGGTAGAACACGAAATTGGCGAGAAACACGTGCAAGAACAGAGCTAGGCGTGAGATCTGACTCTGTGCCCCTGATCTCTGAGGTTTTCTGTCGCCAGTGTTAAGAAGGTGATTTGCCGTCGGATTCCTGGTGTGTGAAATGTGTGTGTGTGTGTGTGTGTGTGTGAGAGAGAGAGAGAGAGAGAGAGAGAGTTTGCCGGTTGGTGCCGTTAGAGTTGGATCTTTCTGCTATTTGACTACGTGTGTTTATATGATGTTGCACTAGAATTTCTTGAGCACATGCGATCATACGATTGCGAACGCGCGCGCGCGCGAGCGCACACACACACACACACGCACAGATGACGCTGTTGATCTTACAAGCAGAATAAGAGTCAGTGAAACTAGAAAAGAAGAAGAAGGAAACATAAGCTGGAAACTTATCACCGTTTTGGTGCCAGGCAGCTTTCGTGTCAGAACGAAACAGCCATCAGAAACACTTGGGTTTCTCCTTCCTCTGCATTGCGTGTGTGACTATAGTAAGACCTAGCCAATACTCTGAACTGAAAGTGAACTCAAAGTGAACAAAATAGCTACGGAGATTCGATGACATGGCAGCTTACACGAGCGTATTGAATATGACAACTCCTAGCAGTAAGGCTCAGTATAGTTCGCACCCCTGGGCCGTACTGGGCAAACTATTCAAACGCATCGACACTCATTTAGTAGAGTTCGCCTGCTTAGATCGGTTTAGAGTTAGGTTTGGATTTAGGGTTGGGGTTACCTTGTGGTATTGGTGCAATCGCTATGTTGTTTAGACTGTCGCAGTGCATTTACAGCAGATGCAAATGAGACAAGGGGGCGAACTATACCAACGCAGCAGCAGTAAGCTCATGTTGACCAGGGAAAATAAATTTCAGTTTCCAAACCGACTCAGGGGGTGAAAAGGTGCAACTCGCTTAACTCGAAGCTAGAGTCGAAATTCGAGCTTATCCGTCGTCACGGATAAGTCAAACTTCGGATACGTCGAACAAAAATCCATTTCCCCTGCGAATTCGACTTAAGCGTGTTCGACTGTAAATAAACTTGACGATAGCTGGTCATAATGGTGACATGGAGAGGGGCGCTAAACAGGCTTATCTGCATGTATTCACTTTGATCTGCCGATTTGAGTTTCTTCTCGCAGTATTTCAGTTTTCATTCATGACAACATCACGAAACGTCAGGTAAGCGTTCTGTCTCTTCCTGAAATTAATAGGCTAGTAGCGTATAGACATCGAATGGTGTGTGTGTGTGTGTGTGTGTGTGTGTGTGTGTGTGTGTGTGTGTGTGTGTGTGTGTGTGTGTGTATCAGAAGCGTCGTATATAGTGGTATGTTGCAGAGTTTCTTCCCTTCCCCCCACCCCACCCTCCATAATAGGAAAGAAAAAATGAATCTTAAGCAACACGTCTCTAAAACATGTTTGAGAGTCACAGCTGTCTAACTGTCCCAGGGAAAAACCTCCAATTTTCTGGGCGGCCTCAGATCGGGAAAAAACAACCAGCAAACTGGAACTGGTGCCACAAGGGCAGGGAACTCTGGCAAAGCTTCCGCCTCCACCAGCAAGAAATCTAGTTATAATGGCGGATCGGGCCACTTCGATACGAACAAGGCCAGCCATAACGCCGCCAGTAAAGACTTCAACAAAAACTTTGACCTCATCGGCGACAAACCCGTCTCCAGCCAAAAGGCCTTTGATACAAGCTTCGACGCCTTCAACAACAACTTCAACAACGGTTTCAACGACTTCTTCAACAGAAACAAAGCATCCGGCATCGGCACTGGAAGCGGATCCAAAAGTTTGGCCTCGAGGTCAGGGTCAGTCGGGCTTGGCTCCAGCGCCTTCCAGCAGAACTCCAACGCTGCTCTGAAAAACAGCGCCTTCGGGTCCAACGCGCAGGCTGGACAACGCTCTGAATCAACCAACAATGCCGACCTTGACCGTGGCATTGACGAAAGTCTGAGAGCTGGGGCTGACTTGGGCGGAGCCAGCGTTGATGACATCGTCGCGAACATCCAAGATGCGGCTTATAATTATGGAGACGAGAAAAGCCTTCAGGACAGTGTGAACGACAAGATTGAGGATCTGACTTCATCCAAACCCACTCTACCCGGGAAACCTCAGCGAGGCCCCACTGCGGCAGCCAGCGCCGCAAACGAAGACAGTGGTCCTGAAGATGGTATGGGCGATTCATATGATGCCACTAGTCCTCCAAGCGATAGCTACGATCTTCCGAGCTCCAACGAGGATCCTGGGAATCCTTACAGCGACCCTCCAAATCCTAACAGTTATGTGCCCAGTCCTGTGGGTCCTAGCGCCGATAGTGAAAATCCTTTAAGGCCAAACAGCGATCCTGCAAGTCCTGTAGACCCTTACGGCAACCCCGAAAATCCTGTAGAGCCTAACGGCGATGCTAGAAATCCTATAGACCCTTACAGCAATCCTGCCAGTTCTGTAGACCCTAACAGCAACCCTACAAATCCTGCAAGGCCTAACGGCGGTGCTGGAGATCCTGTAGATCCTTACAACGATCCTGAAAAACCTGTTGGCCTGAGCAGCGAGTCCGCTGGCCCTGTAGGTTACAGCGGGGCCTCCATTCCCGACCCCCATGCACTCGTAGATTATCAAGAGTCCCCGGATTACCCAGGGGTGGGGGATACACCCCCAGAAACACCAGGCGTAGGCAGGTCACAAGATCCGTCCGGGGTCTACTCCCCCGGAGAGAAGGATCTCCCCCCACCTCCAGTGGACGGGATCAATATGGCCAATATGGCGGATCCTGACGCCGCCACGGACCAGTACTCGGATGGCGACCTCTCGGCGACCGGAAGGGATACAACCCCGCCTGACGCAGGGGAGGCACCCGGCAAAGAGAGCGCGCCAGAGGTGCTGTAGCCCAATGTTTCTGTGTGTGGTGTGTTGAAGCTCGGCCCTGTTGTCAACTGGCCGCCCGAACGTTTTGCAGTTCACAGTTGAAACTGTCGTCTGCCGAGTTGTTGCCTTGTCTGCGTTCAAACGGGCGGTACCTGTCACTGTTCGTGTGGTGCCAGTGTTGTGTTACGTTTGTTAAAACTTTCCAAGTACTGTAACTCCAAAACAAAGTCGAACATGACGATCACACACTAATACACCATGCAGTGCCAAAACTGACGACCATTCGAAAATAAAGCACTAGAGTGAAGCAAATCGACTGTTTTGGGAGTTGAAGGAATCGGATAATTGTTTTGTACCCATGTGGTTCACGAGAATGAACGATGACAGTCTGTATTTCTTAGTATGTTGTTGTGAGAATCCGAGTGCCAGTACGTTTGTGACATGTGCTTTCCACGTTCTCCATGTTTTAGCGCGGAATACACTGATTCATCTAATAAGATTATTCAGGTTTGTGATTTTGAGACATTTACTATAGACTAGTTTATTTCGTTTTAATGAAAGAAAGTAAACTGAAATCTGTTATTATGCTTTACGGAGACCAGTCAGACATGACTTTACAATGACCGATATTCATTATTATTGTGATTGGCTGGATCATGAACCAATCAAAAACTTATTCGTTGTTACTAGCCCATGTAATCGCGATTCTTTTCGACCGTTTTGCAGGCTGGCGCATTCCCCTCTGGAGGTGGTCTATCAAACAACCTTTTTGGACAAGGTCAAGGTCAAGGTCAAGGTCTGGGTTTTCAGAACCCAGCTTCGTTCCCGTCCAACCAAGGGCTGTTTTCTCAACAGAATCCACCCCAGGGGTCGTCTAACGCCTTTCCGAACTTCCCTTCCCCGAACACACTCCCGAACTCAGCTTCCTCCTCGGGCACCCAACCTGGTGCATCCCCTCCAGCTACCGCCATCCCTGATGAACCTCCAGCCGAGGTGCAGACAATCCCAGATGAGTCCCTGCCGTCGGTGTCTGGTCAAGGTGGGCCTCAACCATCTCAGCCTTATCCAACTGGACCATCAGACGAACAGCCTTATGCAAACGCCCAGCCGTCTTCAGGTGCTCAGAATCCACCGCCATCTTCTCAACAGTATCCTGATCCTGCACCTCTCCCGCAGCCTGGTGATGGTTATGGTGATGGTCCGCCTCCTGCTGGTTATCCCGGCGATGCTGATGTTCCGTCTCCTGGCAATTACCCTGGCGATGCTCCTCCCACTGGACCTTCTGAGAATCCAGCCGGTCCTGTCGCCTATGGGCAAGCCGACCCTAACCCGTCCCAAGATTCAGTTGGGGACAGAGTTCCGGTGGTAGATGGAGGTGCTGATTATTCGGGAAACCCTGATTTGCCCAAGTCTTACGACGGTCCCTCACCAGGTCAGAACCCAGGCAACCCAGACTACGTGCCCAGTTATCCGGACGATGCCAACAGCCAGGGAGGGTACGATCCACAGAGTTCCCAGAGCCCAGCGGTCGGTCAAGACACTCAAGATATTCCCGCCCAGAATGAATACCTCGACCAGTCTGGCTCCCCGCCATCATCCTCCGCTGCTGGACCGACTGCAAGTGAAGGTCCATCACCTTATCCTGGTAATGGTGACGAGACTAGTCAGCAGAAGCCGGTCGTTACAGTGATTGATGACGGAAGTAGGGACCCGACAGCTAAAGGTTCCTCCTCCCAGGGTCCACCTCCTGGCATCTTTGACATCCCCGGCAAGACCTCCCCCACCAGCACCAACAGCAACGCCAGGGGCGGCAGCAACAGCCCCAGTATCCGCCTGCCGTCAGAAGCCTTCCAGAATCCGTTCCAGAATCCCAGTTCCCCGCTAGGTAACCAGAGCAGAGAGGAAAGGGAGGAAGATCTTTTCAGACCCTGTTTTCCGTTTTACGAGTATAAACTCCAGCCTTCTGTTCTGGTCGCTGTTTTCAGTTCCCTCAATTTATACCCAGCTGAAGTCGGAGCTCGTTTGTTCGTTTGGTCTGCGATCCGACTTCTGAACGAATAAGGATCTTCCTGCCTTTCCCGTCTTCTGTACTGTGTGTGTGTGTGTGTGTGTGTGTGTGTGTGTGTGTGTGTGTGTGTGTGTGTGTGTGTGTGTGTGGTTTGACACTCTGTTTGGATTTCCCACCTTTGATTGATTGACTGACTGATTGATCAGGTAACCGCCGGGACCAGTTCGGCAACAGCAACCCTGCCTACGTCGGCACATCCCTGTTCAGTGAAGGTTTCATCGACTCTCCAGGCGGCGTGAGCCCTAGTCTAGCAGGTGTCCCCAAAGGTCCTGACCCAGTGGACGAAGGCGCCTACCAGATCTTCCCCGGTTTTCAGCAGTTCGAGAAGACAGCCGGTAGCGGAATGTCAACCCCGCGGAGCGGAGTCTTCAGGTCAGAGAATACAATTTATTGTTGCTCTTTGGCTCCCACAAGCTGCATGCCAAAAATCAAAGCCCCGATAACGTAATTTTCTTAGTCTGCTGATGCGGCGTCCTTCCCAACCCCATACACAAAACTGTGCACTCCGTTATTCATCCCGTAGCACACGCCCAAGGATATGGTCAAAAATAGATCACCCCTCAAATCAATGCTGCCATTTTTCAACACATCAAACATCACTCTTTTTACCAAAAACAAAAATCTGAAGTCAAATGCACTTTTAGCAACTCTTTAAAACAAATCCAGGGAAAAGGGGGAAATTCATTTTAATAATGCAGGTCCTCT
Organism: Batillaria attramentaria; assembly: GCA_018292915.2. Classification (NCBI taxonomy): domain Eukaryota; kingdom Metazoa; phylum Mollusca; class Gastropoda; family Batillariidae; genus Batillaria; species Batillaria attramentaria. The sequence continues at coordinate 472,937 of JACVVK020000260.1, forward strand.
TACTCTCTAACCTGCCTAATTTTAATTATGCTTTGTGACCTTCAGCATCTTCGGCCAACCCTCCGGCGGAAGCAGACGTGGAGCTGGATCAGGTATCGGGCAAGTTGACTTCGGGACGAGGAACGCGGGGCTCAACAGAGGTGGCGCCGCCAACGGAGGTTTCTTCAACAGCCCGTCCACGCAGGCCGCTGGCGGAGTGTTCAGTCAGAATTTCCTGGCAAATCCAGGCCGCACCAACTTCATCACACCAAGAAGGAGCCGCGGGTTCGAGGGTATTCCTCCACCGACCTTCGCGCAAGGTGAAGTTTAGGGACAGGGCTACAGTTATCTGCAAAAAAAAGGGTTTAGGCGCCGTGGGTCCGAGAATGGTTATACATTCATTGAAATTCTCTGTCTGCTCCATTTGCATTCAGTTGCAGAATTTTCTCCGGCGCGATGAGGCTTTTGTTAGATTTTCTTAGCATCTCTGAAACCAAATGTGTTTCTTTTTGTTGTTCTTGTTTTGTTTGTTTGTAACTACCAGTAGGGGAAGCCGGGATAGCGGAATGGTAGAGCGTTGGATTCTCAATGCTCGGGTCGTGAGTTCGATTCAAATATTTGTCCTGGCCTTTTTCTCGTTGCCCCGTCTTTGATATCACCCTTACGTGGTGGAAAAGGACGTTAAAATCCCAAACACCCACCCCCACCCCGTAACTACCAGTAGTCGTTGACAACACTACACACTAGTAGACAGCTGATACGCATAATTTCATTTTAGAAAGCAAGTGACTACATGTACTTCATTTACCAGTTCTGTTGTTAATTACAGTTTCATTTCCAATTTCAGGAGGCCAGGCTGGACAGCAGGGTAACGGTTTTCCACAAGCAGGTTCCAGCAACAACAACAACAACCCGAACGTGGCATTTGGATTTGGCCTTCGGCCCAAAAGTAACGGCTTGGGCTTCCCGATCCCAACCAACAACAACAACAACAATAATAATAACAACAACCCTTCCACCGGCTTTGGCTTTCCGTCCAGACAGTCCGCTCCAGGGTTCGGCAGCCCCACCCCTCAGACGGACTTCACCCAGGGTCTGCCCGGGAGTCGGGCACCAAACGTTGCCGTGTCACCAGCCTTTTCCGCAGCCACACCCAGCAGGTCGGCCACCGCCGGAGGTTTTAAAGGTAAATACTTGATTACTTTAAGTCGGTACCTAATTGACTTTCGGATCTTTTGCAGATCACTTTAAGTTCATATGGTTTTTGTTTGTTTGTTTGTTTGTTGCTGTTGTGGTGGTTTTTTTTGTGTGGTTATTTCTTGTTTGCTAGGGTTTTTTGGGTTTTTTTTTCTTTCTTTCTTTTGTTTGGTTCGTTTGGTTATTGCCGGTTTTTTTTTGTTCTTGTTTTTTGTTTATGGGGGGGGGGGGGGGGGGGAGGTATTTTTTGTTGTTGTTTATTGACTGTTGTTTTGTTTTGTTTTTGTCTGTTTGTTGTTGTGGTTGGGTTTTGTTTTTGGTTGTTTTATTGTATTGGTTTTTATGTGGGTTTTTTTTTGGGGGGGTGTAGTTTATTTGTTTGGTTGGTTAAATTGGTTATTTTTGCTGTTGCTTTTTGCTGTTGTTCTTTTTGTTTGTTTTTGGTGTTGTTATTGTTGTTTTTCGGGCGTGGAGGGTGTTTGTTGTTGCCGGTTTGTTTGTTTGTTTTGTGAGTGTTGTGTTTCTCTTGCAGGATTCGGATCTGACGATGGTCAATTTGGCTTCCCAGGATCGTTCGGAAGTTTCAGTAAGTGTTCATCATCCTTTTTTTTTTTAAACTTATGCATTTCCACCTTGTTGTGTTTATCATCGGCTGCTTTATCTACTGTTTTCAGGATTTTTGTTGTTGTTGTAGTTTGTGTGTTTTCGTTCTGTTATTTCGTTCTTTAGGATTTTGTTGTTGTTGCTGGTGTTAATGTTTGTTTTGGGTTTTATTGTCGTTCTTCCAGAATGTTAAATACCTGCGCCTTTCAGCACCAGAATAAATCACTTTCCTCTCTTTCCACAGACGACCAGAATTTTGACAAGAACGGGTTTGACAACAGCGAGTTCACAGACGATTTGTTCAACGGCAAAGGTTCAACGTCGGAAGATTCTGAAACCACCAGTTCGTCTTCCAGCGGCAACTCGTCTGCACCGGCTTAGCTCCCTTCTGCTGTGTCCGACACAAGTCTTTGTTTGGTTCTTTGTGTGTTGTATGGACTGGGGTGGTCTTCTGAAAGAAGATGCAAGAAAAATTTTGGATTTTTTTTTTTTTTAAGAGACCTTGGGACATTTGCTCTAATAAAAACAGTTTCAGTGTCAGTATCAACGTCAAATTTGAGCATTTATTTTGTTTTATCTGTTTGTTTTTTCTCTTCTTTTTTCTTTCTTTTAGCATTTTTGGTGCTTTTCTTTCGCTTTCTTCCTTTTGTTTAACTTCCCCAAGGTTTTCTTGAGTTTAAAATAGCAATTCTATTTCTTTCTCTTTCCTTTTTTTTGTCCTAGCAGGTTTTGTTCCCGAAGGATATTCCCCAAGTAGAAACATAATGTATGTATAGCAACACCTCTACGCATTATGTATGCATAAAACTCATAAGCAGACATTATACAGAGCTGTAAGCAAATTGTTTAACAATGTTTTTTTGTGGGATTTTCCCCCGCTCGAGTCATGTAAATTATTTTCTTTCAAAGCTAATACAATGGGAAGTTTGGACCATAACTAAGCAGTACCGTCTTTCAATTTGTGTGTGCATGCGTGTGTGCGAGTGATTTCCCAATAAACTGAACGGTTTCATAATCGCCTAAGCACAATACAGTTACAATCAACACAAAAGGAAAGTGCACGATAATAACAAATAATAATAATAACAATAATAATAACTGGTACGTATAGGGCTCGTTTCTTTCATAAAAACAAGAAGCAAACAAAACAAACAACAACAACAACAAAACACGCAATGTGCCGATCACTCACCAACACTCACGTACATTTTACAAAGATAGACAGACATACACTGATGAAACCGACAACTTACACAGGAGATTACTGGAAGGCTTTGCGAAACTGAAACGTTTTAAGATTGCTCTTAAAAACAGACACAGTGGGCGCATTTCTCAAAATCACAGACAGAGACATCTTTTTCTTTTATCAACGTGTTTATTCAGTGGAATGTTTCTGCAAGGCAGAAGCTTCAAATAGGGCAAACGTATCACGAAATAGTGTGCTATAGATCACAAGCAATGTTTCTACACAAAACAAAACTAGGACTTCAAACTCTAGCGCTAACGACGGACGGAGGAGATAACAGAATATATAGCCACTATCAAAGTGTGTAGAGGTAACTGGTTACTGGTTAACATGCCAACTTTTATTTACTCCCCTAGACACAGAAGCTGCTTATACTTGCCAGTTTTTCTGGGTTGAACCGGGGTTGGTGCGTTCATATTTAACCAAGCCGGCTTAAAAGCGACCTAGCTGCTTCTTCTTTTTTTTTTATCCGTTCAGATAGGAAGGGGTGGGGTTTGGGAAGTAAAAGTTTGCATGTTAAACCAGAAATAGCAGTCTAGAGGTATGTATGTTTCTAATGCCCAACTGTCTCAATAACAGAGTCTGCCCATTTCAACCTCAAGATATTTCATATATGATTTTGCAATTCAACAGTTGATATTTCATAAAAACTCAAGATATCAGCCAATATCTATCTTGTATATGACCAAAAACAACAACAACAAAAAAACACAAAAAAACTCTTGCAAAAACTAAAAGTTTTTCCATGAACAAATCGCCCACAAAATTAGCGCTTTCATTCCGCAGCCAAGAATTATTGGTATTGTCATTATTTTTATTTATCTATCTTTTAGAGTAACCAAATTGATGGACTGAAAAACTGAAAACTACACTGTAACTAGAGAGTCAAAGAACGTAACTACACTATGAAAAAACAAAATCAAAGTAGAACCTGACGTTTTCGACAAATCAAGCCAGTATCAACATCATTTGCAATGCATTTTGTGGAGAAGGAAGGCCGTTCAATGACCGGACGGAATGCCAAGTTTTATGTACAAGCACAACACACTTAGCATACTAAATATACAAAAACGAAGATTAGCTGAATCTCAATAGAAAATGGAAAATCTCGATAGAAAACAAACAAACAAGAAGGCGTAGTGGGCAAACATACGAGATACACTTCGGTTTAAAAAAGAAGAAAAAAAAAGGTACTTATGGATTATGTTGAAACAATAACAAGAAATAAAATACACTCTAATACATTATGTATTTAAAGTGAAAGCATGTCCACAGGTGAAAACGTTACACTCACCACAAAAACGTTTACCACAATAGAGACAGACATACTGTGGACAGTAAAATGTGCAATACAGTGTAATATGTAATGATATGTAACGATATGTAAATGAACAGTGTGTAGCACCAACGTAAACAATGGCCGGTTGGTCTTTTCCTCATTTCAACATTTGATTCTACATGAACAACACACTACCAAAAAAAACCAAAAAAAAACCCCAACTTTCTAAGATCTAGAAAACTATACTACATGTAATTAAAAGAATACAGTTGGGGGCACTCACTGTGAAAATTCTAGATTTTCTAATGTCTGTGAGACTAACTGTGGGTAGCTGGCGAAATATCACGCACTACTGAACTAAAGTAAATCTGCAAACCAGTGTAAGATTGGATATATATATCACATATATATCTACAGGTATAAGCAACACTGTTGGCAAATCACAACACAACAATGGAACATCCAAGGAATGGCATCTCACAAAAACTGCCTCAAAGTGTAATTTTTTTTTTAATGCTGCAGCAGGCACTCGCTTGTAAAAATAAATAATTTGTCACTACATGTACAGGTTTATATGTTATCACTTCTCGTGCAAAAATGTGTGATGTTCAACCTGGTGGGGTTTGGAAAAATCAATGCACACATGGCATGAAGATGTAGTGTTGGTGTTCTTGCCAAAGTTCATGAGTGCCATGACGAGTATATTTCGTACACAGTGTAGATTACAGTACATTGTTCAAATCATACAGCACGTTTGACACTGGGCCCGCATGCACATTGAGTACTATTCGCGAATAGTCTATTCACGTCTATTCGCGGAAAGCTATTCGGACCCTTTCCGCGGATAGTGCCTATCCGATTTCGGTATGCATAAGGTCCTATTCGCACCTGAATAGCTCTCCGCGAATTCAACGCCGGAAAATGGGTGAGTTATTTATAGATCCTGGGAAAACCGTGCGTGCGTGCGTGCTGGAACTTTCTGTTTATCTTAGCCCTCGTCACAAGACATGACGTCTTTTTTTTTTTTTTTCCTACGTCAACGTCAGAGTTAGACTTACGGAGAAGGTAGTGTTTGCTAGGTAGCGCAACGTTACAAGGACTTGCTGTAGTGGAGTGAGGGTACTACCACGATTCGCCAGTGTAATGTCGGCTGATACTTCGCGTGTCAGTTCTAGGATGTGGTGCCGTCGAAATCGGAACTTACGAAAGATTTCGTAATCATCATATCTGTCGATGGGGTTGATCCTGTCCCGGAAAATTCTATTTCGGCGCAATTGTCCTCGCTGTCTCGCTTGCAAAAACAAAATCGCCGCCATATTTATTCGCGAATAGGCCGGCTATCGGACCCTCCGAGGTGCGAGAACTTTATTCGCGAAATGTTGAATAGGATAGGCTATCCGATTTGACGTGCATACCAAAATCGCCCGCCTATACACTCGAATAGACCCGAATAGGCGTTATTCGCGAATAGTACTCAACGTGCATGCGGGCCCTGGTCAAGGGCAATAACAATATGATGAACCCATGATGCATGCAATCATTGGGCAAACAGACAAATTATCACAAGGAAGAAATGAAATCAAAACAGTGCATCACAACATTAAACAAATAAACTTTACAATTTAATTTTCAAAACGATCCACTGAGGTCCCTGGTCGTGATGTATTTCACTTCTCCGTGCCAACAGAGCTTTAAAAGCACAAAGGTGCTACTTTCAGCTTGCCTCCAGCGTTAACACGGACTTACCGCCAGTAACAGCCTGAACATGGAATGGGCTTTGTCAAACCCTGCTGTGTCAAACGGGTTAATTCCGTCCTTACTAAGCCAGCTTATGTCTGGGAAAAGTTTTCCTCGTGAGTGCTGCCTAAACACTTGATGATTAGTACAGCTATAAATGTTGTTTATACTTTGGCGCGAGTGGTCCAACATTGAAATTCTAGGACTGTTGCTACACTGCTGGAGCGCTCGGTGTGGTCACCGCGTCATTCAGTCCGCTTCATTTGGTTCAGACGCTACGACGCTGTCCCGGCCAAGATGCCTAAATGGCTTGATGACAGACACCACAAAAACAGATCAACACAATGTGGGTGTATGAAAATGATAACAGTAGTCCCTTTAACTGGAAATGGTGAAGGATCTGGCTGAAAGAGATGAGGCAAATGAGTATATCAACGTGGGGAAATGGGGACAGCTGGCACTCATTTCATGCGTTTCTCGCCACGCATGATGTAAATGAAACGGTTGGAGCCAATGGCGATACGAGGGTTGTGGCCGATGCGATCGTTGTCGATGCAGTACACACCTTGAGGGAGATCAACCAGCATTCCCGTCGTCTGAAACACACACCACACACACACACACACACACACACACACACACACACACACACACACTTACGTTCACTGGACTATATCTTTCAGAATAAAGATGATAGTAGAATGGTCTAGTTGTGTTTTATTTTAAAATTAAACAGATATTTGACATTTGGTGCTGCCAACTTAAAAAAAAAAAAAGAGACGGCGTGGGTGGGGGGTGGGGAGAAGGGGGGAGGGGGAAAGTGGTCACGTTTCTTTCGTTTTATGCTGAAGCCAAATCATCAGTAATCATTCTTTGCTTTCTACAGTCTGCTTTCAGTTTAGGAGAAAATTAAAATTCTATTGATTCCGGTTGTCCTACTGCACTCCTCGTGTATGTAAACTCACATTTAGTGTGCCACGGTCGATCATGCGCGCCATGTTGAGGTCATTGCCGCCACAGATAATACTGTCTTTACCCAACCACTGGGCACAGTACAGCTGAAAACAGTGAAGCACACAAGAATAATACACACATCAAGAGCTGAGACGAAACGGAAAATACTGCAAACCCCAACTGCCATGAAATATATCAGATCACTGGGCCAGGATCAACGTTTGTCTTTAACACGTACACGAAAGTGGCCCCATAAAATGTTATCGCCGAAAATCACTGGCGACTGAATTACCAAATGCACTATAGTCTGTCACCAGCTTTTACATACGGCAGTAACACACACACACACACACACACACACACACACCACACACACACACACACACACACACACACACACACACCCGTACCTGACTGGACGTGATGGAATCCTGGGGCACGTCCTTGATCTTGACAGCCATGGCAAAGTCCCAGATCTGGAGAACGGCCGTCTTGCGCCAGGACCCCGTCAGGATGTGGTTATGTACAGGATCGATGTCCAACGCGTCACCACAGATGTGCGGACCAAAGAACTTTCTGCAAACGATAGAGTCACACGCAGTTAATACAAAGGCGGGAAAAGTCGCTGAAAATGAACCTTTGGCACCATAGTTCACACAGATGTGGCATTCTTGCCCTTCCCGTGCAGTTTAGGATGATACATTACAAAATGTGAGGGAAAAGGACATACTGTGACATACAGTGATACAGGTGCAGATACCCACTTCTGACACCACGGTACTTACTTGACAGAATGTTTCTGTCGATCGTCCCAATACTGCAAAAGAATGTGAACAAGCAAAGTCAGAAATGAAATGGAAATTCCTGTTTCGCTTAAAAATGAATCATTTCTAAATGTTAGACTGTGTAAATGAAAAAGCGGTTAACTGCGAATCACAGTTCTACTAAGCAAAATGAATAAACTGATAAGGCTGGATACCTCTCCTCTCTTTTTTTTTTTTTTTTAAGACGATGCAAAGGTGTAACACCTCACGCCCAGACTACAATATTAGTATAGTATGATTAATTACAGCATAAGATAATTCAACTTTTGCTTTCCAAATTCCAAAGTTCAAGCCTGTTTAACTTCATCACTTCCCTACCTGAACTGTGTCATCCCATCCCCCAGAGATGAAGACATTGGGATGGTTAGGATTGTACTGAAGGGCAAACACACGGAACCGATGACCGTCCATCAAGTCATGAGCATCACTGCCAGAAAAAACAAAAATACAGAATAACAGTGACATAACATGCAAGCAGAAACCTCTCCATCAGATCATCAATGAACAATACAGTCATGAGTCTGGTGCAGCTGAAGTTCCCAGTGTTTTCCAGAGCCAACGGAAAAGAAATCAGTCTGCAGCACTGACATGAAAAATATCCGTGCAGCCTCCAATTACAATACACAGCTGCAGGATGAACTACTCGTTTGCACGCCTGACTCCTGTGTGATGATCGTACTGTCTTTTCTAGTACATGTACACGTAGTCCCCCCCCCCCCAAGCACTCTCTCAGATCTTGTACTGTCACAATTTATAGCCAATAATTAATGATCTAGCATATATCTATCCGCCATATCACTTTATCAACGTATCATAATGTTTACACACCATAAATGCCACCAATAAAACCACATGTACATGTACAGTTTTCTCTCTGTCAGCAGGTGTCTGTCCATATACTTTGGAAGTTGTGTTGCATGTTTATATGTATAACAAATCCTTAAAGAATGGATGAAATAAATAATTCAATTGTTGATTCATTTTTGATAAACATTAAATGACAACCTAAACAAAAATAATGGAGGAAAAAAAACAGAAAAAGGGAAAACACGAATAAACTGATAAAATAAAGAAAACATAAAACATATAATAAAATAAAGATAAAATAAAACAACGAAGTTCAGTGACAAGAACCGACAAACATCAAACTCAAAGTACTCACTGATTTTTTTTTTTAATTGTCTAGTGAAGCATGCATGCACACAGTCATTTTTGATTCTATCTCATATGTAAGATCTGTGAGTGACTGGTTATATCAAAATGGAGACTTCGTGAGCATGCAGGTAGTCTACAAAGTAAACACACGACTGGCTGTCTCTTTATTCAGAACCTGTCTCTGTCCAGCAATGCACACACACACACTAGCAGTACATAAAAGAACCTGTTGGGTTGTTTTTTGTTGTTGTTTTGTTTTGTTTGTTTGTTTGTTTGTTTGTTTGTTTGTTTGTTGTTGTTGTTTTTTGTTTGTTTGTTTTTGTTTTGTTTTGTTTTTTGGGGGGTTGGTTTCGTTTTTGTTTTATTTCATTGCTTTACAAGCATGCCTCAGCTCTCCAACAAAATAATATATTATGCGAAACGGGTCCAGTCCGCGTGCATGAACCATACACTATCACCGGTCGCCGTATGTAGAGGTTAGCACTTCGGACCGGGAGACCCAGGTTCGAATCCCAGCCCAGGCAAGCGGGATTTTTCCTACCTAAGCTACTACACAGAGCGGGTGTGCTATGAGATCAATGGGAAGGCTGTTGCCACACAGCCGAGACTCACCCACTTCAGGGGTGCGACTCTGGGGCTGTTTCACTTGTTATGACATATCTCATAATGTGATAATTACATGGCCTCACCGCAGATGCCGTAGTTCATGGGCCTGGTTAAAGCCGGGATATTTGTAACAGGAAGTGCGGAATGCGGCCCTGTCAAGCGGCCTTAAATCATACGGACCTCCATAGCATCATCATACCATCATCCTCATCAACAATAAAAAAAAAATTGTCTCAACTTCCCACCTCTCCATGCATTCCCTCCATGTCCTGAATGGAACTGGCGCAGAGTTGGGGCAGAAAAAAAGGGTAACACACAGTATCACAGGTAAATATTCTTACTAGGAGAGCATGAGTTAGGGTTGGAGCAGGGCCCATAGTATGAAAGTACATTTGCAGTTGTGAAAAATGGCTTTGCCTACTTTTGATGAGGCACAAACTGAAAGAAATCAAATACATACAACTAGATTTGTCATGCGCAAACAGAAGAACCAAAACACTTTGTAATGAGAGATGCATTCTTCAACAACAACGACCAGAATTCAGAAAAAATAATAGAATCAATTACAAATACTCGAGGTGTCTGTCAAAAAAAAAAAAAAAAAAGAAGAAAAGAAAAGTGCAAAAACAAATCATTAGGCAGCATAGACAATTGTTACGAAGCATCATACTACATGTATTTATAGTTCTTGAGCATACATCATCAACGGAACTGATTTCTATCTTCGCGGTAATCAATACATGCCCCTCCCCCCCCCCCCCCCCCCCAAAGCTGTCAGTATGTAAAATATATATATGCGAACACAAGCATCAGACACACACACACACACACACACACACACGCACACACGCACACACACACCCTTCAATACCCACGCCCCCTCCCTCTTCCTCTGCTGGGAGCCGGAATAGCTGAATGGCAGAGCACTGGACTTTCAATCCTCAGGTTGTGAGTTCAAATCCCAGCTGAGAGCCAAATATTTGTGTTGTTTTTCCCCTCGTTGCCAAGTCTTTGATATCACCCACATGTGGTGGAAACGGACGTTAAACCCTCAAAACGCCCCACTCCCCACCCCCTTCCACCCCACGTGATCAGAAAAGATGCCACACACTTCTGGACGAACATGCCGCTGCTAAGCAGCTCCAGATTTGGCTTTCACAGTCATAGCTCGAACTCGAAATGGCCCTCTTCATATGAAGAAGTCACAGAGTTACACTGCTATACTGTCTAGTCAACTGATGTAAATCTGTTCAAGTAGAACATACACGTCTACATCATTCCAGGACTGTCGATATGAACTCAGTCACAAACCCTTCAGTTCCCCTTTCAGCTGTCTGTGCAAGTGACGCATGTGAACACAGCAAAATGTGATGAGTGTTAAAACAACCTATATCAATTTACATCATCCACAGCACACTGTGTATACAATGAGCAGTGTTGTGAAAACTCTCTCACACATCCTGTACTCACCAACTGTAAGTGCAAATGACAATGTAAAAATATGAAAACACTATGACTCCATGATGAACACAAGACAGATACAATCTCAAAACTGTCTGACAAGTTTCATATCAAAACTGTGACTTTGTAAATGGGACATTTCAAGCTAGTGGTAGAGTTACTGCTAAGGAAATGGGACAAAAAACAAACCAAAAAAACAACTTCATGAGACGTCAAGCAAAAGCAATCCTTCCAAAGCAGCAAACCCCCTCCTCCACCATTTTTACATTTAAAAAAAAAAAAAAGTTTATCTCCCATTTAAATATACAAGTAATTCAATAAACCAGTGATGTGGACACCGTTTATTATGATCAGAGTTTACCAAAATAGACCTTACTGTATGATGTAGCAGACAATCTCCAACATCCTCCCCCACCCCCCTTTCCCCCCAACCTAACCATTCAAACCATTGCACTATACGAAGTCTCCATCATCATCATACCCTTATCCACCTCCATCCTCTGTCTAACTTTGACAAGCCTTGCTTCCAGCATGTTTTAGCAGCACAAATCCCATTCCTAAGTAGCTTAGACTGATAACATTATATGTGACCCGTTCTCACAAAAGGGACCATAAGTCGAAAATTACCAAATTTGAGATATATGTATATCACTGCAATCTATTGGTTATGCAGTTTAATTCAATATAAGAGTGAAAGCTGTACTACTAAATTTGACAGAGATATCAGCAGTTGAAGTTGGCTACTCACAAGGCGGCCATACTGACCCCCGGCACTCTTTTCGCCTGTAGCGGCGTTCGGCCTAGCGCGACTTATGGTCCCTTTCGCGAGAACGGGTCACATATGTTGCAGCATGAAAAAAAAAACAAAAAAACCCATGACATTAGTGTAATCAAGAGAAAGAGATGAATGTGCACTATTATTCCGGAGACTCTCTCACGAAGGGTAAAAACCACCAAACACCATAAGAATGAACCTTAACAGGCAAATTTACACGTTCTCCAGCCGCTTCTCTTACGACTGAACTACAGACCGTCTCTAGCAGTTCTGATCACCTACCTCGGTTCATGGGTAGAAATTTTTTGCTTGGTTTCAGCGTCGTACAGGTGGATTTGAGGGTCGGCACCGGCCGTCAAAAAGTAGGTGCCCTCAGGGTTGGTCGTCAGTGCGAGTGTCTGTCGGAGTTCGTTGATGGTGTGCAGACACGAAGCAGACGTGTAGTGCCAATACTTCACCAACCCAGATGCATCTGCATTGAAAACCAGCAGAGGTTTTGACATCATATCAACTGCCGCTGCACTGTCACCAGTAATGTGCATAATATCAGGGCTTAAAGATCTAAGCTTCCAACAAAAAGTTTTCCAAGGTGTGAAAATTTTTTACAGAGTCGACCGTGCAAGCACAGTCAACTCTGTCACAGTTGCAGAGTTTCAGCGCTTCGGGGACCCCCATAAAACCAGAGCAAGAGTTTTCCGTGACATTGTTTGGCTTTTGGTCAGTGAGCGAGACACATCCTACAGTGTCTAGCGAATGTTGAGTGCTGCACAATCTTTCATGATCAGTGTCAAAACGCAAACTGAGCTGTGAAATCAGGCTGCCCTTGGCTTTTACTGGGGTTTCAGGAATGCTGAAAACTCTGCAACTGTGACAGAGTCGACTGTGCTCACACTTAGGAAAGCGTTTTGTTGGGAGCTTAGATCTTTACAATGGTCCATGATACAAAAGGAAGACAAGTGTGTAGTATTTAGTGACAAAGTGCCAAAGCCATGAATGCATGTCTGCAAAGCTGATGCATTATGCTGGGGTTGTCAGGGGGCAAGGAATGATTTTTGTTGTTGTTGTAAAATTAGACTTAAGTCTGTGCAATTTGGTGCATTTTTGCATCACTTTACGTCCTTCGGAGGAGGAAACACACTTCTTTTTGGGAAGGAAAACTTTTTAGCCAAAGCTAGACCTGTGGAAATTTACCAAAAGGTGGAAGATTTTAGGATCTGTGATATACGTGTACTGTATTGAGCACATGTAAAAGCGAAGCAGCTGCTTGTCAATACTGAAGGTGTTATACATGTAGTGGTGTATATATGCAATGTTTGACTTCACTCAATTCCTACCAAGCAAGTCTGTGGTCATGCCCAGGCACATGTCTACATGTATTTATTGTTACGGTGTGCACAAGCTTGCTGTCCTCAATCCTCCACATGTCCAGTATGTTTCTTAGGTATGTGCGCCTGGTTCCTATTTGCCTCCATGGCCCATGACTGTGGCATTGCTCTACTCGTATGTCAAGTTATTTGATGTATGCTTATAGTGTATGCACAGTGTTCTCGTCCTTGTCACTGTATAGTTTATAATTATATATACCAAAAACAGAATTTTAAAAAAAAGTTTGTGGTGGTGCACAAGCGGCCTCACTAAACAAATATTAATTCATTCCTGTCTGCATGGATCTCAAATTGGCTTAGTGGGAGTGTGGAACTTTGCTTGTACTTGTGCTTGCTGCAGTCAGAGCCGTTAAGGAAACCATAAATCTTGCAAGTTTTTCGCATATAAGCCCAAAACTGAAAATAAGTCAAACACATGGAATACTCATGTGCGGTACAGAATGTGTTAACACACTCGTCTGAATTAAGGATGCCTTGAAAGGACACTCTTTCTGGCTTTTTATTTTTCACCTTTTTTTTTCTTTTTTTAACAGCTGATTGCCATACAATGCTCTTCACTGAACATGTTTGACTGAGGGATTCATGCACACCCCTGCTTGTAGTAGTACATGTATGCAGCTGTCAACTGCATGAAATTTAAGTCTGTATGTATGGGTTGAATTTAAACGACCAGAGTCTCTTTAGCTGTACATTTAAGTTAGAATGTCCTTTTTCCTAAATTCAATGAGCAACAGTGTCCAGCTAGCTATAAGATAGTAGTGCCTACGAGAACATTCCTGGCCACATCCCCAGGACCATAAAAAAAGACATGATCATGAAACTGAACTCACATGAAGCAATAAGAATGTGTTCGTATTTGGGTGTCTCTCCCTCCCTCGCAGGAGGGAATCGAATCTGCGTGACTGGGAGTCGACTGGCAGTGGTGTCATCGTCACTCAGGCTGTACAACATCTGAACGTTCGTGGAGCTGTAGATCTGCGACAAAATACGCACACTCACATGAACTACGCAGACTTACTCACACACAGACCAGTATCAACAAATGTGGGGTGAAGGGGCAGAGGGGCCGTAAGTTTTGGAATTTAGAATTACATTTTTTTTTTTTTTTTTAATTTGTGGGCTGAACATTTCCAAAGCAGAGGGGGAAGATGCAGGAGTGCAAAGAAAGATTCTGGATGATCGCCCGGAATGAACGAACTGAGAGTGTAAAATCCAATGCTGCAGCGGAAATTGAAACCTCTTGCACCTCATATATGTGTGTGTGTTTGTGTGTGTGTGTGTGTGTGTGTGTGTGTGTGTGTGTGTGTGTGTGTGTGTGTGTGTGTGTGTGTGTGTGTGTGTATGTGTGGTGTGTGTGTGTGTGTGTGTGTGTGTGTGTGTGTGTGTGTGTGTGTGTGTGTGTGTGGTGTGTGTGTGTGTGTGTGTGTGTGTGTGTGTGTGTGTGTGTGTGTGTGTGTGTGTGTGTGCATACATGTGTTTCTATTTTCTCTTCTTTTTTTTCTTTGTTTGTTTTTGCTAGTGTTGTTTTTTTGGGGGGGGTTTAATCATTCCAATCTCGAGCAGTGTGTTCAATGACTACAGCTGACCAGCCCAACTATACAATTAATTAACAATGAACAAACAAAACACGGACAGCATTCCTAGGTGTTTCAGCGCTACAAATCACAAGACAAACATATACCAGGATACATGTACACATAATGCTATCTCTACCATTGCCAAGAGGATTAACAATTAACATTTATCACCTTATAAGGCACTGATGGATTGGCAGTTGAAGTGAAAGTGAAAAGTTACCTTGATAGAGCCGTCACAGAGTCCGACCGCCAGGTGCGTGCCATCAGGTGTAAATCGACAGCACATGATGTCTGCCGGACATTCACTGAAAGAAACAGAATAATAAATAACAAAGTATACATGCAAGTATATGAAATATTACAAAGAACCTTTGTACTGTGTAATAATACTCAAATATACTACTTACAACTAAGACAACTGCAAGAGGTACTGTTTCTTGTTTTGCATTGGTTGGATTACTTGTTTGCGGTTGATCTCATTTTGTTATTGGGTTTGTTCATTTGTTTTTGGGGGGCGGTGGTGGTGGTTGTTCTTTACTGTTAGTTTTTTGTTTTGGTTTGGTTTGTTGTTGTCAGGGGTTTTTTTTATCCACTTGCTTCTGCTTCTTTTTCTTGTTTTCTTCTTTTTTTTTTCTTTTTTTTTTTTTTTTTGGGGGGGGGGGGGTGTTGCTGGGTTTGTTTTTTTTTTTTTTTTTTTTTTGGGGGGGGGGGGGGGGGATTGGTTTCTTTGGGGTTTTTTTGTTCGGTTTGGGGTTTGTTTGCTTTGTTTTGTTTTTGTGATTTGTTGTTTTGGGGACGTATAAGTGCTGGTTTGCTTTTGTTGTTGTTCCGTTTTTGTTTGGACTTCTGCCTTGTTGCGTTTCATTTTCTCATTACCAATCACCAGCTGAGACTCAGCTTCAGCCCATTAATCTCACGCCTGCCGATCTAGTTTTAGAAACAGGGCGTAACCTAAGCAGCCTGTACTGAACCCCCAGACCCCCCAGGTGAACAGGTGCACGGTTCGTGATTGCATTATTAAGGAGAATCTCAGCGGCAACCTGTTCACAGGACGTTCAGGATACCGGTACACGTTGTGGTGAATGGTACCAATGAACATCCAGTATGTTTATCACCCTTTTGTGGGTATGCAGGAGGTATAGTTTACATGGATCAAGACAATGTGGTTCATGCTAATGTATTCTGTGAGGCTGGCAGAAAAACGTGTGTGTGGGTTTATGGTCAAGAAGTAATCTGGAATCGTTTTATGTACATGTACTTTCTGTCCTGTTTAACTTTCTTGTTGTTCATCTTTTTTTATATATATATATTTATTTGTTTTCTCTTTCTTTCTTTTTCTTGTTTTTTTCCCTCCATTTTTTTTTAAACCAGAGTCCCAGCAATGCAATTAAAGCACACGTGCAGACGGACAGTGGGTGACAATGAAGCGTGCGTAAGGTTTCCAGTGGAGGGCGTTTTTGTCTCAGGAAAAACAAGCAGAAAAATGTACATCAAGCAGGACCAATGGAGGTCTGATGAATAATCAAAAGCACAGTGTGGTTTCTTGTTTTGTTCCACGCTCTGTATTATTGGGTTTGTCTTTGCTGTCACTGTTTGTTTTGTTGTTAACCATTTGGTTTGTTCTTCATTTTTTGCTGTTGGTGTTTTTTGTTCTTTTGTTTTGGCTTTCTTGTTGTTGTTTTTTTGTTTTTTGTTTTTTTGCCGTTTGTTGTGTGTGGAATATTGGGGTTTTCCCCATTGTTTTGTTGTTGTTGACTGTTTGTTGTTGTATTTTTGGAGGGGGGGGGGAGGAGGAGAAGGTGCTGTTTTGTTTGTTTTTCTTTTTGTATACGTTTTTCTTTTGTTTTGTTGTTTTTTTGTTGTTCTTGATTTGTCAGTTGTGTTTTTTGTTTCGGCTGTTTTTTGGTTGTTGCTTTTTTCTTTTTTCTTTTTTTTTCTTTTTTTTTTTTTTGGGGGGGGGGGGGGGGGCTTTTTTTTAGTCGTTGGTGTTGTTGGTTTTTGGTGTTGGGTTTTTTCCTCCTGGGGGGATGTTCATTTGACCTTATATGGTCTGCTTCGTGTTGTTCTGTATGCTTGGTCAGTTTGTTGGTTTGGGAAATTTGTTTGCGACATACTCTTCTGAGTCCGGTGCTTTGCTTTGTTTCTAAATTCACTCCAATGGTTAGGGTTCTTTGAACCCAAAGTACTGATCAAAAGGACTCTGACCTGATTTGGCAGGGTAGGACTACAGCTGGTACAAGGTGGACTAACTACTAGTACAGAAAGATTAACCGGCCAAACATTCTATGGCCGCATGCCAGACACACAGACACAAGAGCAATCTCTGGTTTCACAGGCAGAGCAAACAAGCCAGCAGGTACATGTACTATACGTGTACTATAGAGAAGTGTTTTCCAGAGCACTAAACTAGGTCCCCGCGCTCAACAACTTCTCCTCACTGTCAATAACCAAGATAAGTTAATACGCATACTGACACAACTCTGACATGAAGTGTGCCAATAAGTTTGTCAAAGTGGCCATGTTCTCTCCGTCTGTGTAAACAGGCAATGATAGATGAGTCTGGTGAGTGACGATCTAAGGTTCTTCAACACGAGCCGCGGGGGACATTTTTCGTGCGTAGCATAGTAATATTATAGGGTTTATACCATAGTAATATTATAGGGGTTTATACCATAGTAAATTATAGGGGTTTATACCATAGTAATATTATAGGGGTTTATACCAGATGATATATATGTTTTACTGGTGTTCTACTTTTCTTCCTTTTTATTTTTTTTTTTAATGGGCTAATTCCATCTTTGCTATGCTATCTTATGTTTTGGAACAGTTTCGCTCATGTGTGTGCCTGTACGCTCAAAACACTCTATCTTGATAAGTACAGCTCTTAATGCGATACAATGTTGTTTACACTTTGCGCGAGCGGCCAGACATTCCAATGATACAACTGTAGTTGTAAGTGACAAAAGCAGTGTGTATGTGTGAGCGTATGAATGAGTGTGTGAATATGATATGTGTGTGTATGTAAATATGCTAGGATGGTCTGTTCAAGATTATGCCATGTGTCAATTTTGTGTCTGTATTGTGTGCATACAAAAATAAGAATTTAAAAAAAAAAAACAATTATACAACTGTTGTTTCACTACTGAAGTGCTCAGTGTAGTCGCTGCATCATGGAGTACGCTTCTGTTGGCTAAGCACCAGCATTAAATACACTGTCACTGTCACGGTGTCTAAATGGAGTGATGATAGATACCCCCCCCCCCCACCTTCCCCCAAGCAAAGCATCCAGCATCTGCACCCACCAGTCCACACACACCCCTCCTAAAACTGTTGTACCAGTTCTGCAGGACCAGTGATACACCTGCATTATGCCTGCACTTTTACTTCCTAAAACAGCTTGGTCAACATGGAAAGTCTATCCTAGATAAATGGCTGGTTGTCTGCTTGACCACTTACATATGTATGCATAACATGCCTTGGGAACAATTCTCTCTGACTTTCAACAGGCATAACATGCCTTGGGAATAATTCTCTCTGACTTTCAACAGGCATAACATGCCTTGGGAACAATTCTCTCTGACTTTCAACAGGCATGCTTGTGCACAGTATAAGACAGAGTTTGTGTGTGTGTGTGTGTGTGTGTGTGTGTTGTGTGTGTGTGTGTGTGTGTGTGTGTTTTCAGTCCTGTGTGTATTTACCCATTTTGTGTGGGTTAAATCCTAGATCAGCGGCGCAGATTCCCAGTGCCAAATGGACTGGAAATTTTCATGCCAAAAGTGTCCTCATGCATTCCAGAGAACGAATAAAACATGTTTGAGCGAAAAAATTAAAATGTTCCCCCGACATTTTTTAGTTTTTCACACATCTGCACCCACCTCCATTTGTTTTACACACATCTGCAGCCGTCTCCATCTGTTCCTGAACCTGCTTCCGTTCATCAATTTTGCTGCTTTGTTCCGTTTAACGTTTGCGGTTTTTTCTCAATAAATGATGAAAAATGTCCTACCAATGTTTGCCCGTGGGAGCATGCTACAGTAAACACCGCTCTGTCTTTCTCTGGCAACTTCCGGTGGGCGATCATGGATCCGAAGCACAACAGTGCGTGAAAGATGTGTGTAAAACAAATGGAGGTGGGTGCAGATGTGGGGAAAAAATCTAAAAAATGTCGTGGAAAAATTTTTATTTTTTCGCTCAAACATGTTTTATTTGTGCTCCGGAATGCATGAGGACACTTTCGGAATGAAAATTTTCAGTCCATTTGGCACTGGGAATTTGCGCCGCTGATCTAGGATTTAACCTTTGTGTGTATTCAAGTATTTGCATTACTGGTGACTGCGTGTGTCTGTGTGTGGTGTAACCAGCTGCTCTTGTACAGACATACAATGGGGATTACCAGTCTTTTGGAGAATATGGCAAAGGCACGAGACTAGAGAGAGTGCAGCTAGAAGTGAGAAAGAAATGCATGCACTTCAATCTGAAGAAATTGTTCACACTTGAACCAGCTAAGCTCCGTATGCACAAAAGAAAAAATGCATCAGCAAAGCGGATTCGGAGGGGGCGGGGGGGGGGCGGGGTCTGAAATCAACGCATATACTCACACTGTATCGAACAACTTGAGATTTCCCTCAATATATGGCCCGGTCTTTTTCCTTCCTAAGAAACTTGTGACTTCACTCAAATCGCTGATCAGTGAGGTATCAGACACTACACTGCCGCCACGCGGTCGAAGAACATCTAAGTCAGCCATTGCGAATATTGCGCAGGAGCTCACTAAACGCAAGACGTGGTGCGTTGCGCGCGATAAAACGGGAACTCGTCCAAGTGGTTGCACGAACACTTCTCAAATAGAGCGCCGAGTCCGTCTCCTTGCCGCCAGGTAAACTATTTTCAGGCGAGTGCAGTGCCGCAGCAAATCATCTGCGTGTTTCTTTCAGCAGAACGCATATTTGCCGAACCAAATAGTGTGGATTTTTCTAGAAATATTCTGTTACATCTTCAAGATTTGTTATCTTATGTTATACCCACCGATTATGTTACTGTCGTCACTTTTTGCTGCAGAACAGCAACATGTCAGCGCCCATGACGCAATGGAATGTGTCAAGTCGGACTCGAAGTTTAGCATGCGTTTCACACTATCCGGTCCTTAAATTCCCATAGTTTCCCGATGGCGTGTTGGCGAAAGAGTGTACATTTAAGTTTTGTCAGGCATTTTTCGACTGAAAAGCGCCGTGTGGTTGTTACAGGGGTGGGTTTAGTGACCTGTCTTGGTATCGGCACGGAGACAGTATGGAATCGTCTGCTTCAGGGACGATGCGGGATTGGGAAAGTGAAGGGCGAAGGTAATGTATGCAGCCACTGTCTGTGGAACATTGTTTGTTTGTTTTTTACGTCAAGGCATACAAATACAAACTTTCATTCAACAGACGGTCCTGAGTAACATATATCTTAGGTACATCCACCGCACTCCTATGAACGCAGCTCGGGAATCCGTGCCCCCACACACCCCCTCCCCACTCCCCCTCCCCACTCCCCCCTCAAGAGTACTATTCTTAGATATCAGCAATCATTTGTCAGTTTCTGAATATGCTGCCAGCTATACTCAGAAGTGTACATGTATGATAATCAGTAATATTATGCCAGTTACAGCGCAGTTCAATGCAATGTTACAGACATTCTACAGTGGCAGATCTATACATACGACACATGTTTATGCAGGTTATGACAAGATTCCCTGCCAGGTGGCAGGTCATGTTCCCCACGGTGATGCGGAGGATGAGTTCAACTGGAAGAGATTTATCCCCAAGGAGCACAACCGAGGCATGTCGCTGGCAGCGGCCTACGCAGTTGCTGCGGCAGAAGAGGCGCTGACTACGGCTAACTGGAAACCTGAGGATGAGGCTTTGAGAGCGAGAACTGGTAGGAACTGTGGGGTTTGGGGTTGGTTTTTATTGTTGTTGTTGGTTTTTTTGTTGTTGGTTTTTTTGTTGTTGTTGTTTTGTTTGTGTGTTGTTGTTTGTTTTTGGGTTGGGTTTTGTTTTGTTTTTTGGGTTTTCTTGTTGTTGTTGTTGTTTGGAGGGGGGTGGGTGGGTGTTGTTGTTTCGTGGTGTTTTTGTGTGTGTATGTTGTTTTATTAAATTTTTTGGGGGGGGAGGGGGGGTGTATTGGGGGGGGGGGGTGGAACTGGACACAGATACCCTGGCTTGGTACAGCCGAAACAATAAATTGTTTTTGTGACAGCTTACATCACAGTCACACACTGTCATGGATGATTGTTGGTTCATATGTTTTAATATTTGAGCTAGTAATGCACTGCTGACATTATATCGTTACTGTTTTTGTGGAATACTGACAGAAGTTGCTTTGGGGTCTGTATAGTTTTGGTGACATCACAAGATGATTATGAAAGATTATGTCATATCAAAAAAAAAATTTTTTCTTTGGTGTCTGTTTGTTGCTGTTGTTTTCTTTAGCTCTTCTGAACGCCATCAAACACAAATAAATCAGGGACAGAAATCAGATATTAACTCGGTGATCGTTTATGTCCGCGCCTTGCGCCACTGGTGCATAAATAAAAAAACATGACCCATAAAAATCTTAAGCTGTGCGCCGATCAGCGCATCGTTATAACTTTAAAAGTTTCGACACACAGTGCTGTGCGCTCACAGTCTGAAGACTCCCCAACAAAATTCATCTGCTACCCAGCGACAGCTATTGTTACGTAAAATCTCATTGGATGAGACTACAATCAGGTGGTCTGGTCTGCCCAATCAGAAGCAATCGTTCATCTACCCCAGAGCCTCGTTTTGGAGCGTTTTTCATACACGAAAAGTTGTGTGCCGAACAGGAGAATTTTCCACAAACATTAAGGTGACCCCAATTACTCAGAGTTTTTATAATTTAAATTATGTGCTTTTTCATCTGTTCGGTTCCGTTTTAGAATAACCCATAAAATTTGAAAATGGCACATAGAAGTTGGTCACAGTGGACCATTTCACCCATAGATTTTCAACAAAAAATGATCACTGTTAACTGGCTGAATTAATTCAAGAAAATAAACTTCTGATGTTGGTGTTCCACAACCTTTTTTCAAATGTCTCTGTTTATCCTATTTTTGTAGGTGTGTGTATCGGCACTGGAATCGTTTCCCTGGAGACGATCGTTAACGCAGGCGAGCAGTTACGCAGTGGTCACTACCGCAAAGTCAGCCCACTGTTTGTGCCAGAGATTCTCCTCAACATCCCTGCAGGTTACGTCAGCCTTCTGTATGGCTTTAAGGTTTGCACAGTTTTTTGTTTGTTGTTTGTTTGTTTGTTTTTTTGTTTTTTTCTTTTTGATTTTGTTTGTTGGTTTGTTTTTTGTTGTTTTTTGTTTATTTGGTTTGTTTGTTTTTTTTGTTTTTTGGTTTTGTTTGTGTGTGTGTTTTTTTGTTGTTGTTTTTGTTTTTTTTGGGGGGGTTTTTTTGTGTTTTTTTTTTTTTGGGGGGGGGGGGTGTTGCAGAAACAGCAATATGAGATGAGATGCTGGGGTAGACTGAACCATCAAGAAAAACAAGTTCTTCCTCCTGTGTGACCTGTGTAACGCTCCCCATCTCTCTACCTTTCGTCTTCTTCTTCTTCTCCCACTTGAGAGTTGAGCTCAGCCTTTATTATGTCTACTGTGCAAGGCCAGGGTCAAAGATAGGGCTTAAAACTGTGTACACAGATGGGGGAAGGGTAGAGGGGGGGGGGGGGGGTTAGTTCGACTTCAGGGCTGAGGAAGGTTTGGCTGCAACTGTGTGACCATTGTAAAGGGAAGTAACACATTATATTTATGCCTGTGGCCAGAACACCATTGCCTCCCTTGGTTCATACTCGTAGACCGGGTTTGTCAGCTGGGTGGGTTGACAGGGTGGCGGGTAGTGTGTTCCCAAAAGTATGTGCTCCGTCTGTCAACGTGTTTTCATGGTGCACATAATTATTTTATCTTGTTTACATCCGTGTTTGTTTGTTTTTGTCCTTTTTGTGCACCCAGGGTCCGAACCATGCAGTTTCCACAGCATGTGCGACAGGTCTGCATGCAATAGGTGATGCCTCCCGATTCATTCGTCACGGAGACGCTGATGTGGTGATTGCTGGCGGTGCTGAGGGTGCGATCGGTCCTTTGGCTCTTGCCGGCTTTGGACGGATGCGGGCTCTCAGTACTGCCTTCAATGACAGGTGATTTGAAAAAGCAGGGCTGCCACTCTTCCTCCTGTGGCCGTATTTCCGGCTTTTTGAACCGGCTGTGAAGAGCTTTCCGGCTTTTTAAAGCCTTTTCCGGCTTTTTCGGTCAAAAAATCGTGAGTCGTGAGTCTGTGTCTATTGCTGGACTGTCGGCTTTTCCAGGTAAGGTGCATTTTTGCGCCCAACCCCCCCCCCCCCCCCCCCCCCCCCCCCCCCCCCCCCCCCCCCCCCCCCCCCCTGCTTTTCACTTCCTTTGGGCACTGGCTCCCTGGAGTCTGGCTTTCCTTCCATTCAGATTTTGAGGGTCAATTTTCAGGCTTTTTGTCTCTCAGAAAGTGGCAGCCCTGAAAAAGTAAACGTGACATGATTGCAGGTTGTGTAACAGTGGCTTGGAGTGGCTCCTAGCGTTCTGAAGATTTCAAGTAAAACTCTGATTTTGCATGAGCGCTTAAAGAGTTAGCGGATACAAAATACAAAATCCACATCAATTTTGAAAAAAAAAAAATCGCCTTTGACTTACTGTCTTTTAAATGTTTGTCTACCAGTCCTGAGAAAGCATCGAGACCGTTTGACGCTGAGCGAGACGGCTTTGTCATGGCGGACGGAGCAGGCCTGATGGTGTTAGAGGAGCTCTCTCATGCTCAGAAACGAGGAGCACAGATACTGGGCGAGGTACGGCCAGGTTTAGTGAAGATGGATGTGAAACTGCTGTCATTCCCCTCTGTACTGCGATTATCTAGAAAAAAATATCTGGTGGCTTCAGAGACTTTTGCTGTACTCCCATGAGGTCATAGGAAACCACACACGCACACATGTACGTGCACGCGCGCGCACGCACACACACACACACACACACACACACACACACACATGAACAAACACGTGAACCCACACACAAACACACACACACACAACACAAACACACACACACACACACACTAAAGATCACAGATCACTGAACCCCAGTGACAGTAGAGTTAAACCTACTTTCATTGATGACATTCCTCTTCCTAATCCATTACTCCATGCGGGGGAGTCAGGACAGCCCATTGCTCCACGCTGAAGGTCATGTGTCTGTGCAGGTTTTGGGGTATGGTCTGTCCGGTGAGGCGTACCACATCACCAGCCCCTCCCCCACTGGTGACGCTGCACAACGGTGTATGGAAGCTGCGCTGCGTGATGCAGGGGTTCGCCCGGATGATGTCGGTCACATCAACGCCCACGCAACTGGTACGCCGATCGGTGACAAAGCCGAAAGTCACGCCATTTCTACAGTGTTCGGCAACAAAGTTCTAGTCACTTCAACGAAAGGTGAGCATGGGAATTAATCTCTTCATGAGTTTCGTGGTTGTCTAACTTGCAGTGGCATCTTCCTGTATATTGTTGTTAGAATTTCTCGGCTTCTCTTTCCGGGCAAACAGCCGCATTTGCGGCCCTACGGCGCACATCAGTTTCAGGCGAACAGCCACATATGCAGATCATGAATTTTTTTGGTACAACATGACTAACAAGAAAGATATTTCAGTTTGAGAGTTGAAATTTCAGCAATAGCTGCATAAATATGTTAGTCCACTACCCTGAAAATTTCAAGTCTGTGTCTTGTTGTTTTTTTTGGGTTTTTTTAATGAATTTTTTTCTGATCCTCACACATTGGCCCGTCTGCAGGGGATGGCTGAGGAAAATCGACCCGTTTTGAATGAGTTAATACTCTTTGGATGACAGGATTAATTGTATGACAGTTTTCTAGTTCTGTAATTCACCAGGTTGACAGCCACACTCTGTCATTACCCATGTAAGGAAGTCCCCTGTTAAGGCCTCCTGTCATTAACCCTTTCTATACTGAAGCTGTCATCATACGTGTGGCACCAACCACCTGGATCCTTTGCTGACATTGCACTATATGGGCCAAAGGATTTTTTTTTTTTTTTTTTTTGGGGGGGGGGGGGGGGGGGGTATTGTTCAGATCTTTTTTACATTGACCCTTAGGTGGGTTGCCAAGGAAACCTGACATCAGCCATGTCAGAAAGGGAGGTAAAACGTGAACAAACTGTTTCGACTATTGTCGTAGCTCGGGGGGAAAATGGTTTACTACAAAATCTGTTTTGCTGGGCTCTTTAGGTGGTGACTTAGAACAAGTTTAATCTGAGGCTGTTTTATTCTTTTCTGTCACACACTTCATAAAACACACACCAGTGTCTCTTGTCACTCTTTCAGCAAGCAAGAAACAAGGACTGCATTGACCATGTTCTGTAATTCCACATTCACACAAATTATTGTTTGGGTTTCAGGCGCACTGGGGCACCTTCTGGGGGCAGCAGGCAGCGTAGAAGCCATCGTAACCCTGAAGTCATGCCAAACAGGCAAAGTGCCACCCACGCTGAACCTCGAGAAGCCAGACACTGGTTGTGATTTGAACTATGTCGCTGGTGCTGCGCAGGACTGGACGACAGGGTCGTCTGCCAGGCGGATAGCGCTGTCGAATTCTTTCGGTTTTGGAGGAACCAATGCGTGTGTTTGTTTTGCACAGTTTACATCATAGTGTAAGAACCGTGCTGGTCAAGGCTTAACACATCCAAGCAGCGGTCTAATAGATAGGGCGTCCGACTTGGATGGTGAGCTGCTAAACGTCCATCACGGCAAAGCACTGGTTCGAGCCGAGGTTGAGCTTGTGATATGTGATACTGGGCTGCTCACTGGGGATTTCTCGCTGGGTTTTTCAGCTTTCCTCCCCCCAACAAAAATTTAAAAAACAAAAACAAAAAAAAACAGGATATGTAGGTTAGGTGGCGTTGCACTGCAGTAACACGCTTCTGTCATGGGAAGCAGCCTGAATTTCCCAAAAGGGAAAATAAAGTAGGGAAAAAAAGAAAAGAAAAAGCTCTTTTGATGGTGTCTAACATCATACCTCTTGGACTGCACAGTAACAGACACAAACTGCACAAGCCGATTTCACCTCTCATCTCGTCTCTGCCACAGTTGATAATCATTACGCGCAAGTAGGTCGATCCCTCTTCCATCAGTGCACTGGAAGTTTGACTCATAAGCAGCCAAAACCTCTCCGCAGCGCAAAACATGCAAAGCAACTGAACTGGAATCAAAGTACTACATCAACAATCAATTACATCCGCAGAGTAGTGCCCAGGAAACGTGAGCCTTGTTTGATTATCATCGGTTTAGTTGTACATCTTTAGCGTGTTGTTCACAGATTCAGCTTAGCCGTCTGTATTGCTAAAGACACGGAAGAGGACACCGGGAGATGCATGACGCTTTTCCGTAAATTTTCCAAACTGTGGCTGAGACTAGATGGTGGTGATGTTACGACCGAAGCCTTGGAATTTTGGGCCCGCATGTAATAGTCGGGGTTAGGGAGTTTAGCCCCGGGTTAGAGTCTAACCTCAAACTAAACTAGCTCTAGGGTTAAATTTCCTGTTGTTTTTTGTTTTAAATCAGGAAGCGGGTCCATTCCAGCAAGGTGCCTAAGTCGTTATAGAAGGATTTTTGTCTTTCTTTCTTCGCTTCCTTTTTTATTTAATTTTGTTTGGGGGTTTCTTTTGTCCTAGTCTGGGTTAGGCCCGTAGCCGTGGGTTAAACTAACCTTGAGTTTTACATACGGGCCCTGGATTATCCACATTTGAGTCGATGAGTGTACCAGTGTGTAGATTCAGAATCAGTGCCAAACACATACGATTCTCAAAGAATGAGACTGTGGGTGTTTTAGAAGGAGGTAAACCAAAACTGTACGTGAGTATGTGAAGTGAGATTGTTTGTTGACGTGTTATGAAACAGTATTGATGCAGATTTTGTAAATGGGTTTTGCTGGTGTTTGTAAATGAAAGGACTGTGATTTCTGTTGCTGTGATTTTTGTTGCTGTCTGTCTCTATAACCCCCACTGTGTGGAAGTGTTCAGTTTCAGAGGGTGCACTTCAGTTTTAAATGATCATGTCCCTTAAAACTTGTCTCAGTGACTACATGCATATAATAATGTGTATATAATTTATACTTACGCGGACTAAGAGGGTAAATCCAGAAATTCTTGAAGTGAGTGGATATGATGTCAAGATTGAGGCACTGCCGGTTCCTTTTTTCCATTTAAAAAAAAAAAGAGATTTCTATCCTCTCAGTTTCTCTGTGTGTGTGTGTGTGTGTGTGTGTGTGTGTGTGTGTGTGTGTGTGTGTGTGTGTTGGGGGGGGGGGGGGGGGGAGTGAGGGACGAGAGAGAGAGAGAGGGACAGACAGACAGAGTGTGTGTGTGTGTGTGTGTCAGACAGACAGACAGTATGTGTGAGTGCACCGTCTTTGAGATCACCCTTAAGTAGTAGAAAAGGACGTTAAAGCCAGCCAAAGTTCTGTGCAAGTAAAGTTTAGTTTTCCTGCCCAATAATAATAATAATAACTGTTAATCATGGAATGCACACTTACCACTGTCTTGTTTTGTATAGTTATGTGCTGATGTTTTGTTACTGGAATATATATGACAAAAACAGAATAAAAACATTTTTAAAAAATAATAGTAAATAGCACTTATCAAGCGCTTATTCTCGCAGCAAGGCAACTCATAGCGCTAATCTTGGGGCTCGGGCTAATGCGTTGATTTCAAAGACAGAGAGAGAGAGTAGAAAGAGAAAAAAAAAATGGAAAGAAAAGAGAGGAAGGAAACACGATTCTTTCGCACATTAATTTTTGGCTCAGTTGGGAATTTAGTTCCATGAGGGGCCCGTCTCCAATCAGGCTGGGGAAATTTCAGTCATTCGAAAATTTTTAGCCAAATTTCCTACCCCTTTCAGGCAAAGAAAAGAAAGGGGTGAATAGGTTGCACACACAGTCACATATCATGATATATTTAATCATACTAATGCGACATGGGGCAGTCTAACTTCATTTTTCAAGACGGACATGTCGGCACCATGGTAGTATTTTTCATTTTGGTGCCAAAGGAGGCTACTAAATTCCTTTAAAAATGCTAAAATTTTGTTTTCTGAAGTATGATGGTTCCCCAGCAGGGCGCTGCCTCTGCATCCAGGCCTAGGTTTCAGTCTCCACCCCCCCCCCCCCCCCCCCCCCCCAACTCCCCAGACTCTCCACTGCGTCCGCCGACGCCAACAAATACTGTCACCTCTCCTCTGTAAAACTGCAAACTGGGTCAAGGGCAGGGGGATGGGAGGGGGTATATATATAACAAAACAATAGGATCATCAATCGCAGATAAACGTACAGTACACAGCTGTTGCCCGCACCTGACCTGGATCACGGACACTGACAAAGGAAGGTCTCGTATTTCACGGAAACATTCATGTTTTGCAATATAGCCATTCGATTTTATGATAAAATGTTTATTGTGTGAATGTATATATCAACACAATGCGTCTGTCCTGGCGTGCAGCCATTTTGTGGACAGATGTTTTGATGCTTTACAGTTTTCGTGCCGCACTGCGAAGGTAAAGTCGAGGACGGGGGTTTTCGAAAAGAGCCAGCCTGCTCAAGTGTTGGCGCTGTAGGGATTCGAACCATGCGATCTCGACTTACATTACGTAAACTCTTAAAAGCCCAGGCCCGAACACCCCCTGCCCACCATATGATAAGACTGGTTAAAAAGAGCAAGCCACTACACACCAGTAAGAGCCACTTCAAGCCAGTAGGCCCGAGACCACTGCAGACAGCATAATAGTGGCTTGAAGTGGCTTCTAGTGGTCTGAAGATTTCAAGTAAAATTGCCACTTTTGCATGGGCTTTTAAGAGTTAACTATTTGTCAGCCGACTCCGATATTGCCTGGCCTTGTGTGTCTTCACTTACGTTCAGCGCCAGGCAAGTATGAATGGCTTGCGCCAAGGAAGATCAGAGACGATGGGGAATGTTAGATGTGGCTTACAGCTTCAAATCCTCGATCATCGTATCATAGACTGCCTGCTGAGCAGAGCTAGAGGCGTGCAAACAGCGTGGCGAGGCCAGTCTGAAGCAGACGAGCACTAGGGACCACGGAGACAACGGTGGGGAGAATTCTAAGACATGGGATGAAGCGCGTATGGGCTTTCCCGAGCGCAAAGACGACATCTTCAACTGTACTCAACTGACCCGTGCGCCCGGTGAAGCTACGGCAAGAGCACCAAGTTAGATTAATACGTAAACATCTGCGCGAAGCTCGCCGAGGAGTCTATGCGCAAGTCTTCGCGCATGTCATTCGGTAGATTAAAAACGACCTTAAAGTTCACTTCACGTGTCCACTGACCCGACCCCCCCCCCCCCCCCCCCCCCCGGGGTCTGAGCCGTGCTCATCGCGCTAGCACATAATTATCCTTCTTTCGACAGGCTCTGGCCGGTGGGGTGGAAACAGAAAGACTCAGTGTCGCACGCACCAGAGTGAAGGTTGCACATAAAGAAGCACTTAACGGCAGCAGGCTTTCACTGATTCGTCCTCCAGCCCTGCGGCGCCATAAGCATTTCAGAAGAGATGGATATGTGCGCCGAGAAGTCTATCATACCATACTATACCATACCATACCGTACATGCTTGTAATTGGTCTGTTAATTGGGCAGTACATATTTTCGAGTATGCTCAAAGTCTGTCAAACTGATTTGTATGCGAGTG
>JACVVK020000260.1:505000-532500 GCA_018292915.2 Batillaria attramentaria
ACATCCGGTCACGTTAGTTTATTGTGTTAGATATTAGATATTACTCTTCCCAAGTCCTGAAGGTGGAACATATGTTAAGTATCTGTGAACTCAATTTGAAAGTCATCAGCGACAGTTTATCACGAGAACTTCGCCGAGATGTGTCATTATTCACTGGTTTTCGCTCGCTCGCAAGCACGCACGCAAGTACGGACGCACGCGCGCGCGCGCGCGCACACACACACACACACACACATACACACACACACACAGAGGCCGAAATGAAGGCATCTAAACATATTGTCATTGAAAGTCGTGCCCGCTAGCTGAGATCTTATAGTCTTTGATCTTTGTACGTGCGGTATGCATTCGGTAGTCATGCTAGAAATTTAGATCTAAAATCATTGTTTGTGCCGACACACTTTAAAACAGAAATGAAAAATACTGTGCAAAATAACACCGGGGGAGGGGGGGGGGGCTTGTTTGTGAGAAAACTGGCAACAAAAAAAAACCCTCTCCTTTAAGTCACTAGCTGATCTCTCGTTGTTTGGCGCGCGTCAGTGTGTGTGTGTGTGTGTGTGTGTGTGTGTGTGGAGAGACAGAGAGAGAGCCTTCACTGATGTAAATGCTTTAGTTTATTATCTTACACACTGTCAGACTGTACTCAGTGCAGAAAAGAAATATAATAATAATAATGAGTATTGTATAGGCGCTTTACCCTGAATCGGCTCAAAGCGCCGCGAACTGAACCCAACACGCACGCTCACGTGAATCACACGCATTCTCTCACACACTGGACATAAACACATTACAATCACGTGGTGCGAAGGGCCAGCTCAGCTATTTAAATTTCGGAATTTAGAATTGCTTTTATTTTTCAAATTTGGTGGGCTGAACATTTCCAATGCAGAGGGGGAGGAAGCCGGAGTACCCGGAGAGAACCCCCGACGATCGGCCCGAATGAACGGTGCCACGTACAAGAAGGAAAAATTCTTTGCCCCGAATGGGACTCGAACCCCTGACCTCTCGCATTGGTGACAAGTCTCTTAACCACTAGACCACCGATATCTGTTTTATGTAACACAAAATAGACAATAAAGATAGTGTAGTGTAGTGTAGTGTAGTGTAGTGTATTGATGTTGTTTTCATTCAGTTTGATCGTCATGATAATATTGTATTCTACGTGCCGTGCTCAGTATGGACTCGAATGAAGTCTTTCTCAAACTGTGACTAGCTTTGTCTTTCGGCTTCGTAACTTTTATAAGCAAAAACAATTTTCAAGTCAACCAACCGATGGAAAAAAAACCTGACACCACAGAGTAATGCTATGCTAATGTGTCATAGACGAATCACTAACTGAGCAAGCACGACTTCCCCATCGTTGTGTCAGTTCTCTCCGGGTACTCCGGCTTCCTCCCCCTCTGCTTTGGAAATGTTCAGCCCACCAAATTTGAAAAATAAATGTAATTCTAAATTCCGAAATTTAAATAGCTGAGCTGACCCTTCGCACC
The DNA here is from genome assembly GCA_018292915.2 of Batillaria attramentaria. Taxonomy (NCBI): domain Eukaryota; kingdom Metazoa; phylum Mollusca; class Gastropoda; family Batillariidae; genus Batillaria; species Batillaria attramentaria. The sequence goes on from JACVVK020000260.1 coordinate 506,491, forward strand.
ACGTGATTGTAATACGTTTATGTCCAGTGTGTGGGAGAATGCGTGTGATTCACGTGAGCGTGCGTGTTGGGTTCAGTTCGCGGCGCTTTGAGCCGATTCATGAAATTGGGTAAAGCGCCAATACAATACTCATTATTATTATTATTATTATCAGTCAGCTGACGAGGCCCTGTCAGGGTGTAGATGCTGGAATTTCCGTCTTGCTGCAGCGGTCCGCCCGCCACAGACTCGTGCACCTGACCGACTTTTGCACAAGCCAAGTACTCGCACAGGTGAGATTTCTTCAGGAGTAACGCTAAGGGGTGCTAGTCGCGATGGCTTATTGGGTTCGTGCGGCTGCAGAATCTCGGTCATTTCTATAATTCTGGCAAACAGACATTCCCTTTCAAGACAGTTCTCCGCAGAACACTGCTCCATGAGGAAACGGCGAACAGGTAAGGGGGCGTTGCAAGGTAGAGAGACTGAGTGTGCCCGTATCAGTGGGAAGAGTGAGCACTAGATCTACAGACTTCAACTTTAAGTCAAGGACCACCTTGACAGACAGGTCTAATTTTTAAGAATTCACAAAAAATAGAGATCAAGGAATCTTTCAAATTTGTTTTGCTGTGAAAGTGTTAAAGGGTTAACAATGCATTCTGCAAAGCTTGCTGAAGCTGAAAAACCATCATGTGCTGCACGGACATCTTCAAGGAATTTTAGCCAAATTTGCAAGTCGTCCTTGGCTTATGTTGAAGTCTGTAGAAGTTCCCAGCACAGAACGACGACACGGCGGAAAACGAGGGGGGGGGGGGGTGAACGAAAGGAAACTGAGAGGAGGCAAGACCGGTGCATGCCTCCCCCCCCCCCACCCCTTTCTCCCCGGCCCAGCATGTCTTTCACCTCAGGGGCGCAGTGGAAATATGATTCTGATCTCCTGAAAATCTTTCCTATCATTTTTTATGTTCTTTCCATAGTAATGGGTGGTGCAAAAACACGTTATGCCCGCAAACAGCCAACCGCCACCGAGCAATAGTCCTTAACAATCACTTATCCAGACGGAGGGACGGAAAACAACATTCCTCTCTCGCTCCCTTAGTCACCTTCACCCCCCCTCCTTCCCCCTCCTTCTCCAACCACCTAACCTTGCACGTGTTTGAGTTGCACGTGCTTCTGTCAGCTCCTGATTTCATCGCCCCTGCGTCACATTTGACACATTTTATTAACCGTGAGGACTGACTCAAGCCGCGTTATCACCTGTATAGTAATATTGCTGGCGTTGACCGCAGCAAATTGGTCTTCTCGTGTCACATTTCTAATAGCGCTAATACAACGTGCAGATTTTTGTCACGATAAAACTGATCGGAATTGTCTCCCCCTCCCCCCCTCTCTCTCTCTCTCTCTCTCTCAAGCTACTTTTGCCGAACCCTCATCTTGCGGCTGATGAAAAGCTGAACCAGCTGCAGCTTCTTCCCTTGTCAAAACACCTGCTATACAACAAAGGGATTTTCATGTATAAACTATGGACCAAAAAGTCTCCTATTTTTCCGACTGTTGCCACCGCTAAGCTTCCCGGTATGGCTGTTCAAACAGCTAGTGTAGAATCCCAAAGCCGCGAATTGACATCTTCAAATGTAGTCTTTCATTTTCTAGGGCGGCATTATGGAACACTTTTCCAGCGCATGGTAAACATGGCATGCTCTGTCACAAATTTCAAACAGCTTTTCTTCAGATATCTCATGTCACACGATGCTTAATCTTCCCACAGTTTATTCTCGCCCATTCCTACATGTACTGACGTAACTGGTATGTTCGTGACGCTTTTTAAATGTTCCTGTCTTATTAGAGTGTAGTTTCATTTCCTATGGATTTATTGCTGTTTTGCTTTTTTCCTGTTGCTGTACATGTGACTCTGTGTGTGTGTGTGTGTGTGTGTGTGTGTGTGTGTGTGTGTGTGTGTGTGTGTGTGTGTGTGTGTTATTTTATTTAGATAGATACTACTAAAAATAGCAACGGCAGGTATGAAAATGGGCTGTTTTAGGTTAACTACCTCACCGCTGAAAAATAAAGTTTTCTTGATTCTTGATTCTCTGTCTGTCTCTCTTGAGTGTATGTCACGTAACTTGATTGTTTGTTTATCTCCTCCACTTTTATTACTTTTTTTTTATTGTGTTCTTTTCCTTTGTTTAGAATCTGTATGTTTGTTACGAGTTCTGAGGGGGAAAACTGCCGCTTAAAAAGTTGTCATACCGTTTCAGGGGCGCCGGAAGATGTTGGAGGGAGGGGGGGGGGCAGAATCTCAGAGGGGGGAAACGCCAGAGCCAGTGAAAGGAAGGACGTTGCCCGGAGAAAGTGAAAAGCGGGGGGGGGGGGGGGGGGGTTCAGATGCTGCGCAGACAAAAAACTTTACGAAACCAGGGAGCCACTGAAAGGAACGACATTGCCCAAAGAAAGTGAAAAGCGGGAAGGGGGCGGGGGGGGGGGGGGAGTGATTATCAGACGACTTTCTGCCAAGTCGTTTTGATATTTCATGCAACGGCTGAACTGAGTTCTCTGTTGGGTGGGATGAGGGAGAGAGCAGGAAGAGGGGTAGGGGGAGGGGGGGGCGGGTAAGGGGAAGGGGGGGGGGCAAGACCATGGCTTTGTCCCCCCCTCTTGCCATAGTCACCTGATTTTCCAGGGGGGGGGGGCAAAAAGATACTCTTCCCCCCCCCCCCCCTGGAAAATCAGGTGACTATGGCAAGAGGGGGGACAAAGCCATGGTCTTGCCCCCCCTACCCTGCTTGGGTACCGGCGCCCCTGGTATGGTATGGTATGGTATGGTATGGTAGACTTCTCCTCGGCGCACGTATCCATCTCTAATGAGATGCTCTAGGCGCCGCAAGGCTGGAGGACGAAAGAGGGAAAGCCTGCTGCCGCTAGGCACTACTTTGTGTGCAAACCTCCACCCTGCTATTCACTCTGGTGCGTGCGACAGTATTTCTGTTTTACCACGCCACCGGCTACAGCCTACTCTTCTTCGAAAGATGAACGTGGGATTTTTAGCGTGCACACTTGATATTTGTGCGTGCGTGTGTACACGAAGGCGAGACAGGCACCGCAAACGAGTCTGCACATGGATTTGACTCGATATGGTATGAAAAAATCCAACCATATTCCTGCCCATACCGTTCTCATACCGTTTCCCTAATTGATGTTACTTTTGGCCATGAGGACCATCTCCTAGTGGAGAAATTTGACTTCTTTTTCTTTTTTGTCCCAACTCTTTCATACCTGTACCACACGTCGATACGACGAAGTCGCTAAAGACAGCCACCAATTTTTGTTATTTGTGTGTCTAGAGGGCAACAATCTTGTCAGTTTTTTTATGACAGAATGTATGGAGTGAGATGTCTTGGAAATGTGTAGTATTGTAAGACAGTTTGTGGATTCTAGACGAAGATCACAGAAGCATATTTGATAGTATCTGTAGGTACTCCAATTCTCCCTTCTTTTACACTGGTACCGTTTGGGGCTCGGGAAGCTGGACATGCTGCGAACGTGACAAAGAGCAAACATTGCCGGAATGACTGATTACGTCAGCCTGCCAAATGTCCTGTTCAAACTCAAATTAAAAAATACTTCACTTTAACTCTGCCCACCCTAATACGCCACAGCGCATGCGCGGCGGTCTCCACTATGTAACTACAGGTTTTTGTTGTTTTTTTTACACGTGGCTGTGCTGAGCATGAGCGATCTAGGTATGAAAATCTGTGGGTATGCGTTAGGGTTAGGGTTTGGGTCAACTGAGTCATGTCGTGTGCAGACTCGATCCTCCTTCTCGTGGTCGCAGAACGTAGCCGGTATAATTTATGTCCGGTCGGTAGCGGGGTACACGTACGTCATCAATTCTGTGGAAGACCTTGGCCAAATATTTTTGCAGGATGGTTGCACAGTTGACGCTCAAGCCTCCCCCGTCTAAACACGTGGGAGGTGGGGGCTGTAGAGTGAAGGACGCAAAGTGGGGGTGGGGGTGAGGGAGAGATGGAGGGAGGCAAGCAGAAGACACCTCACGATCACGATGATGTCTGGCGGTATGAGAACTGACTTAAAGTGATGCACCGTGCCCGTGGCTGTCGTCTGAGACTTCCGTAACCTTGTCCCACTTTTTCAGGACACTCGGGGCGCATGTCTGAGACGAATGAAAAATATGGTCGCCCCAGAAACAGCCTGTAACACTGAGCAGCAGCGATTGTTATGGTTCTATGTCAAGGCCAGTCGTAATATGTCTGCCACATCAGTGTAGACGCCATCACAGTACTAGTCAGAATACGTAAGAGCAGAAAAGTGAAAGAGGAACTGAAAACACTTGCAACGAGTAACACAAGAATTCTTCCAACGCGTGTCTTCGTTCCGTCTGTGTGTGTGTGTGTGTGTGTGTGTGTGTGTGTGTGTGTGTGTGTGTGTGTGTGTGTGTGTGTGTGTGTGTGTGTGTGTGTGTGTGTGTGTGACGGAGAGTGAGAGGGTGTGTGTGTGTGTGTGTGTGTGTGTGTGTGTGTGTGTGTGTGTGTGTGTGAGAGAGAGAGAGAGAGAGAGTGTGTGTGTGTGTGTGTGTGTGTGTGTGTGTGTGTGTGTGTGTGTGTGTGTGTGTGTGTGTGTGACGTAACCCTACCGATTTTCCACGAAAAGTGCAGCTTTTAAGCAAGTGCAGCTGATCAGTTTACAACCTGAATATATAACTGGTAACTGGTAATATACTGGTAAACTCTTTGTTTTATCAAGATGAAAAGTGCACATGAAAACCAGACACTCACTCCGAGTTGGAGGGGGTTGGGTGGGTAGCGGGGGGGGGGGGGGGAGAGGAGGTTAGGGGGGGGGGGGGGCGTATTCGGAAAACACTAATCTATATTCACCATCTGTTGAACCAATGTTTTCAGTTTACTTTGAAAGCGAGAAGAAGGGCCCGGCTGTCGTGTGGGCTGGTTGCAACTGACTAGCTCTCCCCTCGCCTGATATCAGCACGCATCGACTGAATTAACAGTGCATTTCAATGCCGACAGCCGTTCGCCTCATTTAAACTCCTATCAACAGAATGATGTTTATAGACAGCTCATTTTAACGCCTCCGCTCTCCCTTTTTTTTTATAACTTTATTTCCCTTTCTGGAAATTCGGGCTGCTTTTCCGTCCGGGGGAAGCGCGTCGCCGCGGTGCAGCACCACCCAATACCTATTTTTAAATTTTGCTGGGGGGAGGGGGGGGGGTCGGATAACCCGGAAAGAAACCCCCGACTTGAACAGCCCAGTAGCCAGGAAAAAAAACCGGTAACACACATACACACACACATATATCACAAGCTCGACCTGGGATCGAACCCACGCTTCATCGCCATGACAGCGGTGACGGCCGTTCAGTAACGCAGCGGCTGAATCCCACCACCGCTCACCCCAGGTAAAGTTTTCCAACAAAATGCGGCGCCTGCTGTTTTCTTCCTCAGCATACCGAGGTCAAATGCAGCAATTTGTATTTTCACACCGGTCGTCTGAGTGTGACCTTCACAACCACCAACCCGCCCACCCCTCTCTGCCACCTCCCCCCTGCCCCCTCCTCCCCCCCCCCCCCCCCCCCCCCCCCCCCCCCCCGGCACTCTCTCCTCTTCCCACACACTCCCCCACTCTCGTCTATATATATTTTGAAGTGCAGCCAGTCATTACGTGTAATTACTACGGTTTTCAGTCATTTCATGTCGTGACTGTTTCAATCAGTAGCTTCATGAAATGACTGAAAATCGTAGGGACTTCGTGAAATTACTAGTCATTACATGTAAATGACTGAATTTGCATATGGACCTCACCGTCAACAAGTGAAACTAGTCATTTCGTGAAGTCACAGGTTTTCAGTGCAGACATCATGTGAATTGCCGAAACGGACACACACACACACACACACACACACACACACACACACACACACACACACACACACACACACACACACACACACACACACACACACACACCACGTCTATACACGTGCAAAGGGATTTGGTTTAGTGGTCAGGGCGTCCATCTGCGGATCCCTAGGTACAATGTACCAGGTTCGTAACCCCTGGTAGGCTTGACTGATGTGGCTGGGGACTTTCCCTCATTAAAATTAATCGAGTCAAAGTTCACGTGCACACTGGCTAATGGTGTCTGTAAGTCTCACGTTCGTGTACATACTCATGTCTACTGAAATATCAGTCGTGCACGTTAAACTTCCTTTCCTGTCTGGGAGGGGCCCGTGGCCGGAATATACAAAACAGGCACAGCGTACGTGCAGGAAAAAAAAAAAACAACAACAAAAAAACCCCAAGGGATGATGCTGTATAAATGGTAACGAACTATCCAAGGGAGGGGCATCCCGAATCTGTCTTAGAACAGTAATATTTATAGGATTTAATGTGTTATATCTAATTTTATACTCTTACTGCTGTAATGTGTATGGTTTGATTATTGATTATTTTGTTTGAGTGATTTTAATGTACTGTGTTATGTTGTTATGGCCACCACACCCTAATTTCCCGTAAGGGGGTAATAAAGATTTATTAATTTGAATTGATTTGAAATATATACCATTTCCTACAACTAATAATTTCCTAATGATGATGATGATGATGATGATGATGACGACAACGACGACAACGACGACAACGACAACAACAACAACAACAACAATAATAATAATAATAATAATAATAATAACTCATTGATTACTCTTAAGAGCCCGATTCCGACCCTCCCTGTGTGTCCGCTATACAACAAGACTGGTTAAAAAGAACAAGCCACTGCACACCACTAGCAGCCACTTCAAGCCACTATTACGCAAGCCGTGGGCCTTCCCGCTAGGCCCGACTGAGCCGACAGCTTCAGGGCCCGCAAGTAAAAGTCGGGGTTAGGGAGTTTAACCCCGGGTTAGAGTCTAACCTCGAACTAAACTAGCTCTAGGGTTTTTGTTTTTGTTTTAATCAGGAAGCGGGTCCATTCCAGCAAGGTGCCTAAGCCGTTACAGAAAGATTTTTGTCTTTCTTTCTTCGCTTCGTTTTTTTTTTACTTAATTTTGTTTTGGGGTTTCGTTTGTTCTAGTCTGGGTTATGCCCGTAGCCGTGGGTTAAATGAACTTCGAGTTTTACATACGGGCCCAGACTGCGTAATATGGTTCCCAGTCATGTGAAGATTTCATGCCTTTGCATGGGCTTTTTAAGTGATAATAATAATAATTATCACTACTGTTATGGCGCCTGTCCGTCGACAACCTCTAAGCGCTATACCGATGCTAAAGTGATAAAATTAAAACATGCAATTATCATAATTTATTCTCACACTCAGCAACACTAAAAGTCTTGCTCCAGCGGAACTAGAGATCTACCGTCACACCGGTAACGGGACCGAAGTGTTTCTCAAATACATGGCGGCTGGGCCCTTTTTCAGTACCAAATGACGGTGGAAGCGAGGTAAACATGGGGTGACCCTGATCCAAAATAAACTCGGAATCTCTCTCTCTCTCTCTCTCTCTCTCTCTCTCTCTCTCTCTCTCTCTCTCCATACAGGCGGTATGCCGAATGCCGTGCCGACCTGTGCGTCAGGCAAACTGGCACCCACTACACCTGCCCTACCTTGCCGCACTCGCAGACTTCAAGAGATCCCGCAACAGGTGGCGCCTCACTTTACACCGGCATAGGGGAGATAACCAGAACATGGTTTTTTTTCTGGACCTATCCGAGTCATCACGGGGTGAATTCAACATGGACGCGAGTGTTTCGGGTGCAGTTCCGCCTCAATGATGATGATGATGATGATGATGATGATTGGTGATTGTGATTGTGCACCTGGATTGTGATGATGATGATGATGATGATGATGATGATGATGATGATGATGATGATGATGATGATGATGATGACGACGACGACGACAATAGTGTGTGGGCGCTTTACCCAATTCCTTGAAATGGCTCAAAGAGCCGCGAGCTCAACCAAACACGCACGTTCGCGTGAATCACACGCATTCCCTCAAACACTGGACATGAACGCATTACAATCACTTGGTGCGCAGGGTCAGCTCAGCTATTTAAGTTCCGGAATTTAGAGTTATATTTATTTTTCAAATTTTGTGGGCTGAACATTCTCTGAGCAGAGGGGGAGGAAGCCGGAGTACCCGGAGAGTACTCCCGACGATCGGCGGCCCGAATGAACGGTGCCACGTACGAGAAGACATGTCTTTCTGTGTCTGAGTGAATGCCGGTGACTTAACGTGAGCGTGTGCGTGGCTTTGTAAGGATTGAGACATCCCACAGCGCCTGAAAAACAAAAACACAAAAAAAATCTTGCTCGGCATTGGGAGGTACGTTCTGCAACACCATAGTACCTTCCCTAGCACACACTCTGTAAAAAAAATATGACCCCCCCCCCCCTCACTTTTCTCCCCGTGACCCCTCCAATTTTTCCTCCGGATGAGTGCCTGTGGAGGACCCATTAGATTTATTGTATGTATTCAATGCACTCACGAACCTGTAACTACAGTAGTTAGTCATGTGGAGTGGCGTCTCGCGTGTGTGTCTTCACAATTCGCCAGGTGAAGGAGCAGCGTTCTACAAGTTTATAAACATGGGAAGGAAATTTACAGTCCCGACCAAGTGCCGTCTTTGTGCGTGTTCCCAAGACATGGCGTCCCAAGCACGAGATGTTTGGAGAGGAAACACAGAAGTTTCTGTTCGGCTTCGGGATGATCAGTTGAGATAACCTGTTTTTTCCGCTAGTTAGATCTTAGTGCGAATTACGTTCTGTAACTCAAAAACAACCCAAATTGGCAAAAAAAAATTTTCTCCCTAGCAAAACTGAAATACAGAATGGAAGTACACGGGATCTTGTTTCTGGCATAAACATCACTGATAAACCCGAAGCGCACCATAAAATCACAATTAGCCCCCAGAACATGCGCCTAAACACGCATTCACACACTAACCACAGCAAACTTGACATGTTGCAAGATTCGGATTCACAAGTCAGTCAGTGCGGCCAATCATAGTGCACCAATTCTCCCACAGACAAATCACACATGTGTGACTGCCTGTCGGAGTATTCGAGAACGTCCCATCTCTCTTCTTTCTATCTGGGGAGCCGGGGTGGCCGAATGGTAGAGCGTTGGACTTCTAATGCTCGGGGCGTGAGTTCGTATCCCGGCTGGGGCCAAATATTTGTGCTGCGCTGGCTTTTTCATCTTTGCCCCGTCTTTGATATTACCCGTATGTGGTGGAAAAGAACGTTAAACCCCCCAAACACCCACCCACCCTTTCTTTCTATCTGTATCGATGGCAGGGAACCCTCGATTTGCTTGACAAATGGCAAAACACAGTAAAATCCTTGACGTCATATTGTGGAACTTGAAAAGGCCATTGCGTTGATTTACACCACTCGCCAGTGCAAACTTACAGTGAGTTAACAATGAGCGCTTTACGTCCGAAAATAGTAATGAAGCAGAGAGCGAAAGTGTGAGTTATGACCTTCCATAACCCACTCAGTGGTTTACGAGTTCACAAAAACACACTCCAGTTACGCCATCACTCAGAAAGTGCGTAATTTAAAACATTTGGGGCTCATACGTCACGGCCGGTGCACAGTTATTTCGCTCACTTTTGGGGTGAAATTTTATTTTCCTTGGCCGGATCACGTAAAAAATGATCGCACAGAAAATTCTCTGCGAAGTATTTGCGAGTGCACTTCTGAATGTCATTACATGAGCACATGCTTTGGGTAATATTCTTCTTAACATCAATCAATTTCAACTGCCCTACGCATCATTTCCTCACAAGTCAGTGCGCAGAATTTTGAGGGGGTACAAAAGTCACTGGTCACCCTACCAGAAAAATAAAATGTCGCAGAAAATGTATGCCACTAGAGCAGTAGAGGTAAGAGTCTGAATGCTCGTGGTATAAACAGCGGAGGCTCGGTAGCTACACAAACAATCGAACCATCTCGGGGTTAGTCTTTCGCCGTAAACCACTCGAACTAATCATGACTGACGGTAAGCTCTATGTCTTTCATCTTGAAATCACCCCTATTCTCATCAAATAACATCGTGGACTTACCGTGTTGTGCCAGTGCTCGGCAGAAAAAGATTAAATGGGTTGCCAAGGAGGATCAGAGACTTGGCTACGGGCTTGTGGACTACACTGATGGCCAGGACTGATTTGCTGTTTTACTTTATGTCAATGTATCTTTGTCACATTGCAAAAAGTACAAAAATATGAATAATCTGAAATTAAAAAAAAAAAACCAGCGGTACCAATGATCACGTTGTTTCACTGCTAAGGCAAATTTGGCTTATCATGTGACATTGTGAGGAATGGTCTAACTCAGCAACTGCACTACATTTCCGCCAATCGCTGAATCCGATACAACTGAGACTTGGCCGCCAGCTGCGACTCTTTGGCACTCGGCATTCCCGGCACCCCATGCCCTTTTGCCGCCCCTCCCAGTGTTTACTCCGCCACGAAAATAGTACCAGGGTGGGTGGTGCTGCTGGGAGGAAAGTAGTGATCTGGATGTAGACATGTGAGGGTACAATAAAAGACAAGAGTCAGCAAGTCCATTACAGCATCCCCGGCCGCACAAGTCTTAGGGCTTTTTCTTGGCAAATTCCAGCGTGTCGGGGTGTGACTTTCTGTGAGGAGAGTGGGTGCTTTGGGTATTTGGGAGTTTAACGTCCTTTTCCACCACGTAAGGGTGACATCAAAGACGGGGCAACGAGATATAGGCCAGTACAAATATTTGGCCCCAGCCGGTCTTTGACACAGAGGATGGGTGTTTGGGAGTTTAACGTCCTTTTCCACAACGTATGGGTCATATCAAAGACGGGGCAATGAGAAAAAGGCCAGCACAAATGTATTAAGTTTTGGTCCCAGCCGGGATTCAAACTCACGACCCGAGCATAGTGCTGAGGTTTGCAATTAGCACCTTCGACAAACAAGATAAAATTTTCGACAAATCAATAATTACCTGATTAATTTGAGTAGTGGTTTGTCAACACTAACTAAATAAACAAACAAATGGAACTAACTAACGATGAGGTTTACGTATCTTTGACTCGTAACATAAGTTCTACACAAGGATCAGGGCTTTTACTCCACAGATTTCCTCTGTGTTGCCGGGAGTGTAACTTTCTTTGACACACAGCTGAGGTTTGCAGTTAGCACCTTCGACAAACAAGATAAACATTTTCCACAAAATAATAATTACGTAGTTAATTTGAATACGTCAACACTAAGTAAACTCGTGGAAGAGTGTCACGTACCTTTGACTCGTAACATCAGTCAGTTCTGAGTACGTCAACACTAAGTAAACTCGTGGAAGAGTGTCACGTACCTTTGACTCGTAACATCAGTCAGTTCTGAGTACGTCAACACTAAGTAAACTCGTGGAAGAGTGTCACGTACCTTTGACTCGTAACATCAGTCAGTTCTGAGTACGTCAACACTAAGTAAACTCGTGGAAGAGTGTCACGTACCTTTGACTCGTAACATCAGTCAGTTCTGAGTACGTCAACACTAAGTAAACTCGTGGAAGAGTGTCACGTACCTTTGACTCGTAACATCAGTCAGTTCTGGGTACGTCAACACTAAGTAAACTCGTGGAAGAGTGTCACGTACCTTTGACTCGTAACATCAGTCAGTTCTGAGTACGTCAACACTAAGTAAACTCGTGGAAGAGTGTCACGTACCTTTGACTCGTAACATCAGTCAGTTCTGAGTACGTCAACACTAAGTAAACTCGTGGAAGAGTGTCACGTACCTTTGACTCGTAACATAAGTCAGTTCTGAGTACGTCAACACTAAGTAAACTCGTGGAAGAGTGTCACGTACCTTTGACTCGTAACATCAAGTCAGTTCTGAGTACGTCAACACTAAGTAAACTCGTGGAAGAGTGTCACGTACCTTTGACTCGTAACATCAGTCAGTTCTGAGTACGTCAACACTAAGTAAACTCGTGGAAGAGTGTCACGTACCTTTGACTCGTAACATCAGTCAGTTCTGAGTACGTCAACACTAAGTAAACTCGTGGAAGAGTGTCACGTACCTTTGACTCGTAACATCAGTCAGTTCTGAGTACGTCAACACTAAGTAAACTCGTGGAAGAGTGTCACGTACCTTTGACTCGTAACATAAGTCAGTTCAGTGTGCACAACTTCCAGTGTGCTGGACTGAGAATTTCGTTGACACACAGCTGACGTTTGTAATAAGCACCTTCGACAAGGGTGGGTGGGTGTTTGGGGGTTTAACGTCCTTTTCCACCACATACGGGTGATATCAAAGAGGGGGCAACGATGAAAAAGCCAGCACAAATATTTGGCCCCAGCCGGGATACGAACTCACGACCCGAGCATTGGAAGTCCAACGCTCTACCACACCTTCGACAAACAAGATAACATTTTCGACAAATTAATAATAACGTAGTACTAATGTGTGTCAACACTAACTAAACTCGTGGCAAAGCATTGTGGGTATTACGTTAAGCAAGTTCTACTTCATAGACTAACCACCCTTTTACAATTAGAGTTTACATTGACCTAAAGCAGGGTGATATACGTTCATGTATTTCACCGACATAGCTTGCTCAACTCAGTCAGTGATACAACCTCACGTTTCTTATAGTGCTCTTGACATACAACAACGGGCCTGCTGCTAAGGTCAAGGTCACGTGTAGCAGGAGAGTGACGCAATTTCCCACAGACCGAATTTACCACGGTGTAACCTTTCGCTTTTGTCATAGTCTTATTTTTGTACCCAGTGTTTGTTGTTGTTGTTGCTGTTGCTGTTGCTGTTGGTGTCGTTCATTGTTGATGATGATGTTGTTGTGTTGTTGCTGTCGCCTATGCTGCTGCTGTTGTCCTTGTTGTATTCGTTGTTGTTTGCTTGTTTGTTATTTGGTTGGCTGGACGGACGTTCAGGTCCCAAAACCGAGCGTTTTCTCCAACATGTGAGTCCGAAATGTTACATGGCTGTACTGTCCACATCAGTCTTCACTCACAGCGTTTAATAAAGCTTGGTAAGTGGTATTGTATTCCCCCCTCCTCCCCCCCCCCGCCACACGCACGCACGCACGCACGCACACACACACACACACACACCGGCCCATCCATTCCGTTCGTGTAGGGGCCCAATGATACCATTTCTGTGTTCACAGATCGTTCTGAGCTGTTTTCGTGGTATCGATCATCACACCACTTAGACACCTGGTCAGTGACAGCGTCTGTAATGCTGGCACTGAGCCAACAGGAGCGTGTTCAATGACTCGCGGCAACCACGCCGAGCGGCACCAGGAGTGGGAAAACAGTCTTGAACCTGAATGTAAACAGCACTGTATCACTTTGAGAGTTGTACCAATCATCAAGATGAAGTATTTCGGGCATACAGGCGCACCATCCGAGCGAAACTGGTTCAGCAAAGATAGAATTAGCTCGTTTTAAGCATCAGGACACCCTATCTGATTATCAATTTGTTGTTCAGAATTCCCATTGGGTGGAAAGGGTCATCCCAACTAAACAGATGGTGATGACAATAGATCACTGGTACTTGTTCTTGGTTTTTAATTGTCTCTGTCTATCCTTTATCATTTCTACTCAGTGGTGTTGTGTGTGTGTGTGTGTGTGTGTGTGTGTGTGTGTGTGTGTGTGTGTGTGTGTGTGTGTGTGTGTGTGTGTGTGTCTGTGTGTGTGTGTCTGCTCTTTTACTTTTTTTTAGTTGTTTTTACGTAGTGTACACTGAGTGAAAACTTCGGTTTTAGAATGCAAGGCGCCTAGAGCTCGCTCCCCGGGGATAGGCGCCCTATTATTATTATTATTATTATATCGTTACTTGTTTCGCCCCAGTCTGAATCACGTTTCACAAACGTGTGTCGAGACTGTTTGTCTCCCATTACAGCTGCCACCTAAATAAACACACAGTCAACACACGAACTGCCAGTATACATGAACTGCAGTGTTTATCGGACACTTTTCACCAGCGCTGAATATTGCACAGGCTACGTGTTAGGTGCACGGTATATAACGAGTATTATTACCAGACGTCTTGCTAATCGAGATTATCTGTCGCTCAGCGGTGTGATATAAGCCGGGGTGTAATGAAAAAACCAGGATTTATCTCCAATCAGCTGTCAGCTAACTTTTAAGAGGACCAATAGATTGGTGGCACAGCTTGCTTGGTGTTCAAAAACATCTGGGACGTGTCAGGTCTGGATACAGGCCAATGTTTTTTTTTTTTTGTTGTTGTTTTTTTGGGGGGGAGGTGGGGGGTGGGGGGGGGGGTATTGTTTGCAATGTTGATGTCCATTAGCACTATTGCCCTCGGGGATCAGTCAACATGGTTGGTAGTTTTCCCCAGTGCTACTCGAAAATTCAGACGACTACAACAAGAGGGGTAGTGAAGATTGCCCCACCCCTCCGGTTGCTATGTTCAAAAGCTGTTACGGTGATTCCCCCAAGGTAAAGCACTATGTTTGAAATATGAGCATGCATACGTCATGATATTGTGGTGACGTAAAAGTCGTTTTCTGGTTAATAGACGGCCCATTTCGTTCCCATCGACAAACCGAAATCTCAGAGGCTGGTCAAACGTAGCGATTTTCTACGCAGACCAGCGGTGAAATGCACTCTCATCCAGTGAAATCGACTCGCCGGAGGGGCTGAAGTGCGACACCGTCGGCTCGCTAGCGACTAGAACACTGCGGTCCTTTTTTTTCCTCGCCGTGCCAGTCAATCGCCGCTGACCCTGCGCTTTCGCTCTTTGTGTACTGTCCAGCGCCGGGCCGGAGGTGCAGCTGGTAGCCAAAGTGTGTCGCAGCGTGTGAGCGCAACTGCCGCGCAATATACAAGCGGGCGCCTCTCATGCTTGTCACGTGTGCCAAGGGCTTAAGAAGTGTTTCCAGTGCTGCTCACATGTAACAATTGAAGCATTTCTGCTCTAGTTGCTGCGTTTTGCTTGACAAGATCATTTTCTTTTTGATTTGTCACCTCCTCAGTTTGACAATAAACTTTAAACATTCATCCTGCTTTTGCAACGTCTGCGAAAATGTGGGAGAAAACGTGACGGCGTGTGCCTCTTGTCAGACAAACTGTGGAAATGTGACATTTCTAGAAATTTCTTTGTAACTGTGCGTGGACAAAAGTGACAGGTTTCTTCTCTTCTGTTCTTTATTGCTCCCGTTTTTAATATCACTGTACTGGTGAACAATGGACAGAAAACTTGAAGGTCTGATGTCAGACGTCGTCACAGTGGAATTATGATTTTTTTTTTTAAATACGCGGAGACTGTCGGCTGCATGCTGGACACACTCATATTACCCATTCGCGTCTGTTGAAGGGGAAGAATTCCCTTTAGTGTATTCCATGCCATAAACCGTTCACTGTTGAATATTTTTTTTAATCTGGTGCACGGATCACACCGAGATGCTTGACAAACATTACCGTGCCAGTTCACTGACGGTGTTGTTCAGGGATGTCCCATCCCCCATGGCCCACTACCCAGCCCCCCCCCCCCCCCCCCTCCCCGACAGCATCTTCATTTTCTTGAAGGAGACCAATCTGTTTTATAAAATATATCAAATATAGACACAACAAACAGTATGGACTTCTTTCGATTAGCCTTCTTAAAAGTTTTGGGCTGGAAGACATAAAATGTGTCGATTATTTCATTTAAATCAGATAGATGTTAATACATATTTACATCTTGTTTTATTGAGTACCAATGTTATTTTGTAATGACCTGTCAGAGAAAGACCATGCTTAGCGGCGAAATAGTCTTTGTTGCCTGCGCGGTGTTAAGCCCTAAAAACTCACTCTGTTTTTTTGAATACCAAGTGAAAATGTGTCATGTCTCTTCCACCCCTACGGCAGGAGAGTGGGTGGGTGGGTGTTTGGGGGTATAACGTCCTTTTCCGCCACATATGGTGATATCAAAGACGGGGCAACGATGAAAAAGCCAGCACAAATATTTGGCCCCAGCCGGGATCGAACTTACGACCCGAGCACTACGGCAGGAGAAACCAGTGCCGGTTTAATAGTTGATTCCAACTAATCCATGGCTAAAAAGCTGCTAACAGATTTAATAAACGCAGAAACGTCACGTGGTTTGAATGTAGCCTTTGGTTTAATCCGAATTCGTGTGTGCATGATAGTATTTAATATGCCCATTAATTAAATCAAAACGTATGCCTCCTTTGGCTTATCATACGCCCAACACAATACACAGCGATCCTGTGTGTTCAGTCATTACCGTGATGCTTTACCATAAGCTCTCGTTTCATTGTCCTTTCTTTACAGGAGACCAGACGGCAGCTTCATAATCCAGCCAATTAAAACGCACGACTTCGTAATTCAATTCCGCATGCGACACGTGTCGTATTTGAGGCATGACACTGTCCCGATGACTGAGCGCTGTTTGTTCAGGACTCCCAGGTTAATGACTAGCGCTTTATCTTGTGGATTAGCGTGTCACTGCAAAATGATCATAAACTATGTAATGGTACACAACCATTCGTTTTGTTCTTGCATAATTAAGCCTCAGACATGCGCAGCGCAGCCTTTCATAACCCATAATGCACCGGGAACAACACGGAAGTATGACTAATGAGGGGGCGGGAGGGGGTGGGTGGAGGGTATTTTCTTGCAGATTTCGCCTCTCTCTCTCTCTCTCTCTCTCTCTCTCTCTCTCTCTCTCTCCGAGCAGACATATACTCTAGTTTCGTGACTTGCATTGGAAGGTTTGTGTCACACTTCTCCCCAACCGTACCTTCCAGCAGGGGATCAACTGGACTGGAGTGGCAAGACTAGCCCAGAACAGAGTGCGATGGCGAAGGATTGTCGATGGCCTATGCTCCACGTGGAGCCATGGGTCTTAGTAGTAGTAGTACCTTCCAGCAGTTCAGTTTTCCAAAATGGTAGGTCTATAGGCTCTTTCTTATCTGTAGTTAGTTTTAACCTATTCAGGTTCGAATATTTTTAGTGGGTTGCCATGCTAACTGACCCTGTGGTCTTGATTCCACTCCAGCTTTGATTCCACTCCAAGTTGCCACCCAACCGACACACAGTCAAAATCCCCGCCGCCCCACAATGCTCCAAACAACTTTTGTGAATAATTATAGGAATCTGACTCAGGGGTCCTGAGTCAGATAAATCAGACTAAATAAAACATTGAACAATCTCAAAACAAGACAGGGGATTTTGTCTAGTGGTTTAAGGCATCCAACTTCGGATCCTGACCTGCCTGGTTCGAGTCCATGGTGGTAGGAATTAAGTAAGATTTTTTTTTCTTCTTCTTTCCAATTCGAGAAAAAAAAATGTTATGTGTTTGGTTTCCCGAATATAATGTCTTTTCCGTTGTTTCTTTGTTTGTTTGTTTGTTTGTTTCTCCACTGTTTATGGTTGTATGTGACAGATTGCACTCTATGTTACTTATGACCGAGAAAAAATATTGTCTTTGGCCCCTCCCTTCACCCCCTTCCCCCCCCCTCCCCCAGCCCCCCCCCCCCCCCCTCCCCCAGCCCCCCCCCCCCCCCCTTCCGTATATTATTGTAACCGGACAATGACCAGGCATGAAATTGCCAATTAACCTTCATTTCAAGGTTGGAACATTTCCGCCAGTCAAGTGTCGTTGATACCCAAAATGGCCGTTGGAGTCGGTGACGCGGAAAATGACGTAACAACGGTGAGCGTAGACCTTGCATTCCGTCATGCGTTACCGGTGTAATTAACTTTTTGCCCGGGGTCTGCATTCTTTTGGGGGGACGTCCCCATGTGAGTGTCCTTGCCACTGAGTAACGCTGGTCAGGTTAATCTGGGGAGACAGAGACCGAGGTTGTATGTTGACGCAACGTCATCAGAAAAATGCAATGGTGTGATAGTGGGAGTATGCGCACTCACACAAGCATTGACGAACGCGCACGCACGCCCCGACGGGTCGGTCGGTGGTCTAGTGGTTAAAACTGTGTCACCAATGCGAGAGGTCAGGTTCGAGTTCCACTCCGGGCGAAGAATTTTTCTTCCTCGTTCGTGGCACCGTTCATTTGGGGTGACCTTCGGGGGTTCTCTCCGCGTACTCCGGCTTCCTTCCCCTCTACTTTCGAAATGTTCAGATCACAAAATTCGAGGGTGGGTGGGTGTTTGGGGGTATAACGTCCTTTTCCACCACATAGGGTGATATCAAAGACGGGGCAACGATGAAAAAGCCAGCACAAATATTTGGCCCCATCCGGGATCGAACTCACGACCCGAGCATTAGAAGTCCAACGCTCTACCATTCGACCACCCCGGCTCCCCCACAAAATTCGAAGAAAAAAAAAAACAAAACAAAACAAAACAAAACAAAACCAACCTCAATTCTAAAATTCCGAAACTTAAATTGCTGAGCTGGCCCTTCGCAACACATGATTGTTATGTTCCCAGTGTATGAGACAATGTGCGTGATTCACGTGAGCGTGCGTGTTTGGTTCAGCTCGCGGCGCTTTGAGCCCACATTAATGCGATCAGTAGTACTTTTATTATATACGGGATATACAAATGCAAAACACACCGAAACACACACACGCGCACACACACACGCGCACACACACACACACACACACACACACACACACACACACACACGCACGCACGCACGCACGCACACTAACACTAACACACTATTGTCATCTGCACCACCTGTGCCGACGATTTGAATCCTACCTGCTGATTTTAATTTCGCTATGACTCACTCGCATACTGTCCTCAAAACACACACACATTATTACAATCTGTCGGCACGGGTTATTTTTCTCACTAACAGTAATACAACTCAATATCTGAGGCTGACGGAAGATGAATATGAGCGGTTGGAATAGGCCTATCCAGCATCTGGAAACTGCGCATGAAAACATCCGCTGGGGAGGTGTGTGTGTGTGTGTGTGTGTGTGTGTGTGTGTGTGTGTGTGTGTGTGTGTGTGTGTGTGTGTGTGTGTGTGTGTGTGTGTGTCTGTGTGTGTCTGTGTCTGTATGTCTGTCTGCCTCTGTGTGTGTGTGTGTGTGTGTGTGTGTGTGTGTGTGTGTGTGTGTGTGTGTCTGTGTGTCTGTCTGCCTCTGTGTGTGTGTGTGTGTGTGTGTGTGTGTGTGTGTGTGTGTGTGTGTGTGTGTGTGTGTGTGTGTGTGTGTGTGTGTGTGTGTCTGTGTCTGCGTCTGTCTGTCTGTCTGTCCCTCTGTGTGTGCCTGTGTCTGTCCCTCTGTGTGTGTGTGTGTGTGTGTGTGTGTGTGTGTGTGTGTGTGTGTGTGTGTGTGTGTGTGTGTGTGTGTGTGTGTGTGTGTGTGTGTGTGTGTGTGTTGCTCCGGCTGTAGGGAATGTGAAACGATGGTGTAAATGTGTATGCGTGCGTGCGTGTACCACTCGCTAAGCGTCATAGCGATGTACATGTACCGCCTTCGGTGTTCAACAACTGCATGGTTTGTTTTTCGTTCAGCTCACATCAACTCTCTCTCTCTCTCTCTCTCTCTCACACACACACACACACACACACACACACACACACACACACACACACACACACACACAAGCTCTTACAAGATAAAAGTCGATGCATGACCAGTCAGATTTCTATTTCAAGTTCTTTTACTCAACAACAAACAACGCATCACAGGGAAGAGTAGAAATCTATTTTGCCAGCTCTACGCACAATTTGACTTCAGGTCAAAAGGTCAAGGCGGCAGACACGCACCTATAGAGGCATCAAAACAAACACACTTTTTTCCTCGCACGTGCAACACACTTTTCACATACCTATACGCACTCAACAAGCTAGGCAGGGTATACAGGAGACTTGGTTAAAGTCTAGATTTGTTTGGTAAAACAGGATTTTTCATGCATACTTCTAACACACTTCATTCAAAGCAACGTAGTTCTATATGTCTGTTAGTGGCCATTTCACTGACAAAGAGAAAGACACACGCGCATGCGCGCGCGCGCACACACACACACACACACACACACACATACACACACACACACACACACACACACACACACACACACACACACACACACACACACACACACACGTACGCACGCAAACATAAAATGTTAAGTTTCACACCAGCTCTTACCCCGTCTCAAACAAACCAACACACACACACACACACACACACACACACACACACACACACACACACACACACACACACACACACACACAACTGACAATTCAACTTCTTACATAAACCGCTCATAACCTCAACAAAATATAGAAATCAGTTACTACTGCATAAATATCAACACCAAAACTATAATAATAATTAACACAGGGTCCAAAAGACCCCTTGTCTATATCATCAACAGTTATCAAGAAACCACCATCTTCACTCAAACGACTCTTGCACACAACAAACGCTTGTATCACATTTCTGCTCCACGCGCCAACGGCAAAAACAAAACAAAACAAAACAAAAAAATACTCTCTGGAAACAGTCATAAATAGTATGAGAAAACAAGCTCAGTATTGAAGCAGTCTGGGGTTTTTTTTCTGCTGTCTGTAATATCCTTTCTTTGTTCAAATTTACAGTTACGTCACAATCTTGACAGTGTAGTTACGTCACAATCTTGACAGTGTGTGCCAGCATACTTTATGTATCTATATAATTATTTATTGAGTGTGTGGTAGTATCCATACATGTCTTTCGCTTTTGTGTTTGTTTATATTTATTTGTTCCAACCCCCGGCCATTATTCCACACACTACCTGCAGAACAGAGACAGAGGCCGACGTTCGAACCCAGAAGCGCACGACAAGGCCCACGGGAGCAAAACCAACATTGTAACAGTCTGAAAGACGACACAGGGGATATCGATATTACAGACAAATGGGGTGGAACGCGTATGGGTTTTTCCGAGCGCAGAGATACCAGCTTGACCTAAACTGAACACGTCTGCTCTGAACTGCGATACAAAATTTTACCAGCCTCCAAACCGCATTAAAAAAAATTAATCTGCTAAGTTCAAAAACGTTTCCCCTTCCCGCAATAATGCTGCAACTGTAGGGGCCAAACAAATAATAAATAACTAGAAATGTAATATGATACTGATAGTGTAATGTACAATATGCAGCAAGATAAACTGAGCAACTGCTGAATCACACCCTTGTTCAAACCAAAACTGGAGTTGAGACGAGCAAAACAACGTAACGTAGACTCTTAATAAAGTTTAATGCGATACATGGGTCAGAGATTTCTAACGGGCGCTGCAAAAGAGTCGAGTGTGACAGAATCTGTTGACGAAAATCTAACTCTCGGTCAAGGTCATCGCTACAGAAACGGGGTCGTGGCATACGTCAATTTATACTTAAGGACGCTGCCAAAGTGTCGAACACGACAGATTTAAAGCCTCGTAACTGTTAACGAAAAGCTACCTCTCGGTCAAGGTCGTCGCTATAGAAACGGGTGTTTTCTGGCCGGTTCATGGCGTTGTGTTGACAACGTAAATCACTTCTTACCACAGGAAATGAGGGGCCATGTCTACCGGCTTATTGCCGCATTAAGAGATAACCTTTTGTCTGTCTTTTTTCACTTTCATTGTTCCTTTCAACGTAAGCCTCATAACTGTGAACGAAACACTAACACTCTGTCAAGGTCATCACTATAGAAACAGGTTAAGCATGGCGTTGTGCTAAGGTCAGCGTAAATCACTTCTCACCACAGGAAATGAGGGATCATATCTAGCTAACCTCTTGACAGTTTTTGTTCATTTTTACTGTTCCTTTCAGCGTAAATCTAAATTCATGGGCACTCAATCCGTCACAGAAGGCGACCTCTACAAACCATGCCCTGTTCAAAATGTCGTTAATAGTTTTTAATGCTGCCCGACAGTGAAATGACCTCATATATCGTTGAAAGATGGAAGATACTCCCCCCCCCCTCCCCCAAACCACAGTTCTGAAAACCCCGAAATAACTCCAAATAGTGCCTCCTCCCTGTTTGTTTCAAGCGGTCAGACAGTTAAATGACCTCATATATCTTCGAAAGAAGCAAGACATCCACCAAAACAGTCCCAAAAACTCAAAACACCACCTCGTCCTCGTTTTTTTTATTTTATTTTTTAAAGAAAACTGCTTGACAGTTAAATGGCCCAATTTATCATTTGTCTTTCGAAAGAATTAAGCCCCTCCTCCCCCCCCCCTTTTTTTTTAGGGTTTAACGTCCATTTCCACAACATATGGGTGATATCAAAGAAGGGACAACGAGAAACAGGCCGACGAAATTATTTGGCCCGGCCGGGATTCGAACTCACGACCTGAGCATTAAAAGACCAACGATCTACCGGCTATCCGGCTTCCCTCCTTTTTTTTTTTTTTTTTTAAATAAATTGCCGGGAGAGTAAATGACCTCATATACCTTCCACAGAAGCAAGATCCCCCCCCCCCCAAAAAGTCCGTAGAAAACCCGAAATAACTTGGAAACAGAAAACTTCCTAGGGTTAAATTATTCTGTGATAGCGTAGCGGGTCTATAGTCTTTACCGTCACTCAGCCTGTAGACTTTGGACGAAGAAGCATTCAGTTCAGACATTACAAGCACAACACTATAATTATCAGCTTACAGAGAGGTAGATCAGCACACACACATAGTCTACAGTACGCCTCAGGGAATGTAACAAACAAAATTAATAATTACTGGCAGAACATAATCAAGTTATTTCTATATCACACTGGGCAGGTCGCTTTTTCCTCGTTTTCACAGATGTATGTTGAGTTTCTTTAGAAAACATTACAGCTGGAGAAAATTAACTCTCTCTCTCTCTCTCTCTCTCTCTCTCTCTCTCTCTGTGCGTGTGTGTGTGTGTGTGTGTGTGTGTGTGTGTGTGTGTGTGTGTGTGTGTGTGTGTGTGTGTGTGTGTGTGTGTGTGTGTTATTGTGTGTACATGCCTGTGTGTGTGTATGTGAGAGACAGAGATGGGGGAGGAGGGGGCGCCGACAAAAGCAATGTACTCGAAAGTAAATGCCTGGCTCCAAAACAGCACTCATCTACAAATATCAAATGACACAACACTCTGATTCAGCGAGTTGATATCACACTTCTGAGTCTTGATATAAAGCCAGACATATAAGGTTACTATTTAATATTACTCCTGCCAGGTACATGGCTAATATAGTAGCACTGTTCGTCTCTGGTTCAGTTTTCCCCCCCTACAAATCTGGCGTCATTGGTGTCTGTCAGTGTGACGTCAGCCACGTTTTCGTCACGTGACACACCCAGTAGATCTAAATCACAAATGAGTTCAGCACCTGGCCCCTGTCTTTGATATCGTCTGCGGCACACAGTGTTTCCTTTGAGACAAATAAACTGGCATTCGGTCCAAGCACCAACCCGTTTCCATCCAACACAGTCGTTTTAGTTTTGTTCATAATTAGTTCATACACATCCTGATATCAACTGTAACATGTCTCATCAATTTTCTACCGAACCCGTTCTCCCAGTGATACACTGGGCCATCGTGGCTACATTCTGGAAGCAGTTTACTTCACTAAGCTCCCTGTGACTCACTGGGCCACCGTGGCTACACTCTGGAAGCAGTTTCTTCACAGTTAGGCACACTCAGACTGGTATACTAGTATGTGATTTTGAGACAACCACACCAGACGTTTGGTTTCCCTTCCATACAATCTGTTCCACCTGTACCTAATAATTACAAATATCTGATCACATACTCGCTAACAGAAGCTGAGGAACTATACGTACAAAGTTCGTCAACGGATTAATTACCTCTTGGTCCGTGTCTGAGATTTGAATTACGTAAAATTAACGTTAGTGGCAAGATTGGCGCATCGAAGTTCTCGGCTTCAGTTCGTAGACCGTCATTGTCAGTGAGCCGTGTCCTCCGGCGTTATTGGGGGTTGACGCCATGCAGCACTGACACGAAAATCCTGGTTTGCAGGCCGTTCTAAATCTTTGCGGTGCCCTATGAAGGCTCGGCCTTGGCTAGACTTGCCTGTGGAGGCAAACCGGCGTCAGCATTTATGTCACCGCGATCGGCAAACCCGGACAGGTGTGAGAACAGTACACGTGAGTATTCACCTGATTCTTCCCATAGTTTCGTTCAGCCATGAGTCTCGGTTGACGTTCTACTGGCTACTTCCGGTTCTGACTCAACTGTCCGACACATCACGTCCATCAGCTCGTCTGTCTGTGTGTGCGCGTGCGCGCAGCTCACGTGCTTGTGGTGCTGCTGGGAAGGGAAGGTGAGCATGGCCAACACAAAGTCTACAGCAGCGTTCTCCGCCCACGACAGTCCGTGCAGCGACTGCCGGAAGCCGGCGTGTCCGCCGTGGGGGAGGGTGAGAAGAAAGAAGTTAGGCAGAGCCCGGAACAGGTCGTGCGGGATGTGCTTCTGCCCGCTGACCGGATCGTCCGTACTGGAGATACACAGCACCGGCACGCTGATCTCGTCTGCTTCTCTGAGTGGCTCGTTGTCGGCCCAGAACTCCCCCAGGTCGTCCCAGCCACCAGTAGGGCACGTGACCCGCTTGTCGAACTCCCGCAGCGACCACGTGGCGCGCGCCTTACGAGCCGTCTTGCCGAACACCTTGGCGTTGGCCAGGACTGAGCGCTTGAGGTGAGAGAGGTAGAGGAGGGAGTACGGGGCGGGAAGGGTGTGCATGGTTCCCTCCCCACTGTAGGAGGGCGAGATGCACACGGCTGAGCTGAGGTGCGCCGAGGATCCGAACTCCCCCAGGTAGGACAAGAGCAGGTCACCCCCGGTGCCCACTCCCACGGCGCTGAGAGTTGCCTCCTCCTGCCTGAGGAACTCCACCACCTCGCGTAGGTCGCTGGCCTCGCCGTAACCAGGCAACTTGGGCGTGTTCACGAGGCTGCCGCCCTGCCCACGTCGATTGACCACCACGGCTTTGAGTCCTAGTTTGAGCGCCTCGCGGCACAACGCCCCCATCTGCAGCGCCGAGGCCGGGAGGTCAGGGAGGATCATGAGAATGGGGCGACCGTGGGGGACGTACTGACACCCCGACAACCAGTCCAGCGCCACCAGACCGCCGTCCGACAGCTGCAGGTACTCCCTCCGGAACTCCACCCCGGCCTCCCGAGCCAGCAGCCCCATCACGCTTTGAACGTGCGAGTTGCGCGCCCACACCGGAAGTCGCAGCGCGCGCCGGAAGGCGTGGCAGTGGGCGGTCACGTGGTGGGAGAGGGTGGAGTCACGACACGTCAGACGGGCCAGACAGTCACGTGTCCGGAACAGCGTCTGCGAAGACAAATTATACAAATTAGGAAACTACACAGGCTGTGAAAACATTCAAGAAAACTTCAACCTAATTTAAGTTTACTCCGTTCAAAATCTCGAGACTCACGTAGCAAAAATATGTTTACATGATGTTTTATAGCATCTTACTAAGAAATACGGACAATTTCCACCGCACTCAAAATGGCATTGCGCATCGAAACGTATAGTTGCTAAATAACAATCGCATTGATATAGACACTTTCTCCTAAATATTTGGCTCAAAGCGCCGCGAGCTGAACCCAACACGCACGCTCACGTGAATCACACGCATTCTCCCACACACTGGATCTGAACACATTACGATCGCGCTGTGCGAAGGGTCAGCTCATCTATTAAGGTGCGGAATTTATAAAGCTTTTTTTTTTTTAATTTTCGGTGGGCTGGATCCTATATGAGCATATGAAAAACAAAATCGAAAGGTGATAATTGAAGATGGTACAGTTTTCACTGCGAAAGAAGAAAACAAAGGTTCGCCTGAATTTGACCTACTTTTTTTTTTTTTTTTTTTAACGTACTACCGACCTACATCCTTCATGCACAAAGCACCAATGAGCAGTTTGACCTAGCTTTCCCTCATGACCTAGTTCTGGCGCACGCGCGCTCTCTGTCGGGCCGATCAGCGATAATGAGATGATTAGCGCGAGAGGAGAGCCAAACAGACGGGAGGTAACTTCGTTTTTCAATGATTAACAGTGGCGTCCCTTGGCTGTAGCAGAGAGGAATG
>JACVVK020000260.1:540000-580000 GCA_018292915.2 Batillaria attramentaria
GACATGGGAGGAACACCACTGGAGCTGGCAAAAGAGTTGGGGCAGCCAAAAAAAAAAAAAAAAAAAAGAATGACAGAACAGCTTTTCACCATGTTGTTGTAGGTGGTGTTGGTGTCGCTGGTATTGTTGTTGCGTGCGTGCGTGCGTGCGTGCGTGCGTGCGTGCGTGCGTGCGTGCGTGCGTGCGTGCGTGCGTGCGTGTGTGTGTGTGTGTGTGTTTTAAGGAAAGACGGAGATGGGTTTTGTTTGTCTTCCCGACCCCCCCCCCCCCCCCTTTAAAATTCTGAACCGACGTCTTGTAGACTGTTTCCGACATGACTCAACTATACAGCAGCAGCGTCAGAACAAGAGATGTGGTATTTTTCTTACGGAATTATGTCAAGTGAACGACGAAGATAAATACATTTCTATTTTCACCCCGGGCATGATGTGGAGACGCCACGGGAAAACAACAATAAAACATATCACGCATACCCAATGTCCTAAAAAAAAAAATTTAATACAAAAACAGTTATTCATACACAGATGAATGCATGATCATAATTCATCCACGAACAAGGTCCAAAAGATATACTCCATTCTGCAGGAAAACTACAGAAGCAAGGGTCCAAAAGATATACTCCATTCTGCAGGAAAACTACAGAAGCAAGGGTCCAAAAGATATACTCCATTCTGCAGGAAAACTACAGAAGCAAGGGGCCCAATGCATGGAGAGAGGCTAAGACTGATGTAAGTAAGTTCCAGACTAGCCTAAAACGATTAGGACGAGATGCATACGCGGAGAATAAGGCAAGTTTACGACTAAACGGTCATACACGCTGATGATACGTCTGAAACTAGACCCGGACTAGCCTAGTCACTTTTCATGCATCTTAGTCAGGCCCCAGAGGTCGAGGGGCCGGGAGGGGGTGGAGGGAAGGTGAGGAGGAGGAGTGGGGGGTTGAGGGGTGACAGGTTTTACTTGATTGCCAAAAGCCGTAAAACTTATAAAAGGTGAAATTTAATTTATTCCTCTCACATGGGCTGTGTGGATGTGTGGATTTGAAAAACGACGTGACAAGACCAAGCGTGACTGATATACATCATGCGGAACATGCGTTTCCGATGCAGGACATCATGAAGTAACCGACACGCACACACCGAGTCGCCGGAAGAGCAATGCAGTAAACATGAACTCATACTGAGAAGCCCTAACGAAACCGGTTTTGAGTCTTTTCAGTTTTAAGCCAGTGTTTACGGGTGAGCGGGTGGGTGGGTGTTTGGGAGTTTAACTTACTTTTCCGCCACGTATGGGTGATATCAAAGACTGACGGGGCAATGAGATAAAGGCTAGTACAAATATCTGGCCCCAGCCGGGATTCGAACTCACGACCTGAGCATTGAAAGTCCGCCAACGCTCTACCATTCGGCCACCACGGCTCCCCGACAATGTTTGCCGCCCGTTAACAAAGGAATATTACATAACTATATATTCTAATAACTGTAGTGATAATGACGACGACGACGACAAAGGTGATGATGATGATGATGATGATGATGATGATGATGATGATGATGATGATGATGATGGGACATTTGGAGGGTGCTACTGCCATGTAGCGAGCGTACATATTAAAGCGAATTTGAGACCAGGGAAAGGACGTAACGTGAAAAATCAGAAGAAAAAAAAATACAAGTGTGAAAAGACATGTGACTCTGCCCGCAATAATAATGTAATTCTCACAACTGTCATCATTTCGTTCAAAAATGGTTCTCAAATAACGATGGCATTTTTAATTCAGCGACAAAAACACTGGAAGGAAACGACAGACAAGATAGGAAACTGATTCGTCTCTGCTCCTACAGCCCTAGAGTAGACTGACTAACATGCAGACTGCCCTCAAATAAAATGATGACCTTTTCAAAAACCTGGAGGGAAACGACAGAGACAATACGGAATTCGTTCGCACTTTTAAAGTCCACAGCTGTAAAGTATAATGAAATGCAGATGCTCTTCAAACGATGACGTTTCCAGTTCAGCAACAAATAAAAATGGACGAAAGACGAAGAAGATAGTGATGAAATTTGTCGTTTCTTCTCAGTGACTTGAAGCTCACAGCTTTAACGTGTAATGAAATTCTGCCGGTCTTCAAACAATGATTACCTTTAAAGTTCACCATCAGAAACTGGGACGGAAACGACGTAGAAGATATTCACAAAATTGTTTTATTCTGCTATAACCTGTTCACAGCTATAAGGTATAGTGAACTGCGGAAGGTCTTCAAACAATGATGACCCATAAAATTCAGCAAAACAAAAAAAACTGGAACGGAAACAACGTAGAAGATACTGACAACTGAAATTCTTCCGTTCTGCTAAAGCCTGTTCGCGGCTCTAAAGTATAATGAAATGCAGCCAGTACCTGAATCATCATTCCCATGGCGAATTGGCTTCAGCTCCATTCATAACGGTGTGAAGTGCGGTAGGGTGAAAAGCTTTGGTCTCCCAACTCCGACGAAAATTAATGTAAATCCACACACCGCAGTAAGTCCTGAGACCCCGCCGTCCGAGCGACCACAAGGCCTGCGGTTGAATTATTACAAATGCACTGAAACTGTCCCGCCGTCCTCTCTTATACAATTCACTGTCTCAGCCTACAAGACGCGGCGCGGGGTCTACAACTAAAGAGGGAGAGAGGTTGTGAGAACAGTGCAAACTATTCCATTCACTCCATGCTTCTGCCTAGCTCTCCGCTGCGTGCTTGTTAGGTCTAGACCCCTCTCCCGGTCTCAGTCAAGCTGTGAGAGTTGTGTGAGTGTGTGCCGGTGTAATACTGTAAGTCCCACATACATATTCTGAGGTACAGCCAACCACCACTTCCAATGACTGACTACAGCCACGCGGCCGCCGACACAAATTGAGCGGCGCGCGCACGGCACTCAGCACGCAGTGGTAAGCAGTCCAGCTGTAGTAGAGGAGAACTTGAACATTTACACAGAGAGAGAGAGAGAAACACACACACACACACACACACACACACACACACACACACACACAGAGAGAGAAAGACAGACAGACTGACAGCAGGACAGACTGACTCGGAGACAGAGACAGAGACACACACAAACACACTCACTCAGTGACAGAGAGACTAACAGAGAGGGCGAGTGACTGGGAGTTTAACGTCCGTTTGCACAACGAATGGGTGATATCAGTTAACGGGACAACGATTGAGAAAAAAGAGAGAGAGAGACTGACTGACTGACTGACTGAAACGTTTATTTCAGGATAAAGACTTTTAGGCATGGTCTGCCTATCTTACAAGCTGTCCTGCTAATCAATCTAGGAACACTAAAACAAATAAAGGCTAACATGACCAAAAAAAAAGTATGACCAGGCACAAAGGGAGTAAATCTAATAAGAAAATAGAAAAAAATAATAAATAAACATGCAAAGATACAAAGAGAGAGTGAGAGAGAGAGAGACTGAGAAAGAGAGAGAGAGAGAGAGAGACACACACACACACACACACACGCACACACACACACACACACACACACACACAGAGTCAATCATAGCCGCTTGACTTCCCCAGCCCTATTATCTGGGTGTTGTCTTCATCACCCGTATGTGGTGAAAAAGGACGTTAAACCCTCAAACACCCCACTTCCTCACTGCATAATCTGCCAAACTCAAACTGGCCAGAGAGTTCGTCTGTAAGTTACACAACAACTTTTTCCCCCTTCGTCGTCTCCTTTTTCTTTCTTTCTTGCATGGTTCCCCAGTTCAAACGCTAATTAAATTCAACACGCCAAGCATTTCCCGTAGGCACATTTTTTTTTCATGAACACTATCAGCTGTCAAAAGTTTTCACATACTCAGCGCCACGCCAGCGGATGCTGAAGCCATAAATAGGTCAAACTGCGGCGCTCGCGGGGCCGATTGACGTCACTCTGACGTCAGTGGGTGACGAAATAGATTGAGTGAAAGTAAAGGTTGCAGCCAAGCGAGCGATGTTTAACAACACTGTGTAATTTCCAGCAGGTGGCGAAACTGTACGGATAACGGGGCAGACATGCTGGGGGTCCGGGGGGGGGGGGGGGGGGGGAGGAGACTCCTGGAAAGACTTGTGGCTAGGACGGTGGCTGAACTGCTTGCATCATCACTGCACTGGCACACTTCATTTTGCTTGACAAACTCCCAAACCTGACAGACATCAGAAGCAGATTTGATATGACGTAATGAGTCTACCAGATTACGTAAAGCCAACAACTGACGACACCAGTCCTGTGTCAATCAAAGGGGGCGACCCCTCAGAACTGAGCCAATCGCGTGCCGCGGCATAATGAGTACAACACATGGGACGGTCTGCCGGCAAACTTTCTTGCCACACGCTACAAAGAGGGAAGCACGTATATATACTAAGATATGACTATTAAAAAAGTGAAAAGAAAGCAGTAAGTTCACTGACATCATTTGAGAAAAAAAAAACCATTACGTCAATCTATTTCATTTTGAAATCACCCCTACCCCCCCCCCCCCCCTCGGGAGCCGGGGTGGTCGAATGGTAGAGCGTTGGACTTCTAATGCTCGGGTCGTGAGTTCGATCCCGGCTGGGGCCAAATATTTGTGCTGGCTTTTTCATCGTTGCCCCGTCTTTGATATGACCCTATGTGGTGGAAAAGGACGTTAAACCCCCAAACACCCACCCCACCCTTCCCCCCACCCCCAAAAGTCATGGACGCACTGTTTTTTGTTTGTTTGTTTGTTTGTTTGTTTGTTTGTTTGTTTGTTTGTTTGTTTGTTTGTTTGTTTTCAATACACGGCAGGGAAAAGGGGTGGAGCTTTGGTCTCGGTGTTTGCTGAGTGGAGGTGTGCATGTCTTAGCGTTAAGGGTTCTGGTGCACGGAAAGAGAACAGGACCTAATTACGAGGCTATCTTGACCTGGCTGAAAATAAAACACTACGAGATGCATTTGCTAAGAAAAGGGCAAGTCTGCTACTATTTCCCTACATGCATCACAAATACGCATAGACCAGAATTACCTTTAAAAAAAATTTTTTTAAAAAGGTGCGCAAATCTCAACGATCAGCATTTCTTGAAACTCGTTACTTTTGTTGTGTGCGAGTGTATAAATATTCATGTCAATAGAATGTCTCAGGGGATGTCATTATCAGAAGTATACTGGAAATCAGTAAACATCAGACTAGATTCATATAAAAGTAATCCAGAGTTACCTAACCAAGAGCAGGGAAATCGTTGTGGTCAGCATTTCTTGAAGCTCGTTCGTTTTGCTGTGTGTGAATGTATGAATATTCATGTCGATTAAACGTCTGAGCAGATGATTCGTTTAATGTTCCCTCCTTCGTCGTCTGACTCCGTTTAACTGTTGGAATGGCCGAGTATTCACAATAAACGCTGACCAAGCAATAAAAGTATTTCTCATAACCCTAGCAGCTGCTGTGGCAAAGGTCGTGTGTACGATGACCCTAGAGCTCGCCACATTGAGCGTACATCCGCACTCACAAGTACAGTTGGTCCATTTGAACCGGCCCCTGTAGTGTAGTGGTTAGCACTTTGGACCATGGACCGGGAGACCCGGGTTCGAGTCCAAGCCGAGACAAGCGGGATTTTTCCTAACTAGGTCAGCTCCTACCCAGAGCGGGTGTGCTATGGGCCCCATCGGCCCACAGAGCCGGTATTCACCCACTTCACGGGTGCGACTTTGGGGGTGCTTCCCTTGGTATGACACATCTCATGATGTGGATGATTACACGGCTGGCACCACAGGTGCCGTAGTTCCCGGCCCTGGTTAAATCCGGGATATTTATGACAGGGAAGCGTGGAATACGGCCCTTTCCCACAGTCCCAAACCACACGGGCCCACATAGCATCATCCATAATGCCGGCCATCGTCCTCATCTCCATTGTCATGCATAATCTAAACTGCCCAAACTTCCGAGCCCTCCGTGGATTCCACCCAATACCTGGGAGCAACGCCACTGGCGCTGGCCAAGAGCTGAGGCAGCAAATAAAAAAAAGTTGTGTTTTGTGAAATCTAGAAATGTCGGACAGAGGTCCTTTAAATCACAAAAAAATCCCAAATTCTAATTACTGCGTTGCCATAGCGAATTGCTGTAAATCACAGGCGATGCCGTTTCCAGAAGAGAGATTCTGACGCGGGAATGTTCCAGAAGAGAAATCCCTCAAAGCGAGGGTTAATTGGGGTGCATGTCTTTCGTCTAGTTTCGGATGTTTGTTGACATAGAACCTCACTAAACATGGAGAAAAAGACAGTTTGGAAAGTTTTGTTGGCAATAAATTCACCTCTACACAGAATCCGTTTCTGTTGTAGTTAGTGCCGTTTTGCGAAAAACGGGATAAAATATTGCCAGCAAGCTTATTTTCTAAATACTCGAATTATGCGTTTCCATTTTCATGTTTCTGAAGCAGCTTACTCTGGTCATTAAAAAGTCTTGAACGCTCTTAAATTTTCTACTTATCCAAAACGAATTTGTACCGGCTTAATGTAGGGTCAGTGTGTACCGGCTTAATGTAGGGTCAGTGTGTACCGGCTTAATGTAGGGTCAGTGTGTACCGGCTTAATGTAGGGTCAGTGTGTCTTGTTCCCTGTCATTTTGTTTTCGCTGTTGTTGTGGTAAAGTATGCTTCAGCTCACAAACATTCCCGGCACAATAAATGCAATTCTACATTCAGAAACTAAGTAGCTGAGCTGACCCTTCGCACTACGAGATTGTGATGTGTTCATGGCATGTGAGAGAGTGCGTGTGATTCATGTGAGCCTGCGTGTTGGGTTCAGTCTGCGGCGCTTTGAGCCCCAAAATTAAGTAAAAATTAAGTATTATCATCTTATTATCATCAAATCGTGATGGTGTTGGTGTTGTTGTTACAGATGTGAAAGACCTACACGGTATTTGCTCTTTCAAATTTCTGTCCATATTTCGTAAAAAGCCACCAGTTTACATACGGTGGTGGGGACCCGGGTTAGCCGAATGGTACAGCCTTGGGTCCCCAAACGCTCGGGTCGCGAGTTCGAATCCTGGCTGGTGCCAAATATTTGTGCTGGCCTTTTCCTCGTTGCCCCGTATTTCATATCACCCTTACGATGTGGAAAAGGACGCTAAGTTCCGAAACACACCCACCCACCCAACATAGGGAGGTGTTTGAGCGCCTTCTGGCTAGTTCAGATACCCTGCCAAAGCCGGGTGTGTAAGGGGGGAGGGCAGAGAAACTGGTCCAATTCCACAGTCGGCCACATAACACAGGATCGGTTTTGTGGCAGAGGAAAGAGTAAGGGTCTAGACGTTCGTGTCATGCGGAGTGTTTGTTGTAAGACACTTTCAACGAGACTGATGCTGAACACACCTACACTTTTAAATGCACCTAATGTCAAAGATGACAACAACGCTACATGTATGATACGTGTCCAAACTGGGCTAATGTAGATTTGGTGTCGAGTGAAAGGTGTCCACCTCGAAGGCCTTGTGCTTTCTGACAGAAAACATTCTTCGCCGCCTCGCCTCATTTTTCTTGACAATACATGGTGCCTGGCACATTTGGTCTCGAGCAATGCTCGTTCCGGGTAATCCGTCAAGTGTTGGTCTCCTTTGTCTGGACAATACATAGTGCCTGAAAATGCTGGCTCCTCCCCGGAAACTGACTAGGCTGTTGTCAGTTGCCAAAATTTTGTCTCGTTTGTTTTGATTATACATGGTCCCCGGCCGTTTACGAGAGTGTCCTCATTCTGACTTACTTATTAGTTTACTCCTCGTAAATGAGTTTACTTAGTCCCATGTTTTGTTTGAATACAAAAGGGCACACACCATTAGGGTTTAACACACTATTAGGGTTTAACACACTATTAGGGTTTAACACACTATTAGGGTTTAACATACATTAGCATGCAACGTTCACACTATTAGGGTTTAACACACTATTAGGGTTTAACACACTATTAGGGTTTAACACACTATTAGGGTTTAACATACATTAGCATGCAACGTTCACACTATTAGGGTTTAACACACTATTAGGGTTTAACATACATTAGCATGCAACGTTCACACTATTAGGGTTTAACACACTATTAGGGTTTAACACACTATTAGGGTTTAACACACTATTAGGGTTTAACATACATTAGCATGCAACGTTCACACTATTAGGGTTTAACACACTATTAGGGTTTAACACACTATTAGGGTTTAACACACTATTAGGGTTTAACATACATTAGCATGCAACGTTCACACTATTAGGGTTTAACACACTATTAGGGTTTAACATACATTAGCATGCAACGTTCACACTATTAGGGTTTAACACACTATTAGGGTTTAACACACTATTAGGGTTTAACATACATTAGCATGCAACGTTCACACTATTAGGGTTTAACACACTATTAGGGTTTAACACACCATTAGGGTTTAACACACTATTAGGGTTTAACACACCATTAGGGTTTAACATACATTAGCATGCAACGTTCAAACTATTAGGGTTTAACACACTATTAGGGTTTAACACACCATTAGGGTTTAACACACCATTAGGGTTTAACATACATTAGCATGCAACGTTCAAACTATTAGGGTTTAACACACTATTAGGGTTTAACACACTATTAGGGTTTAACACACTATTAGGGTTTAACATACATTAGCATGCAACGTTCACACTATTAGGGTTTAACACACTATTAGGGTTTAACACACTATTAGGGTTTAACACACTATTAGGGTTTAACATACATTAGCATGCAACGTTCACACTATTAGGGTTTAACACACTATTAGGGTTTAACACACTATTAGGGTTTAACACACTATTAGGGTTTAACATACATTAGCATGCAACGTTCACACTATTAGGGTTTAACACACTATTAGGGTTTAACACACTATTAGGGTTTAACACACTATTAGGGTTTAACACACTATTAGGGTTTAACATACATTAGCATGCAACGTTCACACTATTAGGGTTTAACACACATTAGCATGCAACGTTTCTGTAAATGTTGTTAAAATGTTAAAACATAGCGACTATTAGGGTTTAACACACTATTAGGGTTTAACACACTATTAGGGTTTAACACACATTAGCATGCAACGTTTCTGTAAATGTTGTTAAAATGTTAAAACATAGCGACTATGTCAAAGTGGAAACACTAACAGGAGGTCATATATCAGGCAAACCTGGGGAACGCCTGTATTCCCGTTCATGTGTATTGTGTGTGGATGGAAAGCGACAACATCTTTGTGAAAAATGGAATCTCATTAGCGGTACGGTTACTATAAATCAGGGCAGAGACATATATACTGTATGTCTCTAATCAGGGAGAAGGCCGGAGACTGTGTGTGAAAAATCAGACGATTTAAAAAAAATGTGAAGGAGACTTATTTGTGGAACACACAGAAACACATGCTAAAATGGAAAGTGTGTTCAACAGAGTGGTCAGACCTCCGGCAACGTCGTCAGTGGCCAGTGTTTACCATGGCATTGCTGCCATAACGATGTATGACGTGAGAGCGTGGCGAGTGAATGTGTGTGTGTGTGTGTGTGTGTGTGTGTGTGTGTGTGTCCCTGAAGTAAATCCCTCGATGAACTGGACCGTCACACGGACTTGTATGTCATCCGTTGTGTTCGTTTCCTGCATGGTGTGAGTGCGTGAGTGTGCGTGGATGGTTCGCCTGAATGCGCGTGTTATCTTGCATCGCCTCAATGACCACACACAACATCCTGACAAGCCTCACCCCACATCATCTTGTAGCGAGAAAAGACTACAGTAAAATGGTTTCACTGTGTACAGACAATATTGTCTTTGCTGTTTCTATCACAAGAAGCAATACACAAATGTATGTTATACGTAAATATTGCTTGTTCGTGAGTTTAACGTCCTTTTCCACCGCACGCGGTGATACAGTGTACAAAGACGGGACAACAAGGAAAAACCAGCACATCTGGATCTAAGCCGGGAATAGAAGTCACTGAAAGTCCAACGATGTAGAAGCTTGGCTGTCCCGCATGTAAAATGCAATGCCACCCCTGCATGTAATAGAACCGTTCTTCAGCGGACACAATGGGACTTTAACTGGCTTTCATCGTACTGTGTATTGCCAAGCAAGTTCTCAGTAAGCTTTACTGTATTCATAACTGTAAAAGAACAAAGAACATTGTTGAAACAAGTTCTCAGTCTGTAATACTGTGAAGGCATTTTGCTGTATCCATGACTGTAAATAGACACATCTTCAGGGCACACAATGGAACTTTAAGTTTCACCGTACTGCGCAATGCCAAACAAGATCTAAGTCCGCGTTAAGGGAAGGGATTTGACTGCAATAAAAAGGGAGTGTTAACGGCCGCTCGGACTCAAAGGAAACCTGAAAGGATTCACACACCTTCGCGCTCTACCCAGAAAGGTTTCGCTGGTAATAAAATTAAAAAAAACACACACACACACACGAATCCGTGTCCTGATTGTGTAAACGGCATAAACAACTTGGACCATTGAGAGCCGGTTGTATCGCTTGTCACTGGTTTACTTATCCCTCTGATTCACTCTTGTTAAAGGTCTGTAATCTGAACAATAAAACACACAAACAGCGTGGTTTTAAAAAATCTGTGCAGAATGCAGTCAACTGTTACATGTACAGGATTGTCTGTGTCCCTGAAATCCCTATAAAAGCCAAACTGACGCTGTCATCCCATTAAACGCTTCTCCAAATTCCTAAGAGAAATTTGAAATCTTTTGGCGAACGCTGTTTCCGGTTTACCACCCCAACAGTCTGGAACTCGCTGCCTGCAATGCGTGAGACAGTAACCTACTTTGTCATATTTCAAGTCAGAGCTTAAAAAGCTGATCTGTTTCAACATTCCTTCTGCTGATTCCTGTAACCGTGGTGCCTGATGTTTTAGGACGTGTTCTATGTGCGTGTGAGTGATGTGTGAACGCGCAAAGAGTTGATGTATGTTCCAGAATTGCGCTGTAGAAATGTGATTGATTTTTTATTATTATTATTATTTCACAACTAAGTTTGCGTTCTGACACTGAAAAAGACCGTACTCTCCCCGTGCAGTAAACAACACACGCTGGGCAAAGCAAAATGAAGCCACTGCAAATTCACGCTCTGGTTTTAACACGGTCTCCGAAGCGCTGAAAACTCTGCAACCACGACAGAGTTGGCTGTGCATTTTTTTTTTTTTTTTTTGCACAGTCGCAGAGTTTTTACAAACACTGTTTGCGGATTTTTGTTAAGAAGTCAGACCTTTAAGTCGACGAAGTGTTGGCGTTTGAAGAAGGTAGTCTTTGTAGTGTGGGCTGACTGTAGGTTGTGTTTTGGTGGGGTTTTTTAACACAGCAACATAAATAATCGTTATGATCGTTATATACCGGCGTGTTTATGTGCTCCGTAACACAAGACCGGAATATGTAAGACGGTTTTTCAAGTGTGCTCTGACTTTAGTATTGTTAACCAAACAATAGATATAATCGTTATGATCCTTGTGTGTCGGGGTTGTCATACGTGACATTTAAAAGCTTTAGAGAAATCAACAAAGCGTGGATATTGTACGAGTTGAATGTTGTGTTATGGCTTTGTTGAGGCAGGGACGTTAGGGTATGTGACTGAGCAAAATGATATGATTATGGAATCGTGTGTGTGTGTGTGTGTGTGTGTGTGTGTGTGTGTGTGTGTGTGTGTGTTGGTCTTTTTCTCGTTGCCCTGTCTTTGATATAACCCTTACGTTGTGGAAAATGACGTTAAACACCCAAACACCCAACACCCCCCCAAAAATCGCATGTTACTTGAAATCTTCAGATCACCACGAGCCGTTTGAAGCCACAATTACGCAATCAGCAGCGGTCTCGGGCCTGGCGGGGAAGGCCCAAGACTTGCGTAGTAGTGGCTTGAAGTGGTTCCTACTGGCGTGCAGTGGCTTGTTCTTTTCAACCAGTCTTATCATGTAGCGGGCAGGGGGTGGTGGGGCACCGGTTCTTAGGAGACAAGTGGTGGAAAAGGACGTGAAACTCCCGAACATCCACACTGACCCCTGGTAAACATACCAGATAATATACGAGATAAATTTACACAAC
This sequence comes from Batillaria attramentaria, assembly GCA_018292915.2. Taxonomy (NCBI): domain Eukaryota; kingdom Metazoa; phylum Mollusca; class Gastropoda; family Batillariidae; genus Batillaria; species Batillaria attramentaria. The sequence continues at coordinate 552,098 of JACVVK020000260.1, forward strand.
ACATCTCCAGTTTGTAGAGGTAGACAGAAGCTGTCACCAGCAAAGCCATCCAACACGGGAAATTCAACAAAACAACTGCTACACCGCTCTTGCATGCACGCAGCCATGTATACAGATCGCACAAAGATACCACGGCGACAGGAAGCGCACACACAAAACGTGTGAACTACAGCGCCGCTCTGCTTGAGCCTCGTAATGGGTCGATCCGGAACTGCGTCACTGCTTGCGTCATTCACGTGTGAAACGAAGGTCAGGGGTTCGCAGACTGGTGGTTTGGTGGCGTGACGGTTCTATCAATTAATAGCCTTGGAGGCAGGAAGCGTGCTAGAAATTCATGTTATTCAGTTCTTGTCGTTAGAACTACAACGGTGACATCTTGACGCTCGGGAAAAGGGCAGTAGTAGTGTGTGTGTGTGTGTGTGTGTGTGTGTGTGTGTGTGTGTGTGTGTGTGTGTGTGTGTTTTCGGTCTTTAAGTTGTCTTGTTGTTGGGTTTTTTTGTGTGTGTGTTTTGTGTTAAGGTTTGGTTTGGTTTTGGGGTTGTTTGTTTGGTTGGTTGGTTGGTTGGTTGGTAGGTTGGTTGGTTGGTTGGTTGGTTGGTAGGTTGGTTGGGGTTTTTTGTGTGGTTTTTTGTTGTTGGTTTTTGTTTGTTTGTTTGTTTTGTTGTTGTTGTTTTGTTGTTTGTTTATTTGTTTGTTGGTTGGTTGAGTTTTTTTTGTTTTTGGTTTTGTTTTTTGTTGTTGCTTTTTTTTGGGGGGGGGGGGGGGGCGCAAGTAGGTCGAGGGAGAGGTTTACTACCATGAAGAAAGACTTACAAAAGTGTACACGCGCACCGACAAGAACAAACGTCCCAAAACAAAAGACGTCATTATGAAGCCTTTCAATGCTGAACGACGTGCCTTTAAAATGGCTCTACAATTATTACTGAGACGATAAATTCGCTTTGACGTTGACGCGACAAGAAGACCTAAAGCCGTCCTTTGCCCTTTCTGCGCTCGTGAAATTTCGCCGGTGTAACACGCGGGATGCACTCCACAGCTCCATTGTCCGGGGCACTTCTCGCTTTAACGCTGGATGCACTCCCTCTAGTGTAACTCACATACAGACGAACGATTTGTTTCATTAGTGGAATGTCTACAGCTTGGGAGTAAAACCGGGGTGCGAGGGTGAAGTATATCTGAGACTTAGACTCCCTGGCTGCAGGGAGTATATCTAGCGTTAAAGCGGGAAGTGCCCCGGAGTATGTGGAGCTGGGGTAAACATCCAACGTGTTGCGCCGGTCGACAAACTTTTGTAGTCAAAACATGGCCAAAGAAAGAAAGAAGAAAAAGAACAAACGAGACGGCTAACACGACAAGACAGAAACACGGAGGTGACAGCCATGGGAACCCCATGTCTGTGCTTCCAGCTGGCAGTCACTCACTCACCGCGCGCCAAACGGAAGAAGCTGAGAGCCGTCAGTGGTGACACCCAGGGTCGGCGCGCCATGTTTCAATTAACGCTTCCTTTTTTCTCTACCGGAAGCTGAGGGAGCTTCATGTCAAGACGCGCCATGTTTGGAGACATCAGTCACTCGTCACCCGAACACGAGCTGCTGTCACTCAAACACATCAGCCTGAGGGACATCGACCACTTGGGGGTTCAGAAACCACAGGCGTCTGCGGCGTATCGTCTGATCTCTTCGTGCCGTGCAATGGCACAACACAGTGAGTCCAGACGATATTTGGTGGGAAAAAAAGGGGTGATTTCAAAATGAAAGACACCGATGTAATGACGTCATAATGACGTCATGAATTTACTCTGTTGTGCCATTTGTCAAGCGAATCGCGGGTTCCCTACCATCGATACACATACGTGGAAAAAAATAGAGACAGGACGTTCTGGCAGAAAACCCCACAATACTCCGACAGACACTCCCACACTTGTGATTTGTCTGCCGGAGTATTGGTGCACTGTGATTGGCTGCAATGACTTATCAATCAGAATCTGGCTACATGCCAATTTCCGGGATATCTGGGTCAGTGACTGCCAGTCTGTTTGACCTATATAATCCCAGCAAGTCGACCATAGGGTATCAGTGGCTTGCGCGGTCCCCTTCGCAAATGCACGCCTTATACACTGTCTACGTCTGAGCCGCCCGGTTCAAATCCCTGGGGGGGAGGGGGGGCAGGAAATTGGATGGATTTTCCTTTCCAAATCGAGTCAAAATCACGTGCAGACGTGTTTACGGTGCCTGTCCCGCCCTCGTGTACGCACACACGCACAAATATCAAGTGTGCACGCTTAAAAAAATATAAAAAAAATCCCACGCCCATCTTCCGATGAAGAGTAGGCTGTGGACGGTGGCGTGGAAAACAGAAAATACTGTCGCACGCACCAGAGTGAATAGCAGGGTGGCGGTTCGCACACAAAGTAGCGCTTGGCGGCAGCAGGCTTTCAATGCTTCGTCCTCCAGCCCTGCAGTGCCATGAGCACTTCAAAAGAAATGGATATGTGAGCCGAAGAGACGTCTACCATACCATACGATACCATACCATACCATACCATACCATACCATACCATCTTACAACTGTGGCACGAGGCTCTCAGCGACTTACGCGCATGTGCTAGAAAGGAGACTCTGAGTGGTCAACAGCTGCGTCATGTTACGCATACGGAAAGTGGATTGAAAGTGATTGTGACTTCCGGTGAAATGCATGTCGGACTTACAAGCGAGTTACGCCGCGTTATGCCGGTAATCGGTCCCCGGGCGTCAACAGGAAGATGTCTTCCGGCGACCAGTCATTCCGGGTTCACGAAGGCTACACAACACAGATGCAAATTTCAAGAAAACGTTATGTATTCCTCTTAAACATAACGTTGCGTATGACACCCTAGAAATGATTTAAAATTCACCCCCCAAAATAATTATCATAAAAATCCAGCAGCCAAAGACTCATATGTAGAGTAAATTTCAACAAATTACCAATATTCCGGGGGGTTTTGTTGTTGTTTCGTTGTTTTTTGCAATGTTAGCAGCGACCACAATCATACCCCCCCCCCCCCCTCATTCCTCTGATCTGCTCTTGTGTCAGCCGCACATAAAAACAAATAGTCCACAACCCAGGCTCACCTTCCCCTAATTTCACTATTTATTTACAAAGCCCCAGACTGCTATTTTTTTTTTTTTTTTTTACTCTGCACACAAATTTAAAAAGGGGCAAAAATGTTGTACTATATTTAGCGTAGTTGTTACTACACGCCCCGGAAACTGCTTGTGGTCTGTAACTGATGAACGACCCGATGTCCTGACACTTTGTGTTGTGGAATCTCTGCGCTAGCGAGTGTGTCTCTCCGCTCGAAACAGTCTATCGTAAAGAGTAGTATAGCTCTGAATGCGATAATCCGTACGTTCTAAACAGTGTCTCTTAAAGATTATAAGAGCTCTGAATGCGATACAATGCCGTGTACAGACTGCGCGAACCGAGGAAAATTCAGTTTCTCCTACCCAGAATTCAACTGCGGCCGCAACACTAGCTGAGTCCTCGTGATATTCGCCCCCTGTGTACCCTTCTGTTGAGTTTTCTTGGGGGCGGGGGGGGGGGAGCGGGAGTTGCATGACACATAGTCATATAACTTGGGTGGACATATGCGTCATGCAACTTTTTTTTTCCCAACAAACACGCATTCAGGAGTTCTATCTCTGAGGTTTTCCTACCAAACTACACATCTCCACAAGGTCTGGCAAAGGCAACGACAATACAGTGCCTGTGCCTGTAGTAGTTGTAGTGAAAGAAAAAAGATTTCTTTAAAAATTAAAATATATACAGACTTGACAAGCTTAAGGGGAAATGAACTTTGGCACTGGGTCAACATAATGCAGCTCATTACTGGAACAGACCCGACGAATAAATCAGTTGTCGTCACTTAGAACAGTGACGTTTACCGGACACAGACCACAAAATTACGTAGTTTCCGGGGCGTGTAGTAACAACTACGCTAAATATAGTACAACATTTTCGCCCCTTTTAAAATTTGTGTGCAGAGTAAAAAATGGCAATGTGGGGCTTTTTGTTGGCTTTGTAAATAAGTTTCAAGCCAGGTAATAGTAAAATTAGGGGAAAATGAACCTGGCTTGTGGACTGTTTGTATTCATGCGCGGCTGGCACAAGAGCCAGCAGACGACAGAGGAGTGAGGGGGTATGTGGTCGCTGCTAACATTGCAAAAAAAACCACCGGAATATTGGAATTTGTTGGAATTTACTCTACACATGACTGTTTGGCTGCCGGATTGTGTGAATTTGCTGGGTCAATTTCAATTATAAAGCATTTCTAGGGTGTCATATGCAACGTTATGTTTAAGAGGAATACATAACGTTTTCTTGAAATTTGCATCTGTGTCCCGCAGCCTTTAACAGACAGTGACATCAGCCACGTTGCTTCACGGTGACGTCACATGCAAATCAATTGACACGTTGCATGTCGGGAGATTAGCGTGATGACGTTTCTCGTCATTGTCAGCCTGCGCATCCAAGCGGGACTCGCGCCAAAAACACCGTGTCTCGTTCTCCAGCCCGTGTCTCGTTCTCCAGCCCGTGTCTCGTTCTCCAGCCCGTGTCTCGTTCTCCAGCCCGTGTCTCGTTCTCCAGCCCGTGTCTCGTTCTCCAGCCCGTGTCTCTGTGACAGCGACTGACAGAAAACTCCCATGAATGACATGCTGAAGACTGTTCCGACGTCACACAAGTCGCTTGCAGTACGCGTCATGTCTGACCCGTAGCCTATATTCACGGGGGATTAGTCCAACATTGCGGACAGCGTTTGCGGTGCTACCATAATTCAAACCTTTTCCACGACGCTTGCTCTAAGAGTGGGTGGGGTGGGTGTTTGGGAGTTTAACGTCCTTTTCCACCTCGTATACCGGGATTCGAACTCACGACCCGAGCATTGAAAGTCCAGCTCTGTACCATTCGGCGATCCCGGCTCCCCGCTTGCTGTCAGAGAAATATATGTATTGAAATACGTGCATGTGCAAGTCTTGACAACGTAGAAATGTGTTGGTACGGGCACCCGAGGTGTAGTGGTTAGCAGTTCGGACCATGGACCGGGAGACACGGGTTCGAATCCCAGCCGAGGCAAGCGGGATTTTTCCTACCTACTGTAGCTCCTACACAGAGCGGGTGTGATATGGGCCCGATAATGTCTTAATGCCATACAATGGCGTTTACATTTTGCGCGAGCGGACGGACGACCATTCAAATTCTACGACTGTTGTTACACTACTGGAGCGCTTAATGTGGTTGCCGAGTCATCGAGTACGCTTCTGTTGGCTTAGTGCCAGCATTACAGACGCTCTCACTGTCCGTGTCTAAGTGGTGTGATGACAAATACCGCTTAGAATGAGCACAAAAATGTTAGCATTATTCCCTTTAACCAAAACTTTTCAGGGAGATGTTGGGTCGTCATGTGGATTGTGCAGTGTGGTTGCGTGAAGGTAAAATATCAAGAATATAACAAATGTTGCTCTTGTGTGTAGATAACCCTTCAAGAAACACACACACGCAACAGTAGCTTCTAGTAGTATTTGTTTCAAACATTTTTTTGACACTCTGTGGATTGCTCAAACCAGCAAGAGCCCCTTTAAAGGTCTGCAATCTAAACAAAATGCCACAAACAGTGGGATGTGTGTTTTTTTGGTTTTTTTGGGGTTGTTTTTGGTTTGTTGTTGTTGTTGTTTTTGTTTTGTTTTTTTGCTATTATTGTTGTTGTTGTTGTTTTGAACTATCCGGTTTTCAGTGCCCCTGTATTGTACTGTATTGATTTCACATCTCAGTTTGAGTTTTGACACTGAGCGAGAAAGATCGCAATGACTAGTCTTCTCATGCAGCACACAACACCCGTTAGACGCTGTAGCGATGTGTCTCGCTCACTGACCAAAAGCACAGTGAAGTCACTGCAAACTCACGCTCTGGATTTATAAAGGTCCCCCGATGCGCTGAAAACTCTGCAACTGTGACAGAGTTGCCTGCATTATGCACAGTCGCAAGAGTTGCAGTTTGAAAACACACACACACACACACACACACACACACACACACACACACACACACACACACACACACACTGCTTGCGGTTTAGTTTGAGACTGCAGACCTTCAAGCATAATACGTGTATTGCATGTAACAGTGTTTATGATGTCATCTCTACCTCCCTCCCCACCACCCTCCCTTTTTCGTATACAGACGTATATTCGTAACACTAACTACAAGAACATCCTGCTGAATGACAACCCAAAACCCAACGCCCTTGTCAGGCGCGTAGGAAGATGCTGAGAGGAAGGGGGGCCCACTAAGTCGGGTGAGCCATACGGCCGTGGTGAAGAAGGGTGTGTGTGTGTGTGTGTGTGTGTGTGTGTGTGTGTGTGTGTGTGTGTGCGTGTGTGTGTTGACTGCCAAGGATTGTGTCCTGCGACAGCAGAGCAGGGGGGCCCACCACTGGTGGGCCCCTCTCCTCTTATCAAAAGCAAGGGGTCCCAAAGATATTCGGGCCCCCCTTCCAAAAATCGAACGGGGGTCTGGGCCCCCAGGGCCCCCGTGGTTCCTACGCCCCTGCTTGTGTAGCAGGGCGAATGTCGTGGTAACATGTAGAGGATCCGTAATGTATGAAGAATGCCGAGATGTAACAGAGTTGTCAGTATACAGATTCATCGTCATTTTCTCCGCTTTTTCCGGCAGTGACAAATAGTAAGAAGAGGACTGTCTGACAGTGTACTGGAATAATGTTAGGGAGAGGGGTTTCGGGAGATAGGGCAGAGGGAAGCAAGATGAGTCATTTCCCTGTTGTTTTCTTTTTCTTTTCTTTCCTTCTTTTTGTTTTCTTTCTTTCTTTCTTTCTTTCTTTTTTTTTTTCTTTTTTGTTTTTTTTTTTTTTTGGGGGGTGTCTTTTTTTCGAGTCGAAACTTTCTAAAGGGGTCAGGGCATAAGTTTCGACCTTTAGGTCAGAGTGGTCAGTTTCTGAACACTGTTTTTTGTTTTGTTGTTGTTGTTGTTTTCTTTCTTTCTTTCTTTCTGTTTTCCCGTTTCAGTTTTCTTGTTTCAACCTATTTTCCCCTTGTCAAACTTTTCTGAAGGACAAGGGCAGTGAGTTTCGACCTTCACGTACGGAAGATAAATTTCTGAAACCTTTCTTTCCTTCTTTTATCATTTAAAAAAAACTTTTCTTGTTTACATTGCTTTACTGATTATCCTTCTTGCGAAATACGAGGAAGCGCGTTGCCGCTGTGCGGCGGCACCCATCAGCCTAATCTACAATTTTGCTGGGAAAGAAAATAGAAGTCCTAACGGCCCGGCAAGAATCCCGCGAAAAGCAGCCCGGTGTGTGTGTGTGTGTGTGTGTGTGTGTGTGTGCGTGTGTGCGCGCGCGCGCGTTCCTTCGTCAGTTTTCCCTTCTTTACTTTGCCCTTCCGTCATATATGTCTCCACATCAGCTACAGCTCCCTGCCTCACCAGTCACTACCCTCCCTCCCACTCCCCTCCACCTTCCTTCACCCGTCGCCCCTGGCAACCTAATCCGGTTTTTTGCAGACTAGAGCACACACGTAACAGCCGGTAGAATCCTTAATCCCCGACCGGTCTGAACAGGCGTTCAGGCCATAAATATGATAAACAGACCCGAAAGGTCGAGTTGGACAAGAGGACACGCATCGTGAGTCGTGCCTCGTTGGAAGTGTTGCCCTCAATTCTGGACACGACTGTCTCTACCCTTCCTGCACTCTTGACTCTCCTCTGTGACCCGGGTAAGTTTTGCGCCGATGATGGTCTCGTGTTCTGCGACGAACACTGTAATGACGTCCTCATACTACCCTGTAAGGTCACGGAGGGGTAACCACGCGACGTGAAGCACCAGGAGCACGGTCATGTACGAGGACGGTTCGTCCAAATAGTGCGAAACAGGTGCGGCCATTTCCAGAAAAGGATACAAAGTATGGAAAAACAATACATCAGGGCTGACGGAAGGGTGGGGTGGGTGATTGGGGGGTTTAACGTCCTTTTCCACCACATACGGGTGATATCAAAGACGGGCCGGGCAACGAAGAAGAAGCCAGCACAAATATTTGCGGCCCCAGCCGGGATACGAACTCACGACCCGAGCATTAGAAGTCCAACGCTCTATCATTCGGCCACCCCGGCTCCCAGCGGACGGAAGAAGCAGAAAGCTTTGGAATGGTGTAGTTGTTGTGATACGATTGTAACTTGATAGCCAAGGCCTGGGTTTGCATTTCAGGGTTTGCTTTTCAAGGGGGGGGGGGGGGGGTAGGAGGAGGTTGGGGGAGGGGGGGGCTGGGGCTGGGGGTAAAAACTCAGATGCTACATTTATCTGTTGCAACCAAATACCTTAGAAACTCTGTACAGTTTTGTTGTTGTAACTGTGTAACTAGATAACCAAGCCTACCCGTCATGTGGAGAAAAAAAAAGGACTTACCTTGAAATTCTTGGCACTTATGACCTTTTCCGAGATGACAGCAGAACGCCTGTACTACTGCTAACCGTTTTAGAGAGCATCTAGATCTAGCAAAGCTCGTAGATCTAAACTAACGGTCTTTGTCTAATATAAATTTGTCCTAAAACCACGGGTTGGTTGGCATGCACTCGGGAAACTCACCAGTTTGAAAACGGTTCATTGGTTTGGTGCACTTTGGGGCAACCAATCGTGTCCATTGTATGATGAAACATATAACGTGACTGGAAACCAGGAAGGCAATGCAATCATGAAAAATGACAGCCTCGTTTTGGGGTTTAGATCTAAGCCACTACGAGCCAGAGCAACAATTTACTCATTCCCTTTTTGGGTAGATGCAAAGTGGCACAACCAATTGTGTCCGTCGTCACGTCATAAACACTGTTACATGCAATACACGTATGTAATATCATCTTTGGCAGCCTCGTTCTGGGGTTTAGATCTAAGCTATCAGAGCCAGAGATAAGTTACTCATCACGCCTTATCTTACGGTGCCCAAAGAATTCTGACGCAGCAGATTCATAGTCTTTGCGATGAGTAGCTGAGTTCCAGTCACGGGTTGCGAGCATCCAGAGTTCATGTACCGTGGGCTGGAATTATTGCGTTGAGTACAGAATTTCACAGCCGGATGCTCAGTGCCACACTGACTGAGGAGGTGTAGATGCAACCAAACACTCAGGGTGACTTCAGTGAAACAGTGACACACAACCCGAGAGACCAGGTACGTATCTGTTTTCACACTGAAACCAAGCACCCACACGGTTCTCAAGCTTCAGGCTGGCATTCATTACTTACTTAAAAGCTTTGGCAGCAAAGACGGATAAAGGACAAGTTACGGAGCTTCAGCTGAGAGCTGCCAAACACTATACCTTTTTCCCCCAACAAAAGTAATTATCTTGTGTCTGACAGGGCCAGGTAGGTAAATATAAAACCTGAAAGCTTTTGTCAACACTGAGGTGAATCCGGACAAATCTGGAAAAGGGCTAAAATCGACCGGTCTGTGACTGACTTCTACTGTTACGTATTTCCCCCAACAAAAATAATTATCTTGTTTCTGAGAGGACTAGAGTGCGTGCATTAAACTGGCGCTCTCGTCAAGATTAGGATGAATCCGGACAAAACCTGAAAGGCGTCGCAATCATAAAAACAAAAAATATGATTCACATCCGTCTGTTCAGTGACTTGAATCTTCTGTCACCTTTTCCCCCAACACAGGCAGTTATCCTGGGTCTGAGAGGACTAAAGTGCGTACATAAAAACTCAGGCTCTTGTCAACACTAAGGCAAATCCAGACAGGGCGTTGAAATAAAAAAAAAAGTACAAAGAGTCTGTTTAGGGAGTGACTGTTACTGATCTTGTGTCTGAGAGGGCTAGGGAGCGCACATAGAAAACCTGAAAGCTCTTGTCAACGCTAAGATGATACCGGGCAAAACCAGAAAGGCATTATCATCATGAAAAAAAAAAAGACAAAAATAAAGTGATAGGATTAAAATCGTCTGTTCTATGGCTTGGTTCTTCTGTTACCTTTTCCCCCCAACAAACTTCATTATCTTGTGTCTGAGAGGACCAAGGTGCGTACAAAAAAAACCTGAAAGCTCTTGTCAACACTCAAGTGAATCCAAACAAAACCAGCAGGCAATGTGATCCTCACTGACAGTAACCGGAATAATGTACAAAGAATAATTTCGTCCATTCAGTGACGTTGTTCCACTGTTACTGACACCTACAGGCTCGTGTCAACATTAGGGTGAATCCATACCAAAAACACAAGACAAAAAACGACAGTCATGACTAACCAGAAAAAGTACCATGATTAAAATCGTCCCTTCACTGACTGACTTCTGTTGTTACTGATACCGGATAACAAGCAAAAAAAAAAAAAAAAAAACACATTCCGCAGCAGCAACATCGACTTTTTGGACTTTGTTTTTGCCGGGGCAGAAAATGCACTCCATGCCGTTTGGTTGAGAACGCAGATTAATCGTCAAGTGGTGAAAAGTGGTACTGCTTTAACATATCCATGGCTTTTAAAACGTTTTACCAAATGCTGATAGAGATGAGTAAACACATTCACGTTTGCGTTCATCAAGCACTGTTGTTTCTGTGGCTCACTTCCAGCATCACAGACGCTGACACTGTCCAGGTGTCTAAGTGATGTGATGATACGAAGATACATGTACCACAAAAACAGCTGAGAACGACCTGTGAGCGTAACAATGGTAGGATTAGCCCCCTTGAACGACTATTTTGTCCAAAGTTTTAACAGATCTTATGGTTGGTTGGTTGGTTGGTTTGATTTCTTCTTCTTCTTTTCTTCTTTTTTTTATCGGCAGATCTTTAAATGACAGTAAACGCGAAAGACTCAAGTTCAAGTTTATCAAATTACAATACCTTTCGTGACTACCATCATACTTGTCAATAGCGAGGTATAACACATTCACTCAACACAGGATATACCTCCACATTCATTCACAGGTCATGACGTGGGGGATGAAAGAGTGATACCGGTATGACAGGAAATACGACCCTGACTGAAAAGGAAAGCTCCCCCAAACAGCTCGCGTTTAATTTAAAATCAGTGACCCGATTGTGTAAGCATGCGAAACTTACCCTACATTGGGTGGAAACGCTTCACGCATCAGCGCACACCGTCATAATTGGGCGATAGCGCGTGACCGGAGCCACAATTCAATACCGACCCCCTGCCCCTGCCTCAGCCTCCCAAGGCTAACCTTTATGGACACGGTTGATTGAATCTGTCATCAAAACATGGATCGGGTTCCAGGTAATGCCGGATCGTTCACGATGAATGATGTTCCATTGTCTACGATTGATTCTGTGGGAGCTTTGGGTGTGTTTGTTATTTGTTATATGTATGTTTTTTGTTTGTTTTTTTGTTTGTTTGTTTGTTTGTTTGTTTGTTTTGTAGATATAACTTTTTGTAGATATAACTCTGCTGACGCTTCTTACCTCAGACACAATTAATCCCTTCTGGTTTGTTTGGCCTTTCAAATGTAGATAACCGACTAACTCAATAGCAGTATACCAATATTTCAGCGACATGTGCGCGGCGTTAAGCCCTAACTAGCTAACTAACTAACTAACTAACTAACTAACTAACTAACTCAGCGACATTACCTTGATAAAAACAGTATGTTGTGTATAAATGATTTTTTTAAGTATACAATTTGAAAAATTCCAATTAGCTCCATCGAGGCTCCTCGTCGGAGGTTTCTCTCTGGGTCGTCGGACTTTCCTCTCCAGGAAACTTCATAGGTGGACGGCGCTGCGCCGCGGCGACCCTCTTTCATATAGAGAGATTGCGATATGGTGTGACGTGTCATGACAAGAGGGTTTGGCATCGGAATGTTTTAACAGTCAGAACTGTGAATGGCGGACGTCACTTTTTTAAAAGTATGTACTCCGGCGAGCAAGCGACTGAGCTGCTGTCAACCAAATTAGATAGATCCTTGGCATTGGCGGTGTGACTGCAATACAATACAATACAGGATTCGATCCATTGTCATAATGGTTTAATTTACAGCTGGCTGGCTGTGTACCCATGACGAGCACAACATAACCCAGAAAGCAGCTGAACATAAAGGCCCTAACCTTCAGATTTTACAGCTGGCTGGCTGTGTACCCATGACGAGCACAACATAACCCAGAAAGCAGCTGAACATAAAGGCCCTAACCTTCAGATTTGTAGGCTCACAGATCGTTGTAAGCTGTTTTGGGTGGTGTCTTGCATCAAATCATTGAGACACATGCAAAAATACACACATAGACAGACTTGCGTTCAGCTGAGTGAAGCAACAAAAGAAGTAACCGGTGACAGTGTGGTCACGAAACTCAACCTTCTCGCTCCTGACGGTTGAGAGTCCCTCGTTCGCACGACCATCAAACGCCAGTGTGTTGCATTCTGGGCTCTACTAGTCTCTAGTATAGACTAGTTCGGGCGCACAGGCGCAGTCACAAGATCAACTGTCCCAAGCCAGAAGTCTCCCTATAGCAAACCTAGTATTAGTAGCAACAGCCTCTTTAACACAGACAAATCATGAGATGATATCTAATCCCAGTGTTTCCTCGCGTCACAGGTCCTTTTCCCTATATCCTATCATTACAAAATTAATTACCACCGACTCAGTAAGCACTCTACTCAGTGGGTGCCCACAAAAATCCTGTTGCTATACGGTCTGTCGGCAAGGAGTGTTGTTCTTGGGAAAACAACATCGCACAGTATAGTTTCTCTGAAATTTCGACCACCTCCGGGAGGGTGGGTGGGTGTTTGGGAGTTTAACGGCCTTTTCCACCACGTCTTGACCTCCGGGAGATAATTATTATTATCGCAGGTGTTTTATCAGCAATGTACAATGTACAATGCTTTGCATAAAATATGAGTCCTAAGTAGGTAGGGGTTGCTTCGTCACAGTTAGTAATTATATTTAACCAGCGCTCTGTAATACTGTGGACTACTGCACCAAAATCCTACTCCTACCGGAAGTGTGCATTCTGACTGCGAATCGTGTTCTCCCAGAAAAGAGAGCACAGCTGTCCCCTATAGCTCAGTGGCCGATCGACATTCGTCCCTTACTAGTAACGTTTCACTTTTCCTCTTTGTGTGGCATGTTTACACGTGACGTAAATTATTCCACATTCTCTGATAACGAATTATGTTCTCCCAGATTAGAGAGCACAGCTGTTCCCTGTAGCTCAGTGGCCGACCTCGACTCCTCCCTTACTCGAAACTTTTCACTTTTCCTCTTTGTGTGGCATGTTTTTCGTGTGACGTAAATTATTCCACATTCTCTGATAACGAATTATGTCCTCCCAGATTAGAGAGCACAGCTGTCCGCTATAGCTCAGTGAGCGGACATGATTCGCCCTTTGTTTGTAAACGTTTTGCGTTTCGTCTTTCTGTGGCATGTTTTCACGTGACGAAAGTAACGCCTTGTGTGACCTTGTTTCTATGTCTTTGGCCGTGGCATGTGACAGGGTCATATCAGACAAGGATGGAGCCCCGGTGACTCATGGGGTCGCCCTTGATTACGGGTCTGTGTATGAAGAAGTTAAGTGACGTTAACTGGAGAAATGATTTATGTCACGAGGGATGTGTTTATGTGTAAACGGCGTGTTGTTATGTCTAACACCTTTTCATGGAACTCGACAAGGTCCTTTTTTGGTGGTAAAGAAGGGGAGAAAACTTGGTATTTTCGTTGTACATATGATGCTACGACATAGATACATAGGCCAACATGACAGTGAGAAGGAAAAGCAGTTACAAAGAGTGAAGAATGGTTAGGGCGCTTGGAGACGGTGGGTGGGTGGGTGTTTAGGGGTTTCACGTCCTTTTCCACCATGTAAGCGCTTGGAGAGTTAATAGGGAAAGGGTGGGAGGGGGGGGGAATGAAGGGGGAGGGGGGGTGGCTTTGACCCTGACGGGATTTGGACACCCGACGTTTTGACTGGCAGTTCAACACTTAGCCACTGATGTGAGTTATCCCTTCCACTCCCCCCCCCCCCACGCCACTCCCTCTTCCATCCCCAACCCCTCCCTTACCTCCCAACAGGAAGAAAGCTGGTGTGTGATATATGTAAGTGAGAACGAAGCGACAATGACTGTTGGTACAAAAGCAATGTACAGAAAACAGTTCACCGTTTGGTTGGCTTGCCGGGAGGGGTGGGGGGTGGGAGGGGGGCGTCTCTATAGTCCTCCCTGTCGATAGTCCTACGTGTCGATAGTCCTACGTGTCGATAGTCCTACGTGTCGATAGTAAGACGATTTTACGCTTTTTGTATCGATAGTCCTTTAATCGTTCTACTCTCGACAGTCCTTTGTGTCGATAGTCTTACACTCACTCAAAGTCTCGTCAGTCCTATGTATTAGTCCTAAGTGTCCATAGTCCTACTGGAAAACTCTAAACGACGCAGGACTGACGAAACGTCGAGTAAGTGTAGGACAATCAACAAGCAAGACACCCGACCGCAGGACTATCGAGAATTCGGACTATCGACACGTAGGACTATTGGCGTAGGACTATCGACAGATAGGACTATTGGCATGGGACTATCGACACGTAGGACTACTGGCCTAGGACTATCGACACGTAGGACTATTGGCCTAGGACTATCGACACGTAGGACTATCGGCCTAGGACTATCGACACGAAGTGCAATTGACACTTAGGACCAGCGACACGCACCCCGCACACTTAGCGCTGTCGGTTAGGGATACCCCAAAAAACATAAACCGCGCTCTACCCCCCCACCCCACCCCCATTGACGTCATCGGGTCATGGGAGGAACACATTCCGACTGAGGGAGGTCTAGCGATATCAGTCCGCCATTAGCCGTGACTGTTCAAGTGGAGGATTAGAACACGCGAAGGGTACAACAGGGTTGGGTGATGCAAAGTCTCGTCTAGTTTGTCAGACATGCAACAACGCTATGGAAAACGTTTCATCGGATGCGATTACTCCGTGCATCGGAATCAGTCACGTGGGACACAGTATAGCATCTGAAACCATTGCGGTGACTAGGGTTGACGTATATATCATGACGTATATATCATGACGTATATATCATATGTCGTCGACGGAGAGGCTTCTCAAAATTCCCAAACGCAACCTGAAATCCTTTGGCGAGCGCTCTTTCAGTTTTGTTGCACCAACCTTTTGGAATTCCCTGCCATCACATCTGAGAAATGCGCCCACACTGTCTGTTTTTAGGAGCAATCTTAAAACGTTCCTCTTTTGTCAAGCTTAATTGCGAAAGAAGTTTGTTTTTCATATAATCAGTTTACTCCAGTTTCTTGGCGGCAGGGCCTCAGGCCAGCACAGTGATAACTGATAAGGCAGCGGCAGCTTCAGTCACAAAAGAGTTAAAAAGTGTGACAAGGTGACCCAAAATGTAGGGCAAAGTGACGCAGCGTGGTAAGAACTGGATCAGAGTGCATCCTGATTCTGTCAGTCGCGTACTGTTCAGTGTATCGGCCGGCGTACCGACACTCGGGATGTAGCCTACTTCCCAGCTTCATATACCCCGGGGTACTCCCCGCTTTAACGCTGGATGCACTCCCTCTCGTCTAAGGCAGACATACTCCACCCTTACACGCCAGATTCACTCCCAAGCTGGAAACACTCCACCATAATGAAACAAATCGTTAATCTGCATGTGGCTGAGCCTAGAGTGAGTTCATCGCCGGAGGCTGCGTAGCTACGGCAAAAAAAAATTGAAACAACGAGTGGTTTCTTTCGTGGTAAACTACGAGAACTAATCATCGGTAAGCTCTATTTGAAGCTGTCACTCCAGAGTGAGTTTCGCGGGTTCAGAAACGAATGACTGCTCACTTCAACTATACTGGGATGTCAAGCAACATGACAGTACAAGATTTTACTGTTACTAAGAGACATCACGAAAAGCGTTTCGTTTGGTCCTCTGTCAAAGTCTAGGCTTGCCCATGTGGCGTACAGGAAGTACATTCACGTCAAAGTGATCCATTTATTCTTCAGTCCGTGACCCGCGCCTAGTGAGGTCAATGCTCTGCCCTGCCTTGAACTGTCCCGCACGTAATATGACAGTCCCGCGCAAAATGGAAATCGTGACTATTGTTTTTCTTCTTTCACGCTGAGCCAAACATCCCCCTCACACACACACACACACACACACACACACACACACACACACACACACACACACACACATCCCTCTCTAAGCCCATCCCCCCCCCCTCTCCAACACACACACACACACACATCCTGTCCATCCCTGTCCAAGGTTTTTCTAACCTCTAACAAGTTTCCGTCAGGGGAGGCAAAAATTTACGAAGCGTGAAGCGAACCAATCAAAGCCTGCTGTTTAGTAGTGTGTTGGCGGCGTCCTGTGACGGACTTCCCCCTCCGTCACCCACCCGTTCCTTCACCGCCCCTACCCCCTCCCTCCCTCCCACTTAGTTAATGGCAGAGATTGTATCCGCACATCAACTGGTACATTTCTCGCGCTTTTCCATTACAGCTTGGCTGGAACCCGCTTGTGGTTTGTTTTATTTGCGGCAGTAACTTCCCCAAACAGACATTATCTGAATGATGATGTAGTTTTCTACTGCGGTGATATGGCACGGATCTTCAAACGTTGTACTGGTATGGTAGGCTATTTCTTGGCGGACATATCCGTCTCTACGCGCCGCAGGGCTGAAGGACGAAGCAGTGAGAGCCTGCTGCTGTTCTGCGCTACTTCCTAAATGTGCAAACCATCACCCTGCTATTCACTCTGGTGCGTGCGACAGTATTTCTGTTTTCCACGCAACCGGCTTCAGGCCCCTCTACTCTTCGAAAATTGAATGTTTTGGTTCTGTTCTGTTGGGTGTTTTTTTTTTTTTTTTTGGGGGGGGGTGGTTTTGTTGTTGTTTTTTTCACGTGCACATTTGATATTTGTGCGTGCGTGTGTACACGAAGGCGAGACGGGCACCGTAAACGAGTCTGTATGTGATTTTAACTCGATTTGGAAAGGAAAAACCCAACGACATTCCTGCCCCACCAGGGATTCGAACCCTTGCCTTAAGGATCCGTAGCGGAAGCGTTAACCACTACGTTAAATCCCCTGTACCTCTAGTAGTAGGGGGGGGGGGGGGGGCGCCGCTATTTCTAAGAGCATTAGTTCTTATAAATTATGCACACGTGATCTTATGACCTAAACCTGTTCAGGGGCCGCAGGAAATGACATTACCTGGATGTCAGTGACCGACTACGTGCTGTGTATCTCAATTTCAAACTGCATAAATCGTGTTAACGTATATAGATGAGATCTACGCCCCTGCCTTGCATGAAAATGTAGGCTAACGTCCCTTTTCCCTGAGTAATTTCCCTTTTGACGCAAAACGTTTCGACGATACGAGGATTGAGGTATGAGCAGGCTATCGTTTTAGATCTGCTGTTTATAACCTTTCTGAATCTTTTACAGGTCTTATATCATTTTAATACCTGTTCGTAAATCTCGGTGTAGGGTGTTTCATTCATAGAACAAGTGCTTTTTTGTATAACTGTATTCGCTTGTGTGTGTGTGTGTGTGTGTGTGTGTGTGTGTGTGTGTGTGTGTGTGTGTGTGTGTCTTGTTTTGTTGTTTTGTGTGTGCATGTGTTTGTTTGTTTGTTTGTTTGTTTGTTTGTTTTGTTGTTGGTTTGGGTGTTGTTGGGTTTTTTGTTTGTTTTTGTTTTTTGTTTTTTTTTTGGTTTTTTTAGTCTTTTTTCTTTGTCTTTTTTTCTATAGTTGTTGTTTTGTTTTGGTTATTGTTCTTGTGGCTGGGTTGTTTGCTTGCTTGTTTGTTTTTTGTTGTTGTTTTGTTTATTTGTTGTTGTTTTGGTTTGTTTTTCGTTTTTCTTTTTTGTTTCCTTGTTTTGTTTTGTTTGGGTTTTGTTTTTGATTTTGTTTTTGTTTGTTGGGGGATTTCTTTCTTTTTTGTTTCTTATTGTTGTCGTTGGTTAGGTTTTCGGCAGTTTAACGTCCTTATTCACAAACCAATACTGATACCCGCAAAGGCGGGGCGCAAATGTTTGTCTCCAAGCTGGAATCGAACTCACGACCCGAGCACTGACAGTACAACGTTGTGCCACCTCCGCTTCCTGTGCACTGTTAAGATTCGCAAAGAAAAGTTATTCAGGGCACGGTGTGTGGTATGAAAAATGTTCATTTCGTACCCATTGCCTGCAACACTAACGGTAATTGTACAATCCACGATACGCGAGTATGAAAGTAAGAGAGTCGCGCCCCTGATGTAGATCTAGTGCCCTAGTCACAATTACACCACTTGGACTCAAAGGTGGAACGTGTCTTGAATGGGCAACCGCCGCATGGAAGCCAGGAAACGTGAATATATAATGTCCGCGTACTTTTCTTCACCCTGTCACAAGTCTGTCATAGTGAGGGTGGAGGACAAGTGCTGACGTTGAGTGATGATAGCTTCACCCTGCTGAAAGAAGCCATTTCTAAGACTAACTCGGCCTTAAGCTTATATAGGTAGACTTTTTGTCTTAAAACAGTTGTGCTTGTGACTGCGCCCGAACGCTCGAAATAGTCCTTCCTACAAATTAGTCGAGCTCCGAATGCAACACACTGATGTTTGATGGCCGTGCAAAGAAGGAAAACTCCGCTGTCTGCAAACGACGTCCGTCATTTTCCCTTGTGGGCTATATTTTCTGTTTTAAAATGTATTTTTAGAACAGATGATAAAGTATTTTTGAATTGAATGTGAACGAACATTTGAACTGAATTGAATTTGAATTACCAGTTCGAGTATGGTCACAACACTGTCGGTGGCTACTACTGAGCAATCAGCTGAACGCAAGCCTGACTGTGGCTGTGTTTCTTCATATATGTGTAATTGGTGTGATGCTGGATACGCACAGCTCATTAAAACGGAATATTACGAACGTACACTGAGGCGCGTTCAAAATCGCAGCTGTTTCAAGGGTGGGTGTTTGGGAGTTTAACGTCCTTTTCCACCACGTACTGGTTTAATCAAAGACGGGCCAACGAGAAAATGGCCGGCACAAATGTTTTGGCCCAAGCCGGGATTCGAACTCGCGACCAAAGCATGGAAAGTCCAACGTCGCAGATGTTTCAAAACAGAATGTGTTTTCTGTTAAGCCCAGTGATTTTACAACTAATACCTTTAATACGTTAGTCACTTAAGGAAGTTGTCGTCAGTTATGTCACTTACGGGAATTTGCCTTTTAGAAGGTGTGGCGGCTAAGTCGGCAGTTTTAGCAGTCCACAGTTTCTGACCCTTGGTATTTTCAAGTTAGTCACGCATTTCTTTCTGTCAGCTTCCGCGGTCGTTCAGGACGACTCTGGGTTCGCTGGTTGGTTGGTTGGTTGGTTGGTTGGTTGGCTTGTCAGTTTATACCCACACAAGGGTTATATCAAAGAATATTAGATTATTTTCTAGGAGACTGTTGGCTGGTTGTTGAGTTCTTTGTTGTTGTCTTTGTTTGCTTGGGTTGTTTTGTTTTGATTTGTTTTGAGTTTTCTTTGGGGTTTTTGTTTCTTTGTTTGTTTTTGCTGTTGTTTTGGTTTGGTTTGGGGTTTGCTGTTGTTGTTGTTGTTGTTGTTGTTGTTTGGGGGTGTTTGTTTGTTTCTTGGTTTGCTTGTGTTGTTTGTGTCTTTCTTTGTTTTTTTATCTTAGGAGGGGCAGGGATAACGTCATTTTCGCCCACATAAAAAAATGACACCAATTCGGGGGAAGGAGGACGTAGCCAGCACAACCCTTTGGCTCCAAGTCGGGATTCGAACTCACAGCCCGAACATTACCAGCCTAATGCTCCACCATCATGTACACCTCACAAGGTGCTAGAATCCCACACGGAGAAAGCATTAAGGAAGGGATTAGTTAAGACGCTCCGTTTCACCTCCAGAATTTATTTCTCTGTTTCCATGAATCACTTCCCACGGTATAGCTGGAATTTCACTTACCGTCCGCCATGAGGATTAGATGAAATAATGCCGGAAGCTTGACACTAATCTACGAGCATAAAAATTATTCCGCGTACAGCGAGGCTATGAAGAAGAATGTTATGAAAAGCTTGTCGTGTCAAGGACATGACGTGGCACAGCTTTTATTTCCTTAAATGGTCAACACTGACATTGGCCGGTGGGGGGCAAGGTGAGAAGCTTGGAAAATACAGATGAAACAAACGACCAGGAAATAAGGCATAAATAAAATACAAGAAATGCAAAGGACATAAAAGGTTGTTATTGTTGTTGTTGTTGTTTTAGTATTTATATCTCTAATTACTTATTCATGGGTGCCGGTATTGTATTGTATTGTATTGTATTGTATTGTAGATATACATCTTGCGTGGCGTTAAGCCCTAAATAACTAACTATATATATATATATACTTCTTTTTAAAAAAAAAAAAAAAAAAAAAAAGGAGGTGCGTCAAAACATTGAAAAAAAAAATGTGAATCATAAATTCAATGAAGCAACACCAAAAACTAGTTTGTTCGCAGATGGCGTAAGTATACGGATTTTCAGAACCAACAAGAAAGCACATTTATTTACGGAGAAAACCCAAAAACAGTGCCAGCTTTCAAGACCCAACCAAAGCAGGGTAAATTCTAATTAATTTCGAAAGAAAATGATTACTATGCACGATTTCATCATGCTGACAAGACCGCGTGAATCTGACCCAATTACAACGCATGCGTATGATCTTGCCTGGTCTGAGTTCATGCATGGTGATGAAATAGTCATCGTTATGTGATCCGTCTTACTTATGGTATTTTAGGGCCATCTACATTCTCTCTGACCTAAAAACGCCCACAAAAAGCACTGGATGCTCTCTCTCTCTCTCTCTCTCTCTCTCTCTCTCCCTCTTGTTTCACATACACAGCGTGTTCAGTATAGTACCGCCTTGCTGATGCTGCATTCGTGTACATCTTTTCTTAAATGTTTAGTTGTTCTCGCTTGTTTTGTACTAATCCCCTTGATTTGCGTCATTGATTCGGGTTAAATGTAGTCTTGATACTTAGCTGAATAGTCTGTGGTAATGTTAGCAGGACAGTGTGTAAGAGAGGCCTTCCAGTGTCTAAGAACTAACAACAGTGAAATAAAGGTTTCATCATCTCTCTCTCTCTCTCTCTCTCTCTCTCTCTCTCTCTCTGTGTGTGTGTGTGTGTGTGTGTGTGTGTGTGTGTGTGTGTGTGTGTGTGTGTGTGTGTGTGTGTGTGTCGTTTGTCTATCTGTGTGGCTGCCTGTAGCAAACTTTATATATATATATATATGGACTTACTCGTGATGGCCGTGAAGTCTATCCAGCTGACATTGGTGCACCTGGTCAGCTGACTGCACGTGAGCGCGTGAAGGGCGTAACTGTCAGGGCATGTGGGAGCCGTGGTGGTAAGTCTCACTGTCACCTTTTTCTCTGGTGCCAAATCGGAACTCACTCCCCACAACACAGAAAGTCAGTGTTTGAACGCAGTAAGTAGAAACCTCAGAAAGTGTCGGTCGGTCAATCCGCAGAGACAAGAGAATTTCACAGTCGTCTGCACCCAACTTGAGTTATTGTACCCTTTTCTGGTGCTAAAGTGGAACACACCCCTGGGACAGTCTCCAGAAGTAGTTTCGTAAAAGGACTACAACAGACGTTGACTTAAGCCCACGCCACAACTGAAGAACATATCCGCAGCGATCCCCGTCGTCTTAAAGGCATACAAAATTTGGATAACGAGCGTTGCTTCAAATGTGTCCCGCGTGTTTCGCAATGTTCGTCGTTAGCAAAACTATCTGTTGACTGCTCCTCGCAGCAGGCGGAATCGTCAGTGAAAAACTGACGAAACTCACTGCAATGGAATGCGTCAAATCACGAAATACAAAGCCATTTTGTCTGCATCGTGGTTGTAACAGTTTCTTGACGCAAACCGCCGCAGGTGCAGTGTGCGTGACTTCGATCAAAGCTTGTAACTTTCACGCAACTCGGCACAATAAGAAGAATTCTGTTCGTGGAGTTGAAACAGATTCGGATAATAAAGCGTGTCAGTGTTCAAAGTCTTCCACAGCGCGTCACCGAGCCCAAAGAAGCCCAAAGACACTCCGACAGACATTGACTGCGCTTGTTTCTGGCATAAAGCGGAAGTGTGACTTGGCTCATAGCCTGTAGGTGTTGGACAAGCACTGACGTCCGCACGATGTGAAGGATTCAGTACGAAGTACAACTCGACCATATCCGGCTGATAAAGAGTTTCAGTGTTCAAAGTCAAAGATCAAACGTAGTGCAAAGACACGCCGACACACACTGACTGCGACTGTTTCTGAGGAAAGCAACATGTCTTGCAGGAACGCCGCATGTCAGTCGTCTGTATGCGTGGTTGGAAGTCAAATCCGCGAGGAAACGCTCTAACTTGTCCGCTGTGACGCAAGAGTGGCTGTGAGTGACTGTGAGACACTGTAGAAAGAATCGGGAAGTAAGCCCGGCTGTAGACTCAGTACAACCCTCGCATTACCGCACGTGACCTGAACTTGTGTCAGCCGAGGACACGAACACTGGGGCACCGACATATATACACGGGGTGCAGCCAACACGGCGCGGGCCGACTGTTTCCTCTAACATGCCGCCAAAGTGTCACTGAACGTTCATGTTTTGGGTTCACTAGTCGTCCACTGTAGCCAATGTATGTTCTGGAATATTTACGCTAGTGAGTGCCATGATGTGTACGCTCCACAGGATTAGTAGATGTCTGAGTGCGATACACTGCCGTCTGGAGACATCAGTTACGAGTCGACTAAAACTCAAATCCTGCTGCGCTGAGGGAGACGGGACAGTCAAGCGGTAAAACGTTGGACTTTCAATGCTCGGGTCGTGAGTTCCATTCCCGGCTGGGGCCAACTCTTTGTCAGTGCTGACCTTTTTTCTCTTTGCCCGGTCCTTGATATCACCCGTATATGGTGACTGAAAAAGGACGTTAAACCCTCAGACACCCACCCACCCACCCTCTCCTACTCGGCCCGTTAATCGCACTAACCAACTCCTCGTGATATTCACTGACAAACGTGCTCCTTACTTGAGAGGAATC
Organism: Batillaria attramentaria; assembly: GCA_018292915.2. Classification (NCBI taxonomy): domain Eukaryota; kingdom Metazoa; phylum Mollusca; class Gastropoda; family Batillariidae; genus Batillaria; species Batillaria attramentaria. The sequence continues at coordinate 575,155 of JACVVK020000260.1, forward strand.
GCCGTCTGCACTTTTGAATCGAAGTGGCAGCAAGAAAACATCCGCCATTTTGATTACACCCCGAGCGACATTATGGCATTTTCGGCGCCACACAGTGCACAGGGCAATTTTCCACGCAATGGAGCTCGCTAACCACTAGCCGATTGTCGGTGGGATAGGGGGCGCTGATGGTCGTGACGTCACAACAACTGTGACATTCGATATGTATACGCTTAGTCTCCTCAAGGCCGTTAGCACGGGAAACAAGAGTATACACAATACAGGATGACGCATGCTGTGTGGTTTGTCGGTTTGTTTGGGGGGGGGGGGTGTTCGTTTGTTTGTTTTGTCTTTTGTTTTTCTTTTGTGATTGTTGTTGTTGATGTTTTTTGTTTGTTTTGTTTTGTTTTGTTTTGTTTTTTTGCTGCCACAACTCTTTGCCGGCTCCAGTGGTGTTCCTCCCTGGTAATGGTTGGAATCTACCAAAATGCTCGTGGCGCCGCAGGACTGGAGGACGAAGCAGTGAAAGCCTGCTGCCGCTAAGCGCTACTTTATGAGCAAACCTCCACCCTGCTATTCACTCTGGTGCGTGCGACAGTATTTCTGTTTACCACGGCACCGGCCACAGCCTACTCTTCTTCGAAAGATGAACGTGGGGGTTTACCGTGCACATTTGATATTTGTGCGTGCGTGTGTACACGAAGGCGAGACAGGCACCGTAAACGAGTCTGCACATGAATTTGACTCGATATGGTAAGGGAAAAATCCCCACCATATTCCAGCCCGCCGGGGACTCGAACCAGGCAGCTCAGGCTCCGAAGTCGGATGCTTTAACCACTACACCAAATCCCCACATCTGTTAGTCCTAATATCGGCACCTTTTAACGTTCATATAATGCTTATTGCTTCAAGTTATCACATTTCTGGTTCTCGTAAGAACACCAGTGTAAAAATCCCCATCACCTACAGTCGCATTTTACTCTCACTGGTTTACTTTTCTTCCAGATGTGTGTCATTTGCATTGACTATTGTTCTCTCCTAACAAACGGTCTCTCTACCCTCGGCTATTGTACTAAAACCACGTGACTTTATGTCCATATTGTAGGACAAAACTGTTGGTATTTGTACCACTTTCCGAAGAAAAGTCATAGCTAAGTTTGCCAGTACAAGAAAACAAAGAAACAACAAAAACCTGGTGTTTCGCAAGCTCGGGCAACTACGCCGCATGTGTTTGTTTTGCGTTCCAGTCAGTGATGAAAATTCCCCGGCATATGCCAGAAGGAAAAAAAAACAAAACAGAAAACACTTCAGCAGCGGTTTCAGTTTTACACTTCATGTATTCGCCCTGTCACAGCTGTGCGAATAGTCAGTTTATGGCTAAGTAATGGGCCGCGTTGATGGGTTCCGCATGAAAACAGCCTCTAGAAACACATGCTGCTTTTTTCTTAATGCATACCAGTATTAGTGGCACATATCAGTTTTCGTTCATGCCCTCCCCGAATTCCTCAACTCAGATCTGGTTTGCTTTCTTCTTCTCTAGTTTCAAGTTCAGTTCTCGTTTCAACTTCTCGTTTCAACTTTTCATTTCAACTTCTCGTTTCAAGGACACGTTCTGAACAGTTCTGGCCGATTGGAAGCCCTTTTCCACTGCAGCAGCACACTGAAATCTGGCTTCCAGCCGGCCGGGATTCGAACTCATGGCCCCAAGCACTGACAGCCCAAGTTTATACCAACTCGGCTAACCGTCTTCTTCTACCCCCGAAACACAATGTTCGGCTCACTGCCAGTCCCAGCCAAGATTCGAACCCACGACCAGGACATTCACAGTCCAACGCTCTTAAAAGCCTGACTAGTTGTCTCAGTTTCAAGTCTTTACCGGCGAAGCACAATTTGTTTGGATCCAAGCTTGGACTCTAACCCACGACGTAGACACAAACAGCCGAACGCTCTTACCACTGAGTTGGGCTGTCCCGGTTCTCCGTACTGATCAGCAGACGAGTTGTGGTCAAAGACAAAACGCTGCTGAAAGTGACTTCACCACTTCGCCCAAAGCTGCCAAAAAACAGCACCAGTCCCGAGCGAATCCACCGGACGTTCTCACAGGCAGTCAAACGCTCCATCAATTTGCTAGCGCCGACGCGTTCATGAGTTAATTAGACGGAGGTTGGCGGGCTCACGAAAACAAAGTACTGGCAGAGGCGAAGCAGCGCACGGTACGCGCGTCTCCCGTCAGTACGGTGTCTGTAGCGCGTGTTTGGGATAAGTAGTTGGAAGGCAAAGTACGCACGGTAAGCACGGTAAGACATCGAACGAAAGTTGCCCCCCCCCCCCCCCTTCTCTTCTTCAAGAATGCACCGCCACAGACAACACAACAGCGCTGGCGTTCCAAGCATCGTTTGCGATGCACAGCTCATGTCAGTGGGATCGCGCCACGGGTTCACACAATGTACAGATGCAGCGGGCATAGCCCGTAGTACATCAGTGTAGTCCGATTCATCTGCTTCAGGACCCCTGAGTCAGATTCCTACATCCACAAAGGCTGTTTGGAGCATTGTGGGGCGGCGGGGATTTGGACTGTGTGTCGGTTGGGTGGCAACTTGGGCTGGAATCAAAGATGCGACGACTATAAGATCTACCCGGCGTGACACTGCAACCGTTACAAGTCCCGAACAAAGTCGCTGTACTTTTCATGTGTCTCCTGACAGGTCCGCAAAGATTATAGGCATGGGAAATCCGAGACAACGACAAGGGGACTGCACTGGTTTAATGACGATTGATAAAAATTTTCATGGCAACTCAGTGAGATCAAAGGCAAATCAACACTTGAAGCACTCATTACCCACGCGCAAAGTAACTTTTCAACAGTACTAGTAAGATGTATTCCTTTTCAGGTTCTTCTTCGTTTGAGTTTTGCTTTGTTGTTCCCATGCTGCACGAATTTTGATAAGCCACGGACAACAGATTTCCAACCGTGTTTTCTCAATAGTGTGTTACAGACTCATGTCTGGCTACAGAGTTTGTAATGTTCGAACTAAGCCCGTAATATGGATGATTAGTTCAAGATTTTGAGTCAAGTTTGTTTGTTGTTGTTTTGTTGTTTGTATTAATCTTCTCCAAGAAGATGCATTTGCGCCGCTACTGCTCTGCAGATGCAACACGTTTCCCAGTGAGGGAGTGCAGCACCAGTCTGTAGCGTACGGAAAACAAGTGGCCATAAGCCGTACCGTACAGTACACTTCGTTTAGCCGAAGTTGTCAGGGTTCAGCATCAAGCCAAGACCATAACGGCAACTGAGCAAGACGCGTAATGACTGCTAGTGACTGCATGCAAGTGGGTGCTTCCCGTAAATTAACTGTTTACTATGCACTCGCGCGAGATAGGCCGTTAATGAATGAGCACGCGACCGGGCTGCACTTAAAATTTAGGGCAGCGGAATGGAAAACAGTCCATAACTACTACGTCGCTGTTCGCTCAGTGCGACACGCACTGAAAACTCGCAGGATCCACGTCACTGTCAGTGCAGAATTTTAGTGCGAGAAGCTTTTCATAGTACACGATATATTAAAGATCTAAGCTCCCAACAAAAAGCTTTCCGAAGTGTGATTTTTTTTTTTAACAGAGTCGACCGTGCAAGCGCAGTCAACTCTGTCACAGTTGCAACGTTTTCAGCGCTTCGGAGACCCTTATAAAACCAGAGCACGAGTTTGCCGTGACATTATTTGGCGTTTGGTCAGTGAGCGAGGCACATCGCACATCCAGCGGATGTTGAGTGCTGCACGATCTTTCTCGCTCAATGTCAAAACGCAAACTGAGCTGCAAAATCAGGCTGCCCTTGGCTTTTATTGGGGTTTCAGGGACGCTGACAACCCTGCAAGTGTGACACAGTTGACTGTGCTTGCACGGTCGACTCTGTAAAAAAATTTTCACACTTCGGAAAGCTTTTTGTTGGGAGCTTAGATCTTTAAAGCTGTTTACACCTGCCAATTTCACCGGGTTGGACCAACCAGCCTGGTGCGTTTACATATATCCAACCCGGGTTTAAAAGCGACCCTGGTTCATCCCTGCTACTGACCTGGGTTGAACCCGGGTCAGTCAGTCCAGGGCCAACTCGCATTTCAGATTACAGTTGTTTAAGAATCGTGTATTTGTTGCTCCTCGTTTCAACGAGCCAAAGAAAATTGTCGTATGTTTTCTCAGACAATGTAACTAAATATGCAGCTGGCGTCATGACTGATACGATGCTTTCGTCAAGGCAAGCATGACGGCGGGCATGACGTAACTTTTCCTACGAGTCATCAAGTTGCCAGGGTTAGACTTGCAGAGAATGTAACGGCGGGCGGGCAAGACATTCCTACGTCATTGTCAGGGTTAGACTTGCAGAGAATGTGGTATAAACGCTATTGATCCAAGTCCTACCCACAGACGTAAAGAGATACGTCGATGGTCCTACCCGAATTGAGGTAAAACTCGGGTCAGTCGAACCCGGGGTGTAGTGTAATCAGTTTCAGATCTTTCATGGCTGCATCGCTGAGTATGCTAGCTTGATTGGGAAAAGATGGATTTGTGCTAGTCAGAAGAAAAAAGTGCGATCCACAAATAAATATCATACTTACCCCTGGTTCCATATACAACATAAAATCGCTTTAGCAGCAGGACAATAAGACAAATTTTCTGGTTCGCCATGATAAGCATAAGAAAAAAATAGAGATTGGTTAGGAGACGACAATGCGCAGAAGAGGATGCGCCATCATCCCGCCGCTTTAATACCCTTTAAGTTTGACGTAATTCTCTTTCTATTTCTGTGAAGCCGTTTTATTTTGCTGAAATTCGAAAATCCACCCACTGTTTGGCAAGAAAAGTGTGTGTA
>JACVVK020000260.1:600000-625000 GCA_018292915.2 Batillaria attramentaria
TTACAACTCAGTTGTTGTTGTTGTTGTTTAGGGAAAGGGGTGGACCACTCTGGTCAAATGGCGCCGTCTGTTTTGTTTTGGTCTGGTTTGGTTTGGTGATCAAGTTGTTGTTGTTGTTGTTGTTGTTGTCGCTGCGTTCTGGGAGGGGGGACTGGACGGAACGACCTTATTCAAACTAACCTCTGTGTGGCGTCCATGATTTTGTTTTATAAACTTCTTTCCAGTACTCGCTTTCTCCCTTACGTGACTAATAATATTTATTTCTGCCCCACGTGACTTTTCAACCACTAGGTATACATCTGCTGATGTTGCATCATCACGCTCAATATATACCGCTGTGCGGACAAAATATGGAATTTGCTGTGTCGGTACTTTACGCACTCAGCCAATCATAAATCATACTTTGTTCACCCAACCTGGTCCGGTGCGCGTCACATCTGTCATGGCGTGCGTGGGCAGTCGACGGATCAGAATATTTGTCACCACAACAGCGCGCGCGCGCGCACACACACACACACACACACACACACACACACACACACACACACACACGCACACACACACGCACGCATGCACGCACGCACGCACACACACACACACACACCACAAAAAGTTTGTGTTCGATTTCATCATTTTCAAAAATTGATAGTTCGACATTCACTTACTCACTCCTTAATTTTCTCCCTCCCCCCCCCCCCCACTCCATCCCCCACCCTCGGCCTGCCCCCTCTCCGCCCCCGCCGCATTTTCTGCGCAAAAATAATGCACAACAATCATTTTCGAGATCAGGCTATAATTTTGCGACTTACACCAATGTATAAATTATGGATAAAAATGACGTTATGGCGTGGAAGAGGAGGCGAAAAGGGGGAGGGGGGGCAGGGGGGTAGAACATATGCCGTTCACAACAGCTGGTCACAGGCAGTTCACAGGTACGTGTCGGTCAAACAGAAACTGACACCAGGTTTTCTGCGCAATACAGCGATACGCAAATAGGTGAACTCGATACGTGAGAGGTGCTAAAGTGAAGACAGCTGCTTATGTGGGGGTGTACGAGCTGTTAACTACCCGACAGCTTGTCTCAGTCCAATAAGGACAGGCACGCTCTCGAGGGAATGAGGGGTTGAGAGGGGTGGGGGGGGGGGGGAACTGTCGGACAGTGCTTACTCTTGCTACTGTCTACGTGGTTTCCTCTCTGTCAGACTGATTTACGATGGGTAAGCAGTTTATGTCTGCAACATTGTCGTACATTGCTTACCAACGATGAAATCAGTACTATCGAGAGCAGGATGCGAAATATTCAACGGCAGACCAGATAATTACCAGCTGGCTAATCACTGAGCTAGTCAATCACACAGCCAACCAATCGATCTGTCAATCAATCAATTTATGAATCAGTCTCCCAGTCCCATATCATTAGTCATTGCAGTCAATATCTTTATATTATAAAATACAGCTGCAATCCACTGAACCGACCAGCTCTCGAGGGAATGACGTAGACAATCATCATTATCGCCCAAGCAACCAGCCAACCGACCACATCTCCACGCAAGAAGACAGCAAATTAGTTTACCGCCATTTGACAGAAAGGGTCTAAGCGTCATGACTCTGATAAGCACTTGGGTTCTTTCACCGAAAGACGGTTGAGTGATCCAGCAGACAGAGTGGCAGACAGACAGACGAACCAGTAAATGAAATACGTCAAAACAATTTACCGCTGTCGATTTCGTGACGTGGCGAGAGACGTCGTGCCCCGAGGCGCATCACGTGAAGCCCCATCTTAAGCATGTAGCGCAGATCCCCCGTCCAGCGGCGCCGACCACACGTCACGCCTTGCAGCTTGTCCAGTGGCGTCACACTGCCGTATGACAGCTTGTCCAGTGACGTCATACTGCCGTACAGCTTGTCTGCTGACGTCAGGGCGCCGTTCGATGAGCTATGCAATTTGACTGACGACGTCATGTCGCACAGTAAATTTTGCATGTCGTCTGATGACGCAGAGTTCGTCACAATGCGCGACGCGTCTTGCAACTTGTCCGGTGACGTCATTTCTGCAACTGTGCAATCATCGACCAAAAGCCTTTTTTTATATACAAATCTTATGCGGGGCACATATCTACGCATTTTTCTACATTTTATTATAATTATGCAACTCATACAAGACATTTTCCAAAAATAAGCCCTGAGGTAGCAAAATAAGCCCTGAGGTAGCAAAATAAGCCCTGAGGTAGCCAGTCTTTTTTTTCTGTTATTTCTGTTTATCATGTGTTTTTACAAATTACACATGAAAAGACTAGTTTGTGAAAGTACACAACGAAAACATGATTAATTATACAACTCAAAATCAGTGATGTACTCTCTAATAATATACCATTCTAGAACATCAAGTCTATGTACATGTACCTAGGTAGTCGAAGAGAAAAAAAAAAACCAGTACAGTATTACATCTCTGCCGGAAACTGCATGCGAAATTACTGTTTCACATACAACTTTCGCCTACTGTAATCAGGTCATAACAAAACATAACATATGGCAAATTCTCACATTCAACCAATCAGCAACGCTAACACAAAAGCAATGCACAATATTTCGTCATAACAATCACTTTCTCGGCTGCTTACGATAAATACCTGTCAAGTTTCCGTAAGAAAGATGTGACTGGTACGGCGCACGGCCTGCTGTTCCGAAGGGGACCTTTAGGGGTTTGACACTGACAGACTGCGCGCGCTCCCAACACGACAGTCCACTCACACTAACCAGGCAGTGGGACCACACAGGCATCCAGCCACTGACGCAACAAAACTCGCACTCGGCCCAAGGTCACAACACCGCCCCAGGGCGCAAAGGTGATGCGCAGTGGTACAAAAAGTTCACAAAGCAGAAGTTGCAGGCGTGAACCAATAACAGCCAGGGCCGGGGATGAAGTTTTGAAGTCCTGGGCCCGCATGTAGAAGTCGGGGTTAGGGAGTTTAGCCCTGGGTTAGAGTCTAACCTCGAACTGAACTAGCTCTAGAGTTAAATTTTCTGTTGTTGTTGTTTTGGTTTTTTTTTTTAAATCAGGAAGCGGGTCTATTCCAGCAAGGTGCCTATGCCGTTATAGAAGGATTTTTGTCTTTCTTTCTTCGCTTCCTTTTTTATTTAATTTTGTTTTGGGGTTTCTTTTGTCCTAGTCTGGGTTAGACCCGTAGCCGTGGGTTAAATTAACCTCGAGTTTTACATACGGCCCCTGAAGGCAAGACAAGCAGCAGAGATGTTTGGTTTGGTTTTGTAGCAGTTTGGTATGTTTGTCTGGGTAGTTTTTGTGTTTGGTTTTTTGGTTTGATATTGGGTTTTTGTTGTTGTTGTTTAGTTTTGTTTTGGGATAGTTTTTGTTGTTGTTGTTGTTTTTTTTGGGGGGGTTGTTGTTTTGTTTTGTGTTTGTCTGGGGGTTGGGGGGGGGTTGCTTTGTTTTGTGTTTTTTTTTTGTGGTGGTTGTTTATGTTCATGTTATGTACGTGGCCGTTTTCAAGTGCTCTGCCACGTGGGCAGCCACACTCCATCCAAAGGACTTTATCTCACTGTCAGAGACCGACAGCCGTTGTGCTATGAGCTCACCATGGCTGATGATATTGATAACACTAGCAAAATGATGCTTTAGCCTCGTTGCACTGGCCAGAGTCAATAGTGACAAGTGCCTTCACGCTACCCGATTTCCATCATACAACTGTACAAGGGTGCAAATCAGTAAGGCCTCTATGTTTGTAAAGAATCCTTGGGCAAATACTACCGCTAACAAAGTTCCAAGGCTTTTTGCCAAATAAAGAGATGTTCCATTTGGCCATTGCGACCATTTTGGTAACTTTGCGGTTTTTTATAGAAATAATTATGACTTTCTGTATCCTATACTCACATTCCCATTCCTGTACAACAGTTCCCTGAAAACAAGTCTCTAAAAATAGCCACCAATCAGCGCCGTCCCTGCCTCTTTCGCTCCGCCAGTCAACCTCCCTCGAAACCTTCAAAACAAATCTAAAAACCTACCTGCTTTCATCTCAAAGCTCCGTCTAACCTCCCTCCGTCTTTCTCCATCTCCTTATTAAGTACCATACATGCAGTTGCCCTGGCCCTGAACCTTCACGTCTATCTGTCTCTTTACCTGTACTCTAAGCGCTTAGAACTACCTTCCATGTAGATTAAACGCTATATAAATAAATTATTATTATTATTATTATTATAGTCCTCGGCCCGCAACCAAGTATAATCATCTGCTCAGTACGCGGTGACACAGTGCAAGCGTCCACACCAACTTACACGCCGGTCAGAGTCACCACAATTGTCTCAGATGACATCCTGCGTCCCAAGTGACTGATTCTGATGCGGGTGGGTGGGTGTTCGGGGGTTTAACGTCCTTTTTCCACCACATATGGGTGATATCAAAGACGGAGCAACGATGAAAAAGCCAGCACAAATATTTGGCCGCAGCCGGGGTACTGGTTCTGATACACGGATTACGCGCATTAGATGAAGTTTTCCACAACATTGTTGTATGCGAGGCAAACATATCGAGATTTTAAAGGCGGGGCAGGGGTGCTCTCAGAAGTGGGTGTGAAACTCCGATTACCAGCATCAACATTTTGTTTTCTGCCTCCCCACCCCCGCCTCCAGCTCTCTGACCCTCCCCCCCCCCTTCCCGCCTCCCCCCTCCGCTCCTAAATCTCTGTTACCTGTGTCCCCGCCCTGTTCGTCACCAGCGGGTTGACTGTCTCCAGCAGACTCAACATCCTGTTGCCAGAAGCGAAAGAAAAGACGACACACGGTAAATGTTGAGACAGGAGTTTCTGTGTGGACAGAGGAAATTCAAACCTTGAATTTAGCCTAACCCCTCTAAAAATGAAGCAACTGGTGTCAAGGTTAGTTTCCAGGGTGTTACAGCAAACTGCCAGTTGTAACCGAAACGTCCATATCAACTACGCTAATATAAGCGTACAAACTGACATTGTGATAAACAAAATTCGTTGTTTTTTTCGGTTTTTTCTTTTCTTTTCTTTTCTTTTTTTGTAGACGCAAATACACTCTTTATTCGGTATATAATATTGAAATAATACTAGTATGCATACCAATACCAGTAAGTTACATTGGCTTTCTAGTCAGTGTGTGTGTGTGTGTGTGTGTGTGTGTGTGTGTGTGTGTGTGTGTGTGTGTGATGAGTCTTTGGTCAGGGTACATGACTGTAAAACCTATCAAACCCTACTCCTTTACCTCAAGGTTATTCGCAAAGTAACGAGTGTTTCAGGATTTTCTCAGCAATTTGATTGGCTAAGGAACGTCAAGCTGAGATCGGAAGTTGAAAGCGAGGAGTGTGAAAGCCAATCAAATGGCGGGATCGGGCTTGCAAGTTAGAACATTGCACGCGTGCCTGAAGACCCTTAAAATCAGTTTAAAAACGTTCCTTAGCCAGAGTGGACGTGAAAGCTGTGTAGGACAACTTTCCACAACGTGCATTTTGGCCGGGTGACAAGAAGTCTGTTCACACTTGCCATTTTTTGCTGCCTCAACTCTTTGCCAGCTTCAGTGGTGTCCCTCCCAGGTCATGGGTGGAATCCACGGAGGGCTTGGAAGCTGGGGCAATTTTTTTTTATATTATTATGCATGATGATGGAGATGAGGATGATGGTAAGATGATGCTATGGAGGTCCGTTACACTTGCCAATTTTGCTAGGTTGAACCCGGGTAGGTGCGTTTACATTTAATCACCCCGGGTTAACAGCTACGGACCAGAGTTGAACCCGGGGCCAGGGCCACCTCGCATTTCAGATCTAAACTTGCAGCTGGCGTCATGAGGTCCTTTCGTCAAGGCATGATGGCGGGCATGACGTAGTAAGTCATTGTCAGGGTTAGACTTGCAGAGAATGTATTGTAAACGCTATTGACCTGAGGCCAACCAAAGTCAAGGTCAGCTCAGGTCGAACCCGGACTGTTGTGTAAAGAGCGTCGATGTTTGGATACATAATCTTCAGGTGATTGACATCTAACGTATAACTGATCAGTTGCTAAGTACGTATGCACTTGATTGAGGCGTTTGGCCGACCGGGGACAGGTTCACGCCAGATTGTGGTCTCACGATTCCCCTCCCAGCCGGCCCGGCCACGGTCTGTTTGGTCTCGTGCTGAAGCGGCACGCATGCGCTGAACTAGGCCAACATGCCAGACATGGCGACGCTTGCTTGACGCAACCACGAAGACAGTGACACCTGACTAGTTGCGGGTTTTCGACAAAAGGTTAGATTGTTTGGGTGGCTGGGGGTTCGTTGTCCTTTTGCATAGCGTGATGGTGATGGCAAAGCCTGGGCAACCAGAAAGAATTTCAAGAGGTCCTTCAAGGTGCTGATTATTACTCATTGCGTTGTCTTGGCAACTGTCGCTGGGTAGAAGAATCTCAAAAGCAATGCGCTACCACAGGGGGTCTACGCTTCATCATGTTGGTTTTGTTCGGGTCACTGGTGTTTATGTGAAGTTTTTTTTTTTTTGTTGTTGTTTTTGTTTGTTTGTTTGTTTGTTTTTTTGAAGGGTCGGGTGTCTGTTGGTGGTTTTTGTTTGTTTGTTTGTTGTTTTTTGTGTACTTTTGTTTGTTTCGTTCTTGTTTTGTACTTTTGTTGGGTTTTTGTTGTTTTTGTTGTTGTTGTTGTTGTTATGGTGTTTGATGGTGGTGGTGTGTTTCTTCTTCTTCTGCTTCCTGGTTTGGTTCTAATGCTCGGGTCGTGAGTTCGAATCCCGGCTGGGGCCAAATATTTGTGCTGGCTTTGTCATCGTTGCCTCGTCAGTCTTTGATATCACCCTTACGTGGTGGAAAAAGACGTTAAACTCCCAAACACCCACCCATTCACCCTCTTGGTTTGATTTTTCGGTTTTGGGTTTTTAATATTTTCCCTGGTTGTTGTTGTTGTTGTTTTGTACGACTCGGGGGAGGCTTTTTAGTTGTTTGTTTCTGTCTTCTTTGTTTTCGGGTAGGTGTTTGGGGGGGGGGAGGGGTTAACGTCCTTTTCCACCACATAGGGTGATATCAAAGACGGGGCAACGATGAAAAAGCCAGTACAAATATATGGCCCCAGCCGGGATCGAACTCACGACCCGAGCATTAGAAGTCCAACGCTCTACCATTCGACCACCCGGCTCCCCCCTCTTTGTTTTCGGGATTCGTAACTTTTTCCGTCAGTATCACCAAATAAGGTTCGTCGGATCAGCAATTCGAACGAGCTAAGTGAAAGCTAAATGGCAGGTGACATCACGTCTACAGCTGTCGTAGCAACCAACCTGCACGTCATGATCATCCCCTGACTGATACTACTGAACAGAACGCGGCACTGCGCACAGGTTTGGCTGTAGAGGTCAGTGGTGGCTTGGGGGAGTTAGCTTTGCCTGTCTCGGCTGTCCCAAATCAAACAAGGACAAAAAAAAAGCCCGGCCGACCTTGAAATTGTGGCCACAGACTGGCCTTGCAACGTTGGCATAGAGATTGCGTGGCCAGCCGCCATGTTTGTTCTCCTTTTCCCGCCATTTCCGCATTGCTGGGGCCCGGGCCGGGTTGAGACTGTGCCGGCCTTGGGGGGAAAAAAAGGCCCTCTTCAAACTCAGCAGGTAAAAAATGCTGAATCTGCATGCACTCTTACGAGGCTCTCGATTGATGAAACGGCGCACGCCACTGGCGTATCGTCGGTTGTGCGTATACGCTCGGTTCCGATTTGGATGGCCAGAAACATGTCTTCAAACTGTTTTTACATCCGACGTCTCGGATTGGTTGGCGTTGCTTTTGCTGATGTTTGTTTGTTAACTTGTTTGAAGAACACTATATGCGAGTGTGCGGCCGTCCAGTTGAACTACGTCCAGTATCCAAATGGCAACGGCCTTACAATTAATTTTGTCATTCACCGGCATACGTCAAACTAGTATTGTTCCGTTTCTTATCCATAATTTCTGGAGGTACGTATTTTCCAAAAACAGATATTTAAAACACACCGTCTGTGATTTGTTTTCGGTGATTATAAAACACGTACAAAAAATGTTTTCAGTGTAACTGACTCAACCATGCTTCTAATTTCACAAGTCCTTATGTACTGCTAACGGCGGCTTGGCTGACCTCGCGGACGGATCGCTCACGAATTGATTGGTTGGTCCTGCTGCCGACAGATTTGCACTTCTGCCACGTCAGCAGTTTGACTGAGGTCTCTCTCACACACAGACACCAGACACTGAGACCACAAACGTCAGTAACGCTGGCGCACAATTCCCACTTTCCCCAAATGCCGAAAACTGTTGTAGTTCTGATAAAAGATTGAGTCAAACTGAGACGTCCCATTGGACAAAGGCGCTATGACGCAAATCGGGGACCTCAGTTTGACCACTGTTGGCACTTCATTCCTGCATTCCACTCCCCCCCCCCCCTTTCCCTCTCCCCCGTGCCCCCAACCCCCGTCGTCTCCCCGTTTCTCCAAACGTGTCTTTTCCGTCATCTTTCTCATAGCTCGATCTTTTCTGCTCTGCAAAGTCGGTTGCTATTCTCCGACTCCGTTAACCTGGCCCTGCGGGCGTTCGGCGCGGGGACCCTCAGCAAAGTTCGCCCGCTGGACCATTCAGAAAGCTTTCTCTGGTACAACGGGGCGTCGCATCAGATTACTGATCCCCCCTCCCCCCCCCCCCCCCACCAAGCTGCTCAACTTGAGCAGAACAAAGTAGTGATGTGATTGCTGGCGTAAGGACGCATATCGACCGTGGGGTCATGTTTAATGTTTATTTGAGGTACCTTGTTTGGCGAGTGTGTGCTACTGTACTGAGTTTGTAGTGATTTTTGTTGTCATGAAAAGGCATGATTTTCGTGAGCTTTCTGTTATGTAGGTCAAGGTGCATGCCAGGCGGCCGCAACAAGAGGCAAGCTGCCAGTGAAGCTGGGACTTTTTGCACAGAAGTCGAGCACAAGCGATGCAAGCGGTGTTGTGTGTGAACTGGCTCTCTGGCCTAAACAAAAGGTAGACGTGCATCACCCCAGTGAGGCCAGAGCGGAAAGGAGACATTCTTCTTTTTTTAACCTCCTGTCAGGTGCGTGCCTTTGAATGGTCTGTGCATGGTAATTTTTGTTTGTAGATTGAAGCATTTTTAGGGGTGACTATGATGCCTGAGGCTAATAGGGAATATATAGGCATTTTGAGACCTCGTGCAGTTGTGTCCTTTGGTCCTTTGGCCTGCTGTGGGTATCACGTCGAGGGGGGGGGGGGGGGGAATGAGAGAGTGAGAGATCACCGAGTATGTGTGCGCCGGACAGGGATGTCCTCAGAGACGGAGAGAAAATGGCGCTGTACCGCAGAATGCGTCCCCCCTTCTCCCCTCCCCTCCTCCCCCCCCCACCCACACACACACACACACACACACACACACTCTCTCTCTCTCTCTCTCTCTCTCTCACTCCTGAGCTCGGGTCCCCAAACATGTCTGGTCAAACAGTGAGAGCCAGTCAGTGGGTTAGAGTCCGGCAAACAGACGTGATTTGCTTGATGTTCCATGCAGCCTGTGTTGCCTCTTTTGGTCTGCCTGTGTTCTGGGCGCTGGACACTGTCCACGTTTGGTAACATGGCCTCTGTCTGTATCCGTAACTCGGTTCACCTGCCACGTCTCATTGCTACCAGATTAGGTTCACCGACTTCTCGGCGCATTCAAGTCTAAGGCTGATGTCACACGAGAGGCGTTTTAGTCCGAACAAACATCGTGGGGAGCCGGGGTGGCCGAATGGTAGAGCGTTGGACTTCCAATGCTCGGGACGTTAGTTCGAATCCCGGCCGGCTGGGGCCAAATATTTAAATATTTGTGCTGGCTTTTTCGTCGTTGCCCCGTCTTTGATATCACCCGTATGTGATGGGAAAGGACGTTAAACTCCCCAACCAACACCCCCCCCCCCCCGGACAAACACCGAACACGAGCAGGAAAAAATAGAGCATAATTGTGGCCGTATGTCACAGGAGGAACACGGAAGAACGTCGTGTTCGGTGTTTGTTTGGACTATATGGCGTCAGCCTTAGGGCCTTCTCCGATATCCGTTGTGGCAAGGACATTAAGCCAAACAACCATCGGCGTTATAATAGCTGACGAAGAATTAGAGAATAACGATAAAATTCTTACCACCACCCCAAACATCAGAGAAATGACTTTACCTTGATGCATTGCCAATACATAATTACCACCTTTTTCATAACCAGGCGTTTTCTTGTTTATAATAATAATAATAATGGGTATTTCAGGGACGCCCTCCCTCCCGCAGGAGCTCAGGGCGCCTTACAGTCAAGACGCACTCACTCACACAGAAACGGAAACACACGCACCATTCTGTTTACTCAAATCTTCCACGTTGACACTTTTATTTCAAATGACAACCGTAACGAAAAGAAAGAAAACATTTGCCTGGCAAAAGCCATACGCTAATAAAGTCCATTATTTTCTCCTACAGTATCTTTTCCCTTTCCCCCCCTCCCCTTACCCGATGATTACGCACTCTTAATGTTTGGCTTTTCCAAAATTGCGCGTTCTCTTCGCAGAACTGAATAGGAAACTGATTACCTTTCTCTTCATCTCCGGGTGTGTTTTTTTTTTTCCCCCGCCAATCAGCATCCGACAGGCAAAGCGAAGCTTCGAGCGATCCAATCAGCTGGCGAGAAATCAATTTCCTCTGACGTCATTGTGGGGTCGGGACGAGTCAGCCAGAGTAATGCGAGGTTCCTATCACCACACAGTAAGACGAACGCTGGCCTGTCCTTTGCTCATCAACTGGTCGATAATTGTGGGACATCGTCTCCGTACATTTCGACAAAACAACTTTTGTTGCGCAAGACTACGAAAGCCACGGGTGTGTATGTGTTGGGGAGTTGGGGGGGGGGGAGGTGAGGGAGGGGAGGAGAGAGTGAGAGACCAAGAAAAAAATATTTTTTATAAATCAGCACACTTTTGTATGAATGCAAAAACAGCAAACACGGTACAGCAAGACAAGCATTGTAGATGGTGTAATTCATACATACATACATACATACATACATATGTCGTCTCCAGAAGGCCGTCTTGTTAATGATTATTTTTAGGTGTTTGAGCTTCAAAGATCACGTCACTGTTTTGAAATTCAAGATAGCGGTCTGGCGACAGACAGACAATGTAGCGCACTTTTCAAGTTCGTCACGCGCAAACTGTCAAATGTCACAGCCATCGCACGAACAACCGGAAACGATGCGATGGTCGAAAGTCTCGTCTTTCGACTGAGATTTCAAATTCCGCGCATACAAAGTTCGCCACACGCACACAGGCACTTGTGTCAGAACCACCAGGCAAGGAACCGGAAGCGACGCCATGTTCTAAAATCTCGTCTGTTTTGCTACACAATGCAGATACGGATTTCAAAGAAAATGCTATATATTCATCATAACCACGCTATGCGTGACACCCTAGAAATGCTTTTACAATTTAGAGAAAAGTCACAAAAATCCAGCAGCCAAAGACTCATGTGTAGAGTAAATTTCAACAAATTCCAGTATTTTTTCCGGGATTTTTTGCAATGCTAACAGCTACCACATACCCCCTCATTCCTTTGTCGTCTGCTAGATCTTGTGCCAGCCGCGCATGAATACAAATAGTCCACATGCCAGGCGCATGTTTCACTGTTTTGACTGTTACCTGACATGAAACCTATTTGCAAAGCCAACAAACAGACCCATATTGTCATTTTTTTTTTTTTTACTCTGCACACAAATTTAAAAAGGGCTTAAATTCTGTATTGTATTTAGTGAAATTGCCGTTGTGTTGTATAACCTATATTTAATGAGATGTTGCTTACAAAACATGTTGCTGTGAAAATACGCCACCTTCGATATTGCCGAAATCTGAGCCAATATATCTGGTTTTGTTTGTTCTTGTGAGTGACCATTTCAGCTTCAGGCAACTGACAGAGTCATTCAGCCCACACGAAGCCTGAAATTGCACTCTCCATTCGCACAATACCGCTAAGCCATATTGGCCGACAAAGCGTGTGACAGCAATCAGCGTGGTTCATTCAAAAGTAATACGGTTTCCCAGAACCTAGCTTTCCTGGCCGGGTTTATCTGATTCTGGCCGAGAAATGTTTTAGTTAGGGCAATTTCCTGTGACGTTGGCAAGGTCTTTAGAGCAGTTGCCGAAGATGATTAAACGTTATTGTGTTTACTGCGCTTCATCTCGTGTGGACTTAAGGGGGAGGGGGGAGGGAAGGGGCGTGGGGATGGGGGGGGGGGAGGCAAGACGAGCAGTTTCTAAGTACAAGCAAGTTTTGCCAGTCCTGCCTGCCCGATGATGAACGAGGTCGGGTTGGTTGGTTGGTTGGTTGGTTGGTTGGTTGTTTGGTTGGTTTGGGGCTTTAACTCTTGAGAGCCCGATCCCTGCCCGCTATACGATAAGATTGGTTAAAAAGAACAAGCCACTGCACACCAGTAGCAGCCACTTCAAGCCACTATTAAGCGTGGGCCTCCCCTTTAGGCGTGGGACTGCCGCAGATTGCGTAATAATGTCTTCAAGTGGCTTCTAGTGGTCTGAAGATTTCCAGTAAATATGCGATTTGTCATGGGCTTTTCAGAGTTTACGTCCTTTTTCAAGACGTAAGCGTAATTAGAGTAGGACTGAACAGAGAGACAGACAAAGAGACGTAAGTGTAATTAGAGTAGGACTGAACAGAGAGACAGACAAAGAGACGTAAGTGTAATTAGAGTAGGACTGAACAGAGAGACAGACAAAGAGACGTAAGTGTAATTAGAGTAGGACTGAACAGAGAGACAGACAAAGAGACGTAAGTGTAATTAGAGTAGGACTGAACAGAGAGACAGACAAAGAGACGTAAGTGTAATTAGAGTAGGACTGAACAAAGAGACAAAGAGACGTAAGTGTAATTAGAGTAGGACTGAACAAAGAGACGTAAGTGTAATTAGAGTAGGACTGAACAGAGAGACAGACAAAGAGACGTAAGTGTAATTAGAGTAGGACTGAACAGAGAGACAGACAAAGAGACGTAAGTGTAATTAGAGTAGTGCTGGACAGAGAGACAGACAAAGAGACGTAAGTGTAATTAGAGTAGGACTGGACAGAGAGACAGACAAAGAGGCGTAAGTGTAATTAGAGTAGGACTGAACAGAGAGACAGACAAAGAGACGTAAGTGTAATTAGAGTAGGACTGAACAAAGAGACGTAAGTGTAATTAGAGTAGGACTGAACAGAGAGACAGACAAAGAGACGTAAGTGTAATTAGAGTAGGACTGAACAAAGAGACGTAAGTGTAATTAGAGTATGACTGAACAGAGAGACAGACAAAGAGACGTAAGTGTAATTAGAGTAGGACTGAACAGAGAGACAGACAAAGAGACGTAAGTGTAATTAGAGTAGGACTGAACAGAGAGACAGACAAAGAGACGTAAGTGTAATTAGAGTAGGACTGGACAGAGAGACAGACAAAGAGACGTAAGTGTAATTAGAGTAGGACTGGACAGAGAGACAGACAAAGAGACGTAAGTGTAATTAGAGTAGGACTGAACAGAGAGACAGACAAAGAGACGTAAGTGTAATTAGAGTAGTGCTGGACAGAGAGACAGACAAAGAGACGTAAGTGTAATTAGAGTAGGACTGAACAGAGAGACAGACAAAGAGACGTAAGTGTAATTAGAGTAGTGCTGGACAGAGAGACAGACAAAGAGACGTAAGTGTAATTAGAGTAGGACTGAACAGAGAGACAGACAAAGAGACGTAAGTGTAATTAGAGTAGGACTGAACAAAGAGACAAAGAGACGTAAGTGTAATTAGAGTAGGACTGAACAGAGAGACAGACAAAGAGACGTAAGTGTAATTAGAGTAGGACTGAACAGAGAGACAGACAAAGAGACGTAAGTGTAATTAGAGTAGGACTGAACAGAGAGACAGACAAAGAGACGTAAGTGTAATTAGAGTAGGACTGGACAGAGAGACAGACAAAGAGACGTAAGTGTAATTAGAGTAGGACTGGACAGAGAGACAGACAAAGAGACGTAAGTGTAATTAGAGTAGGACTGAACAGAGAGACAGACAAAGAGACGTAAGTGTAATTAGAGTAGGACTGAACAAAGAGACAAAGAGACGTAAGTGTAATTAGAGTAGGACTGGACAGAGAGACAGACAAAGAGACGTAAGTGTAATTAGAGTAGGACTGAACAGAGAGACAGACAAAGAGACGTAAGTGTAATTAGAGTAGGACTGAACAGAGAGACAGACAAAGAGACGTAAGCGTAATTAGAGTAGGACTGGACAGAGAGACAGACAAAGAGACGTAAGCGTAATTAGAGTAGGACTGAACAGAGAGACAGACAAAGAGACGTAAACAGACAGAGACCTAGTGGTTTTGGTGTCTAAAGTCTCTTTCCCAACACGAATTTCATTTTAAAATGGGAGAGCGTTCATTAAGAAAGAGAGAGAGAGAGAATGAATGAATGAATGAATGAATGAATGAACTTTATTTTACAAGGATATAAGTGTTAAGCACAAGTGCTTATCTTACAACTTGTCCTTGCTACAGAAAACGAAAACAGAAAAAAGAACTAAGAAGTACTACATGGTCCAAACTACAAAAATCAAAAGAGAGAGAGAGAGAGAGAGTGAGAAAACAAACAAACAAAGAAGCAAAGCCAAAAACAAAATACAACAGAGAGACAATGACAATGACAATGACAATTTTTTATTCCAGTTAGGCTTTTGGCCCATGACTGAAAGGGGGGGAGGTAGGCAACACACGAATACAATATCATATATTACAAAGATCTCTATACAGTAAACAGTATGCACTATACGTGTACATGACATTCACACACAATAACACAGACCATACTTTACACGAACACTACAATACTGAACATTTCGCACATGCCATTGTTTACACAGAGCTCAACACTGTCACACTTACATAGAAATTATATGAACTTGTATTGTTTTGTGATAACCAGAACATACAGTGGTTGACCTAAATCACTGCATATATATATGTGTAACACTAGGCTAATATTCCGGCTCTACGCATTTCCAATGCTTCATAAACAAAAGAAGCTAGCTGCCGGGTTAGTTTTGGCCTACTATCTGCCATCAGAATGGCAAAACAGAACTTGGATGGCCTTCGACTGAATTTGCCAGGTATGTACTGTTCACGCAATATATCATATTGTGGACAGACAAGGAGGAAATGTACCTCCGTTTCCTCCTGGTCACAGAATGGACACTTCATGCACACGTTTCTATCAGCACTATAACGGAGTTTGTGACACTTTAGATCACTGATTCCCAGTCGGAATTTTATAATAGCATCTCTGATGCCGATGTGGTTTAACTCGGCTAAGTATGAACTTTGAACAATATCAGTCTTAAACATTTTGTACATATGGAATCTTGTGCTTTCGTCAATCTGAACAACAGAGAGAGAGAGAGAGAGAGAGAGAGTTTATTGTTTAAGCCAAAAACAAAATACAACAGAGAGAGAGAGAGAGAGATTTTATTGTAGTTTATGTCTTTGTCCTGTTTTCTTTACCAAACATTTACCTCTTACGGCCCTAGTTACCGCTGACAGCAATGAGTGCAGGATGTGCAGGAATCGCGCCCCACAAAGAAACTACGCGGTGAGGACGGAGAAAGTTGGCTGCAAATCGGATCAGGCCTCATTAATGAGGAGACGAGGTGGATTTCCTGCTTGCGACGCCAAGTCCTCGTGTAGCGGTTTGGAGAATATTGCTAGATAATTATAAAAAGCTCACCAGTTCTTACGAAACGGGTGAACTCTCTGAAAATGTGTGTCGTAACGTTTTATGAAATATGTTGTTTGTTTGGTTTGTTCGTTTTTGATAGTTTGTTTGTTGTTGTTGTTGTTTTGTTCGCTTGTTCCTTCCGTTTGTTTGTTTGTTTTGGTTGAGGAGGGATACTAGTTTAACTTTTCATACTGTTTTCATCTGTTTGCTTGTTCGTTCCGTTTGTTCCTTTGTTTCTCTCTTTGTTTGGGTGTTTTGTTGTTGTTGGTTTGTTTGGGGTTGTTGTTGTTGTTTGTTTTCTGTTTTGGGTGAGGAGGGAGACTAGTTTGAACTGTCAAAGTCTTTCCATTCTTCTGATCTCTCTAATGTACTTTTCTCGCATACTAGTGCAAATAGTGTTACTTTAAACACTTTGTCTTCATGTTACATCTCGTCTTGACCTTTGGTCTCGTCTTGGTCCTTTTCAGACGATTGTCCGCCGAGTTGTCTTAAAATACAAATGTTCCAAATAAGGCAAGTACAATAGACTTACAAAAACACATAGCTTACTCGTGCGTTACTGCCTGTACTAATGTGACCCCTCGGTTCTGCATGCAATTAATATTGCGGAACACCTTTTACAGACGACCCCATGGACAGGGGTAAGGTGGTGGGACGTAGGGGGAGGGGGGAGGGAGTTGGATGGCGGGGGGAGGCAGGCCGGGTTAGCTGATAAACGGACAACCGCCCTAGATATCTAGATCAGTCCAGTTCGGTGACCCGATCACCAGACCGCAAGATACGTAAAGTTCCATCAAAATACCACACTCCACGTGTTGGAGCACGAGGCGCGGGTACATAAATCAGACACCACCTGTGGCCAACACCTCCAACTCTTGTCTGATCAGTGTGCGACCGTCACGCGGGGTGTCATCGAGATGGCGGTGATATGTCCGGTGCTGTTCCACTCCGCTTCGCTGTAATTATGCTGTGATATATGTCCTCTTAACCCTTTTCGTACTACCGGCGGTAGGTGATCACCGCCCTTCTTGTGATGAGCAAAACTGATGTCAGAAGTCATAAATCACTAGTCAACTAACTAACAAGCTGTGAAATGTGGTAGTGGAATGGCGGCTTTAGTCTGTTCTTCAGTCTTCTTCTTTCATGGTTTGGGCCAGGTAAGAAATTTTATACTGAAGGCAGAAATGGACTGGTAGCCAATGGAGCTCTCTCAGAAGTGGTGTTGCATGCTCTCGCTTCCGTTTGCCCAACACTAGCGCGCAGCGATGTTCTGAACTCTTTGCCTAACTGTTCTGCTGGAAGGCCAGCCAGTGCTGAGTTACAGTAGTAGAGGCGTGAGGTTATGAGAGCAGTAAATAGTTTTGTAGTAACGCGTTAGTCAAAGTGATTGTCTGGATGATAAAACGGTCACTTTCTTAAGTTTCGCGCCGACAAAACGAAAGCCCTTGGAAACACTCGGTGCTGCTCAAAATTGAAACTGGAAACACTCGGTGCTCCTGTTTGGAAACATTTTGTCCTGGCGGTTAAATTTCAAATTTTAGCTGGAAACATTCTCTGCTACTGTTTGGAGACACGTTGTTCTGGTGGTGCTGGGGAGCCGGGGTGGTCGAATGGTAGAGCGTTGGACTTCTAATGCTCGGGTCGTGAGTTCGATCCCGGCTGGGGCCAAATATTTGTGCTGGCTTTTTCATCGTTGCCCAATCTTTGATATCACCCTATGTGGTGGAAAAGGACGTTAAACCCCTAAACACCCACCCACTCTGGTGGTGCTACTTTCTGAAGCGGATAGCACCGGAAACACAAGAGTCAATTTTGACTGCTCCCCGTGCTCTACCTCTCGGCCATCAGGTGTGAGATACGGGATGGCGTGTGCATTACTCGTACACCACACACGGCACGCACGCAACACATGGAAAATCATGGAACACATGGCGCAATACATGGAAAATCGAACGTCCACTCAGCACCTTGCGTTCAGCGTCTTCTCGTGGTGAACTGTTTGATGTAGCTCTCTCCACGCCATAAATCCACTGACCGCTTTTTAATCTGGTCGTTGAAGGTCTTCATTTACTCCAAAGCGTGCTGTCAAGTTGTAAATCTAGTCGTAATCGATACTTTGTACCAACCAGACATTGTTTACGATCGCTTTTGAAGATGTCTTACACACGCTAAGGCTCTTGACACACGGGGGAATGTTTGTGTTTGAGCAAACATCAAGAATAGCTGAAAACACGCCTCGGAAAATTAGGGCAGAGGCGTGTCGTAGTAATAATAATAATCATAATAATGAATATTGTATAGGCGCTTTACACAATTTCATGAATCGGCTCAATGCGCCGCGAACTGAACCCAACATGCACGTTCACGTGAATCACACACATTCTCTCACACACTGGACATAAACACATTACAATCACATTGTGCGAAGGCTCAGCTCAGTTATTTAAATTTCGGAATTTAGAATTGCATTTATTTTTCAATTTTGGTGGGCTGAACATTTCCAAGGTAGCCACACGTCACACGAGAAACGCGGAAAAACACCATGTTCGCCGTTTGTTCGGACTAAAAACACACCCATGTGACATTAGGCCACCCAGCTGATTCAATAATTCTACCGTAATGTTTAGCAATTGATGGTACATGTATACACATTTTTAAAAAGAAGACCAACCTAAATAAATTAATGAATAAAACAATGAAGTCAACCCCATTATGAGAGGGTGGGTGGGTGGGTGTTTGGGAGTTTAACGTTCTTTTCCACTGCGCATGGGTGATATCAAAGGCGGGACAGCGAGAAAAAAGCC
Source organism: Batillaria attramentaria (assembly GCA_018292915.2). NCBI lineage: Eukaryota > Metazoa > Mollusca > Gastropoda > Batillariidae > Batillaria > Batillaria attramentaria. The sequence continues at coordinate 618,586 of JACVVK020000260.1, forward strand.
AGCACCAAAAGTTGGCCCCGGCCGGGATTCGAACTCACGACCTGAGCACTGAAAGACCAATGCTCTACCATTCGACCACCCCGGCTCCCAGTATGAGACATAATGATATATTGTTACAACTCAAAGCGAAGTCTTGTAAATGTATTCTATGCGTAGTTTCTATTTTACACACTTTTTCAGTCGCGTTTATACGCACGGCAGTGGTTGCATCATACCCTGTGCACATGATCCCGCCTTCCCAGCAGCTGGCACGTGGCAACAGGTGTGTTATCATTGTCTGCATTTGTAACTGGCAGTGTCAACCGAACGCCTACTTCAGTACGAGGGCCGAGCTTACGAAATGCTTCCATCAGGCATGTTTAGCAGGACTTCGTAAGAGCAGCGTAACACGGCCCACGTACATGTAGATTAGGCTCACACGGCCAAGGCCGCGAGCGGCGAACGCGCTGCGATTAGCGAATGGTACCCCTAAAACCTGCTCTTAACTGGGCACAGCGCGCGAAACACACATGTGCACATCACAGTCGTTGCGCTCGGTGTGTCTACTATCTACAAAACTGAACGCAGCTGTGCTCGGTGACAAACCGATTGAAGATGCACTGTCCGCCATGTTTGCGCGCCGAGTGACGTAGTGCAGCCAGTCAGAATCTGTAGTGGAAACCACAGTGACAGTTGTGGCTATTTGAAATCCAGGTTGCTGTGATGACGCCACAGCGGCAGAAGCCCCCCAAATCACAAGTGTGGACAGTACTGTGGCGCTCCGCAGTGCCCAGTTAAGAGCCGGCTTAACGTGCTTATTTTACACGTAAATGGGTTACACTGCTCAGCGAAGTCCTCCTTACGAAGTCTCACTAAACATGCCTATTCTCTTGACAGCGTGTCTCGTAGCGTGTCTAAATGAGCATAAATCCTAAGACACGGGAGGACGGGGGGAGGGGGGTGGGCGACAACTGAGCGAATTTTCAAGACATAAACTCTTTACCGCAAACAACAAAAACATCCCGGAATTGATGTGTCTTTTTCGGAATATTTTCGGTTTTTTGTCGTAAATTGTACGGTCTTAATTTTTCTTCTCCAACTGAATCTTAAACTATGTCGTTGTGATTTTGTGCGTGTGCTAACTATATAAGATGCTGGCTTCACCGCACGCTGTGTAAGAGAAGTTGACAAACCACAGTTACCCTGACCGAGTTGTCTTTTCTTTACTGGCTAAAGTGTATTATTATTCTCTTATTATATTTGGCCCTCCACCACAAAATGAGTCGTCTTGTAACATGAACAAATAGCACAAGAAGACTCAATTCGTGGTGGAGGGTCACATATAGCCAATGCAGGACAGACAATTCGATCAAGGACAAACCTACTTAGCCTCCCACAGCCTGTACTGAGCAGAGCGAGGTTCACGACTCCTGAAAAGTCCCACATACAATTTGACCTCTTGACCGGGCACTGTTCCGTGGTCGTCTGGCTTAGACTCCAGAGTGCAGTCCCTTTTCGGCGGGGCGTGAAAATGTGACTGCTTACACCCAGCGCCATTTTCAAAAATGGCGAATTTTTTTAAGAAAAGCAGAGACGTGTGTGTCATATGATTCGATTTGAAACGAAGTCTTGAATATCCGACCACTTTTCGTTTGGGCAAAATCTTTGCCAGCGGACAATTATTGTTGCGCTTTGATGGCACTGTTTACGTGGTACACTGATCCAACAGGATGTGAGTAAACGGCAAGGGGGTTGCACTCTGACAGGCCAAGGTGTTGCACTCTACGGGCAAGTATTATTGCACAGTGCAGACGATCACGTACCTGCCTTGTGGTGGAATAAGAGACGATTACAAAAGCATACACACCCATGCTCTAGGACTGAATGTTATAATAGATCTGTCCATTCAGACAGAGACATGTTATGGTTTTTTTTCTGATTCAGAAACACGCCTACTTTCACTCTGATTCTCTGAAGACAGCCTGCCATCACTTGCGCCATTGAGGATCTCTCTGGGTTCAAAGCTGGTCAAGGATGACATAGTGCGCGACCTTGTGTTTGTGAGCACCGAGACAATTTAGGCCCGTCACGGTAGCGCAGTGACCGCCATTTCCCCACCGTGCACAGAGGTACTTTCCACTGAAAGACTCTGTGCCCCAGAGAGTGCGTCTGGCTATGTAACAGTTGTCTCTCCGTGTGGTGTGGCGGCTGTCACCAGGTGGCGTTAATCAGATCCGGTCGATCGAGCAGACGACATTCTACACCTTGTCGCTCGCACCCCGCTAAGTCCAGAATCACACCTCGCCCTGGAACACCGTCACCTCGGACACTGAGTTGCGCATTGGTTTGGGTCTGAAGGTGGGTGAGGAGTGGGCGGAGAGAAGCGGGGTGTTGCAAGTTTAAAGTATCTAGGTGCGCGTCTGGCATACGTCTGTGGAAAACTTATCAAATGCGTCTGATTCGTGCACCAACAGCGGTCACTTGTGTCAAGATATACCATCACAGACCATTGTGAAGATTCCGCTCGGCGTAATATTGTCCGAAAAGCTTACTTTTGCGCCGACGGAGTGATGCAGCTGACTCGAAGGCGCTGGTGGGATGGTCTATTTATAATCAATCAAGCAATACATCTTTATTATCCCAGAGGGAAATTTGGGAGTGGTGCACAAACAAAGACAATGATACAAATCAAATTTTAAAAAATACACATAAGATAATACATAATAAACACTACAATTAAATTAGAGATTTCTATGAATTAAAAATCGCAAAAAAAAAAACAGTCTTGGTATTTAGACATTTGGTATTAATATATTTATAGACAAAATTTCGGATATGTGCATACAGGAACAGCACTGTTATGTTGCTGTTACCACTGTTGGTTCTTTTATTTATTTATTTTTTAATGGTCGCAATGGTCAGATGGAGCATCGCCTAATTCGGCAAAGACCATTATGGTTTCGGAGATGGCATTTTCTTTCCATTCATCACGCGCATAGTTTCTTTACAGCAACCGACATTACTGTTCGATTTACGGTAAAGTGTGATGGCAGGAGCGCCGGCGGATTCGATACCTGCTATAAATCTTGCTTCACGTAACAAGGACACGTTGTCTGTAAATCTTACAACGCCCCTAAACTACGTTTTGTAACATCCTTTGTCTCCTCAGAAAATCAGTCAGTCACGAGTACTTACATAGCATACCACCCTATACATTTTTGTCCTTGAGGTGACTCCATGCTCACCAGACTGATTCGTTGAAACGTAAGAAAGGTATCTGTGCTAACGTTACACTTGAGGTGTTCGTTTAATTTCTGGAATCGTCGTTTCCTAACACCCGTAACAGATTAGATATCTTATTGTGCTTCTAAATTTACAGATTGTTCTTAACACGCGTAACAAATTAGATGTGTTTTTGTGCTTCTAAAAATTGCTGACTGATTGTTCTTAACACGCATAACAAATTAGATGTCCTATTGTGATTCTGAAAATTGATTGTTCTTCACGCGTGTATAGCTCAGTTGTATAACCACAAGTCTCTTAAGGGTCAGCGGCAGCCCTGCCCCTAAATATTTACGATACATGTACGGCACAGTCAAAGCCGGCAGAATGACCCCCAGATATTTTAGGATTTAAAGGAGTACCTGTCACGATAAATAGTCTGGTCGTTTCGTAAGAACACGTGATACACAGGATTTAGTGGTTAAAGGTACAACATTTTGAGGTTTATCTCGCCTTGTTTTTAATTGAAATTTCCAAAGTGTTGATAAACTTGTTTGAAAACTCCTACCGCCTTTTCTGCAACTGTCAAACTTATAGTTAAAGAAATACTGCCATTGTACTTGAGTTCTTTTCTTTCTTTCTTAATCCATGGAAAGTTCCGAAAGTTTTCCCCATTTCTTCGTCAAAAGGTTCAAAACAGGCTAAGGGGACAACAGACAAAATAAATATTTATTTCCGAATTTTCGGCGACAGGAGACAGAGAAACAAGTACAAGGACTGGACTGCACTAATTATTTCGATCAGTTTGGGGGGGGGGGGGGAAGCAGCGGAAATGAAAGATAAAAACTGCGCCTGTCTGTAACCAATGTGGTGTTCTGTTTGGTAGGTGGAAGTTGTTCGCATGTACTTTTATACCATGATACTCAGTACTGTCGCCATTTTTTATGCATTGCTGTGCCCACTGTTTTTGCCGTATCGCTCCCTAGTGCGTGAAGGTGTTTAAGACTTATGTACTGGTATGTGAGGGGTTTCTTGGTTGTTGTTTTTCAAAGGTGTGTGAGTACACAAGACTTTCATTTGTGTGTGTGAGAGTATGTTTAAGTTTTAGATTTATTTGTGTGCGTGACCAAGGCTTCTGTTAGTGCAATTTTTTTTTATTATCGTGTCTTATTATTATTTTTTATGGTGGCCTACAATTTCCCTTCTGGGATTTATAAAGTATTATGAATTGAATTGAATTGAATTTCTGTGGTACAGCCGTGCTGCCACGTATAGTTTGTGATAGTTGAGTGTTGGGTTCCATTCACTGCAATGAGTCAAAAAATTGTTTTGGCTTTTTCCGCTGTGCTCCATCGTTGGGTTAGGATAAGAACCCATAGCCGTTGTTATCCCAGGCGAGTAGTTTGCCTTCGGGACCAAAGAACTACCTTCGGGTTTGTTGTTGTTGTTGTCGTTGTTGTTGTTGTTGTAATAAGTACACTAGAAATACAATGATATAATATTATAGCATTACCTCACACGTGGTGGATAAGAAAGTTAACCAAACGGCTTTCAATTGCCAAACTCTGACGTCATTTCCGGGTGGCTGGCCAGGCAGGTGAAGTTTCTGCATGGCGTACCCCCAACCCTGGCGAGGTCAGTTCCGAGTGTGTTACTGGGACACGTTCCTGACTCGAGGGAACGTCACTCCTACCGGCAACCGGACGGAAGCAGACGACAGGCGGATGGAGACAGGATTGCCAGCTGCTTGCACGTGAAACACGCCTGGCCCAGCCGTGAGTGGTGACCCTGTTACCACCTTGTGCCAGCCCCAGACACAGCCTCACAGAGAGCGAAAGGGGGTGTTTGCGTTGCTCCAGGTCAGCACCGTACCAGGAACCGTCCTAGTTTGGGCACTGTCAATCTTTTCTTCTTTTTTTTCCGTGACAACTGGGTGTTGCATGACGCCATTTTGTACTGCACCAATTTACTTCAGTGAGGTTCATGACGGCATCTCTGCGCTGGGGAAAAACCCATACGCGTTACCCCACATCTCTCAGAAATCTCCCACAGTCTGGTCCATTGTTGATCTGGTTCTTGTTAGGCCCGGCGCCTTCTGGCTCAACCCTGCCTTTCCTCTCTGCTGAACTGCAACCTGCCAACAGACGTGTGTGTGTGTGTGTGTGTGTGTGTGTGTGTGTGTGTCAGTGTGTGTGTGACTGTGTGTGTGTGTGTGTGTGTTGACACTCGATTTGTATTTCCCTTCAGGGAGAATAAATTTGATTGATTGATTTTAGCAAAATGATAATGATCAAATGATCGTGGGTCTCTTGGCTGTGTATCGGGAACTCTTGTTTTCAGTGGTGTCTTCGTTTGTGTGTCTGTCTGTATGTCTGTAGGCGATTCAGGCTCCACCTGTGTGTGTGTGTGTGTGTGTGTGTGTGTGTGTGTGTGTGTGTGTGTGTGTGTGTGTGTGTGTGTGTGTGTGCGTGCGCGCGCGTGCGTGCGTGCGTGCGTGTGTGTGTGTGTGTGTGCGGGCAAACCACCAACAAGATGGAAGAGGTCTAGCACCACCATGAACACATTTCATCTGGAGGTCTGTTCACAGCAGATAAATGCATGCCATGAACCGATGAAAAAGCAGAGAGAGGGGGGAGATAAGAAGAGTGCAATATTCAACTATCGCTGTAAATCCAGTCAAGCAGTCCCTCCTGTGCATGTGGTCTGGCAAGATTTCACAACACTGTTGGCACGAAATCAACACCACTTTTCATTTTGCAGATTGGAGTCTGAAACCTGAAAGCGTGGGGTGCAGTCACTCCATACAAAACCATACAGTCGTCACAGACTTTCCCACCAGTGGGTCCTACTATGTACAGGAAACCTCGAAAACATCAACAAAATGTGCAAAATGACGTAAAATAAAGTTAGAATGTGATTCCTTTTGACGGCTTTGCACATCCCCTCTCAGTTTTTAAGTTGTTTCTCTATGGAGGAATTGACGTGCTCTCTCTCTCTCTCTCTCTCTCTCTCCTTTGGCAAGCACACTTTTCACTGTAAAAAGATCCAAAGATTCTAGATCCGCTATAGCGTAGTGGATCTAGTGTCTTTGGCGCATCTGACAGATTTGAAGACAGAGAGAGAACAAGAATTCATTTTAAAAATACACCAGCAACAACAACAAAACGGCAACAACAACAACAAAAAAGACAAAACAGAATGAAATGTGAAGAAA